>JARHVA010002149.1:337500-662500 GCA_037957365.1 Torreya grandis
CTAGTAGCATCCTTATAGTATTTGAGCTCATATTTATTGATCTAAGTAGTTATAGAGTAAATATAACATTTTTAAAGATAGTGATAAGCACAGTGAACAATCAAATATTATAATAAGCTAAGTACCTTTATTTTTTAGTGTTTTATCAAATTTTAATCATCTAAATTAAATAAAAATCAACCCTTTTACATTCAAATTTGTTTTTTACCTTAATTTTTATTAATTAGTTAGATTAATCTAATTAAGTTATAACTTTGAAATGTAAATCATATAAATAGATACGACATTCAAGCAACATCTGAATGTAAATTATTGATAATTTATTCTTCTAATTTGATAAGGTCATATGATAAATATGTAAATTACTAAACATATCATGATACTTATCTTTTTTAGTTGATTATTTGACTATAATTGTGTTCTAAAAGTGAAAATCATAGATGTGCAGGACTCTGGTTCATTTGGTTTCAAAATTATTATTTTGTCTGTGTTGGATCAATTCCATAATTTTCAATTAGTATTGCCAATAAATACTAACCTATTGGTCAGTACTAACCTATGTGAAAATTTGGTATAATGATTAAATAGTCACCTATGAATGTCTTTTCTTGTTTTGTGTCTATGATTTTGAACCGTGGTAATGCGCATAGATTTAGAAATCAACCTCCTTTGCCTTGAAAATATAGATGTTCTTGTGAGGGATAAGAACCTAAAAAAAAGGGAAATTTTAATGCACTAATCTTACCCTAATCACCCCCATGTGATTATTGACCATTTCTTAGGTATATAATACTCTAGGCTAAGAAATCAATCTACACATAATTCTCCTTGCTAGTGTGATTGTAGAATTGGGATCCTTTACTATATGTATATAGTTAATGACTAGATTTTTTAATTAAAAATTCTTAATTTTTATTAGATTTATAGTGCTTTAGACCTGTCTTGAAACTACCCTTAGTGAAAGGTATGCAAATTGGTAAGAATAGGGCATATTTTCTCAATGTGTAATAGTGTATAGATGTATAAAATATAAGTTCTAAGTGTTTCACCCATTTTTTTATAAAAAAATAAAATATTTGTATGATTATATGTGTAAAAATAGATAAATATCAAAAATATAAAGCTATATAATAATTAATAGTTGTGATTTTAATAATTATTTAATATGGAAAACTATTATTTTTAGAAAATAATAAGAATAAATATACCTAGATCAAACATAGTTTATATTGACTATTTCAAGTATTTAAAAGTGGAAATAATAATAAGATGTAATTTTGCATGCTCAGTGTTAGGAGTATAATATGAAATTAAATCTAGATAGGTCCATATCATGTGGACAGAAGCACAAAAACATTTGTCTGTTAACTGCAAACTTATCCCAGTTGACAGTGATTAATGACCAATAGAGAGACAAAGAAACATGATTTTGAAAATGATATATCTAAGGTAGAATCAAAGAATATTCATGGACGACCATTTTAGATGGATGAAATTTCATGTTTATTAATTATATTGATTATGGACTTGTTCTAGTTGACTAATGATAAATTAATTATTGCACCTTCTACATTTTAGTCATTGAGTGGCATAAGATAGAGTGATTCCAAGTGTTTTACACATAATTTTTTATCTTATTAATTTTGTCTTTGAAATCCTAAATACACCTTTGGAATATCAAAAACCTAAAAAAAGAGGGGACTGTCAAGGGTTAAGCTGACCTCAATCACTCCTTTCATGATTGACTATTGCATTTATATCCAATACTCTAATGGAATTCAAGCCCACGTAGTTATGCCACCTAGAGTGCTTGTGAAATTACGTTCCTTGACTATGTATTTGTAACTATAAATATTGATTTGATACTTGATAGTAATATCTCATGACTTTATTTGAGATGCTTTAGACTTAGTTTATGGACACTCCTTGTGAATAATCTTGAATTTTGAAGGAATAGGGAAAATTATCTCAATGTGAGATAGATTGAAAGTGCACAATAGATATTTTCAAGATAGGAACTAGGTGAGGTTAATTAATGACCTTTGATGTGTATTTATAGGTAATTTTTTATTATTATTTCTTTTATACAACCTTATTAAATGTGTAGGAATACCCAAAATATTGATTAAAAATTTATAAACTAACAATTATTTGGCACGGGGTTGGTTTTTGTAGGTGGACAAAATCACCAAAGCACTCATATTTGTATTTTGTGGATATGTTTAGAAATATCATGGACATGTTTCATGAGATGAAGATAGTCTGAGGATGATATTAAGTATCTTTAGCATTTGACTTTGAAATTTCTATGTATTAGTGATGAAAAATAAATGGTCGAGCCCACACATTGAAAAAATTATTATAAGAATGGTAAATAAGAGTCATGTATTTTGGAACAATTCATGTGGTTTAATAGTGTCAAAAACTAAAATTATCAGGTACTTGTGACCAATTTGTGTGTCTACATGTTTCCCTCCTTTATTGTAGTAATTAAATTTCTAGAGTAAAAGAGAAAGAATTAAACATGAGTGTGTATAACACACTTTATCTTTGAGTGGATAATTCAGTTATGTAGGGTACTCAATTTTTAAAAACCCTACAAAAACACATGAATTAGTAATTTGTTCATTTTTAAATTTGAAAAAGTTGAACTTTGAAAATTTAAAAGTTAAAAATATAATAATGAAGGAGTACACCTATATGGAGGTGAAACCAAATTTCTCTATAACTTGTAAATAATGATGTATAACTATGCCCCCTTATTGAATAACTTGGATAATTTGTATCGATGATAAATTAAAATTGATCAAGTCTTAATTTTGAATAACTAATCAATCCCTTGAATCATAAATATGTATTCTCTAAGTCCCATGAATGGGTAATAGTACCAATGCACTAATCTAAAAAGGTCAAACCATAATGGGATCACTAGAATTGATGTCAAGGCCATTGAGTGTCACTATAATTCATCATACATCACTCACAACATAATATGAAACCACCTAATGGGTTTTATTGAAGTAATAAAAGGGTCATTGAGTGTGACTAGACTTGAACATACTTTACCTATAATATTGAATCATACTATTGCAGACAGATCTTACTATTATAGAAAAATCTATATTATTTTTGCATGATCAAAAGAGAATGAATAATATTCATGCCCCCATCATTACTACATTCATCATAGATTTGAATTGAAGTAACAACCTTTTTACCTTTAAAATTTTAACTTTGGACTTTGATAAAGTCTGCATGAACAAGTATCATGCCCTTTGAACTTTCAAAATTTTGACTTTGAAAATGTGCATGAATAAGTACATTACCTCATTAAAATTTGAAAATTTTAAATATACATGTGATAATGAACAAGTATGATACCATATGAATTTTTGCCAAGTGATATGGAATTCCATACAACTATATGCTCAATTCTAATTGTATTTTCAACCTGTAACTTTGATATTGTAGTGTTCTTACATATGCATTCAAGTGTGTATGATTATGTACATTAAATATTTGAAAAGTGAGTGCATATGCATGGAATATACCCCATAACCTATATCAATGTGCCAATTTATATCATGTTATTAATTTTTTAAATAATTTTATATCTTTTAAAACTTGTACTATGTTATAAAATTTGATTTTTTCATTATTTTGAATATTTGAAAACCTATTCTTTGTATCTTTGAGCTTTGTACTCTTTCCCAAATTTTATCTTTTATCCATTAAGTCTTAAATCTCAAATACAATCCCCCCCACCTTGCCTCCCCCTTCCTCCACCTTCCTATGTTTTGAGATTATGGATGTAGCATGTAAGTCACTTATATGAAAAGAAGAGTTAGTTGTATCATGTGATAAATACATAATCATGTAGTATAATGTCAACATGTGGAGAGTATCTCTCATCACAAAAATGTAACTATCATTTAATTATATATGTAACATATTGAATGTGAATCATACAAATGTTTTATCTAAATAGATATAGTAATGAGGCATGTAGTAAAGTAACCATCTTTGAATTAGACTATGCACTATATGTGTATGATATGTATCATGACACTATTAATAAATCTCAACAAAAAATAAACACAACATACAATGTCATGTAAAGCCACACAATAAGTCCAAGGTCCACATATAATGGACATGAATATGTCACAACAAATAAGGCCAAGGTTTGCACTCAAAGGACATTAATAATTTCATAACAAGGGACATGTTTACTGTTGCACAAAAAATAGGGCCAAAGGCCACAAGTAATAGACATGTTTAAATATTGCACAAATGATTTTTTTTAACCAAATATTTCACCCCATAGATGGTTTTTCAATACTATTCTAATATTTTTTAAACATGAGATTACCTTTAAGACTATGGGTTGCATTTAGTAGAGGTAAACCTCTAGGTTTAAGGGCTATCTCCCTAGATTTCTCTTTGTTTGCTTATCACCTACACTACTTACTTGCTTGGATGAAAAGGAATAGAATTGAACATGAAATTAAACTATTCTAATAAGGTGATAGACCATAATAATATCCACTATACTAACATACACTTGAACTAAGAAACATGACTCATAATACTAGTCTCAACATCCTAGATTGCTCCAACATTAGAATTTCAAACATGAAGGTGATATGCATTGTAATACTCAAGGTGAGTGAACCAAAGGTTAGATTTCAAAAATTGAGGATACTCTTTACACTTTAAAATATAAAAATGCACTAGCTACACTTCATGTGACCTATTATAGAGAGAGATACTTGCATCAAACAAGGAAGAGCAGAGGGAAGGCAAGGATAGATACTTATCACTAGACACTTCACTATGCACCACTTCACACACTTAGACACAAATACTATGAACTCTAAAATAGATTTTAAATATTTATTTCAAAGTCAAAATATAATATCAAACTAGTAGTACTTCACCATACCAAGTGTGGATTCTTTACAAAAGGCAAAAATGCTTGCATTTATAGAGCATGTGAGAGGAGAGAGAAGAAGTGGATTTCAAGGGTGATAAGAAAAAGTGTCAAGATATGAAAATAAATTAAATTATATGAGAATGGAATGTGAAATAGACCATGAAGGTCATCTTGGACAAGTGTCCAACTAAATCATGACAAACACTCTAAAATGGCACAGAGACTCTTCAACTAACCTTCTTGAAATTGCCTTCATCATGAAGCATCTTTTGACTAATTAAAAATAGAATAGGAAGAATTGAAACATATTAAATATCTCAGGGAGGTTTTAAATAATATATGACAATCATCAGATGCCTCCATAACTACTAGCCTTCCTCATGACACTTGTATTCACTGTCTGCAGTCATTTATTGATCTTTTAGGCCTCATTGTTTGCATTTTTCATCAAGGTGACCTTTAGTTACTGAGCCAAGTCCATGGAAGAGGTGTTATTAAAATTTTTAAATGTCCCTTTTCCTTCCAATTAATTAATTATACCTTAAAAAGATCTAAAAACAAACTTCATACCTTCTTACTAGGTAGTCACTTACTCTTTCCACTATCTATCCAAGATTGTCTAAAATGAACTATTTAGTAAAGGGAATTTCATGCATAAATGAGGATATAAATGAGCATATGAAGTTATAATAAGTCCCTATTGTCCTCCTTCAATGTATTTTATCTACCAATTCTACTTTGTACCTATAAAACAAGTCAAATATTTTAAAAAATCCTAAATTTAGATTATTCATACAAGTATGGTATAGACCAATTGGATGTCCAAGACCTTGAGAGAGTATTATAAAATTTATAAACCCTTTATATGGAAAATTACACCTTCTAAGTTCATCTCCTGAAATATTTTTTCCATCGATTCAAAACTAGGGTTTTAGAAGGTTTTGCTTCTTAGGGATGATTCATAAAAACCAGACATCTAACCCCTAAAATAATTCCACAAATTTGGATTTTATGACCCTCCTCAACTACCCCTATCTCCTTTAGGTACCATGAAATGTTTATTTATAGGTATGAGTGAATTAAGCTAGCCTATTAAGCTCTTTCTTGCATTCTGTGTAGCCTTATGATGGAATTGGGTCAAAATGACCAACTTGTGTTATTCATCTACAAATTGATGGTTGTGATCCACCCTTAAATTTATCATAAAGGTCATCAATGGTATTGTATGTATTACATGATAATTTTAATCAAGCTAAAGGCCATTAGGGTATAGGCCTAATTCTAAGCTTAATAGGCCTCACTATGATTAATTATGTATACATCCACTTGTGAATGATCCAATGGCTATAGGTTATTGCTAATACTTGTTCATGTCAAAATAAACCTCATGAGACACCCTAAAATCATCCAAGATTTCTACTTTAACCCCTTCTTCATTCACCCACTATGATTATAGATTAAACTACCTAGGAATACCCCCTATCTGAGATAAAACATAGGGTATCTCCCCTATTTGACTGGCCCAATTGGGGTTATGGATGGCTATAATAGGTCTTGATGAAATATGTAAAAATATACAAGGATAAAACACCTTCTAATATCCCTAAACATCATAAAACTTGAAACTACATTTTCAATCTGTGTATTATCTATAGGATCTATATGGAGAGTTGGGTTTGTTCAACTTCCATCTGAGTCAGAGTGTTGCTATAGGGATAACATGGAAACATGTTGTCATATTTGTTAGATTGTTAGATGTGTGTGTGTGTGTGTGTGTGTGTGTGTGTGTGTGTGTGTGTGTGTGTGTGTGTGTGTATTCATCCATTTTACATCTCTACCAAAATTTCACACCTTGCATCCTCCATTTTCATAGGCTAGTCTATGTACTATGTTGACTATAGATGTTCACCTCAAGAAAATAGAATTCCTATAGGTGTATGTTCATGTTTAGAAATTATGTTTCATGCCTAGGTTCGTCTTGAATTCCTTGAGATCATATATAATTTAATGGACTCAACTCCTTCCTAGAGACCTATGTTCACATCCAAAGTACCTTTGTTTTAGACTAGCATGAGTTAGTTATCTATTGTAGTAGACTGTAGATACCTGTAGATGTGCATTAGATAAGAGTTAATGTTGGAAATATTGTCATTGATGTTAAAGGTCTAGCATTATTGGTGACAAAGGCCCCATTGCATTTAATGATGATATATCTTGGCTAATGTGTGTTAATATTTATTTAATATTAACGAATATATTTTTTGTTGCATATGAGACAAAATAAGGGCCCATGGAGAATTCAAAGAGCCATGGGGTAAAGACAAAAGAAATATGGGATGCATTTTCCCATGAAGAGTCATCTTGGGGAATTACAAGAGTCACCAAGTGAAGACAAAAGAGGAAGGGCACAATCTCTCATGAAGGGACACTTTGAGGAATACAAAAAGTCACCAAGATAAGGACAAAAGAGGGAAGGACATTTTTTCTCATGAAGGGTCACCACATGACTTTTCAAAGGCAAGGATATGAAGGGTCATACAAGTTTGGTGCCATTTTCCATGAGGATTTAAGGGTCACAAATGGGGAAGGCCAAAGGTCATTTGGAAAGCTATCAAAAAAGGCTTGAGAAGCCATTTGTAAGATGTGTGAGAGAGGTTGATTTGATATTGTAATATCTAGCTTAGAAGAGCATTTTGTGAGAGAAGAATATGATTTGTATTTTTTATATCTAGATTAGAAGAGAAAAGGTGAGAGAGAGGAATGGGATGTTGTAATGAACTATCATCTATTGAGATAGCAACATTGAGAGATAGTTGTGTGGTATACACAAAGGGGTTAGTGCTCTTGTGGGTTGGTGCTCACGAATAATTTCTGGGTTGGTGCTCGACAAAGGGATTGGTGCTCTTGTGGGTTGGTGCTCATGAATTATTGCTGGGTTGGTTCTCAGCAAAGGGGTTGGTGCTCCTATGGGTTGGTGCTCACGAATAGTTGCTAGGTTGGTGCTTAGCAAAGGGGTTGGTGCTCTTGTAGGTTGGTGCTCACGAATAGTTGTTGGTTTGGTGCTCAGCAAAGGGGTTGGTGTTCCTACAAGTTAGTGCTTGAAAATATTGTTTGGGTTGGTGCTCATTCATATACTTGAGATTTTTCTCCATGGTTTTTCCCACATTGGGTTTCCACGTATATCTAATGTCTCTCTCTATCTTGTGTGGTGTTTATTGTTTGAGTTTTATTGCATATCTTGAATGTTTGATTAAGTGGAATTTGGTTAAAGTAAAGTTTTATAAGATATATGATTTACTGATTCACCCCCCCTCAGGATATCACATGCTTAACAATTGGTATTAGAGCAGGTTCCTTTTGAAAAGTTTTATAGCTTAAAGGTAGATCGGAAAAGCATGATGGCTAGGTCACAGGAAAGATTTTCTATAAATAAGGCACCTTTGTTTAATTGGATGAATTATGCTTTTTGAAGCATAAGAATGAGGACTTATTTGATGGCCCCTGGATTCAACATATGGAAAGTAGTGGTGGAGAAATATGAAGAGCCACAGACATCTACAATTACTGCAGCAGAAAAAAAGGCAAGTGAATGTAATGCTAAAGCTTTAAATGTTATTTTATGTGGTTTGTGTGAATCTAAATTTTTTAAAGTTATGCAATGTAAATCTGCTCATGAAACTTGGGTAAAACTTGAGAATATTTACAAAGGTGATGGAAAGGTTCAGCAAGTTAAGCTTTAGACTTTTAGAAGATAGTTTGAAAGTTTGAAGATGGAAGAAGAAGAAGATATAGCAAGTTATCTTTTGTGAGTTGATCAAATCATAAATTAGATTCAAGGTCTTGGAGAAATGTTGGATGAGTCAACAATGATGCAAAAGGTTTTGAGATTTCTACCAATGAGATATGATGCAAAGGTTTCAGAAATTGAGGAGATGAAGAATTTAGCCAAGCTAAAGATGGATGAGCTTCATGGTATTCTCACGGCATATGAGATGTGAATAGAACAAGATAAACCCTCAAAGAGAGAAGCGGCTTTCAAGACATCAAAGAAAGAGAAAGATAAGATTCAAGAATCAAGTGATAGTTCTAGTGATGATGAAGATGACAATGGAGCACTTTTCATTTTCAAGCCAAAATGGGGAATAGGTAAATATCTAGGAAAATTACCTTTTAAATGTTTTAATTGTGGAAAGATTGGACATTTTTTAGCTAGATGCCCAAATAAGGGTAATGATGATGAAGAAGAAAAGCCTACATACAAGAAGAATTTCAAAGGCAAATCTAAGAAGGGATTTGAGAAGAAGAGCCTATATTCTAAGGATCTTAGCTCAGTCAAAGATAGTGGAGTCAATGATTTAGAAGAAGAAGAGATTCTATTCATGGCCATACATGAAGGTGATCAAGAAGAAGAAGAGGAGGAAGCTGAAGTGAATATGGAAGGAGAACTCATTTGTGCCCTAGAAGAGTTAAAAGCTGTTGAGAAGAAGAATCAAAGATTAAAGCGCCAAAACAAGAAAAATGAATAGGATTCAAAAGAAATGATTGAAGATCTATAAGCATAGCTTGAAGAAGCCAAGAAGAATGAAGAAGATCTCACATCACAGTTGGAAATAGAAAGAAAAGAATGTGAAAGGTATGTTATTGAAATTACATCTTTAAAATAAGATATTAAGAAAGCAGTCAATGATAAAGTAGTTAGTGACTCAAAATTTGAGGATAGCACTAACATATTAAATAAGATATTGGAAAGTCAAAAAGCAAATTTAGATAAGACAGGGATCAGATTTGAAAAGAAGAGCTATGATGAAGCTCTTACAAAAGAGGAAGCAAGGGAAGAAGTGAAGAATACAGAGGACATTTCAAATAGAGAAGGATGGAGAGAACAAAGCTACAAAATACAATCAGGTCAGAGATATACAGATAGGTCTTATTTTTATGGCTATTGTTTTTATTGTAATGGATATGGTCACAAGAAATTAAAATGTAGAAAAATAGCTAACAATTTCATAAATAAGGAGAAGGAAAGTCAAGTAGAGTCAAGCAGAAGCCACAACTCTTTTGCTCCTCTATCAAGCTTTGATGAAGAGACCATAGTATGCTACAAGTGCAACAACTTCAAACACATAGCTCAGTATTGTAGAAGCATGTTTGAGCCAGTCAAAAAGGATCAGAGTTTCAAAGCTCCATTCATCAAGAAGAAGGATCAGAGTTTCAAAGCTCCATTCATCAGAAAGAAGGGTCATACATGTTCATGGCAGAAGAAACAACCTGAAGATTCTATGTTGGTGCAAATAGATTTGCATGTAAAAAATAAATATCAGCCATGGTTAATTGATAGTGGATGTTCGAGGCATATGATAGGAGATAAAAGTAAGTTCATATATCTAAAGAAGATCAATGGTGGCACAGTGAGATTTAGAGATAAAACCACTGCCAGGATAGCCAAAAAAGATATCTTCTCAAAGGCATGATCAAATGATACATTCAAATATCTGTAAGAGGAGTTGGGAGTAATTTCTATTACTTCCTATCATTGATGTTTAGCATCAATTGAGGGGGAGCTAAGTGTTATCTCTAAGTAGGCCCTTTGCCATTGATGTCAAAGGGGGAGAATAATAGGTACAGGTACAAGTGCAAAAATAGGTATAGGGAATAGGTATAGGTTACTACAATAAGGGGGAGTTACTGTATGTTTTCAGATGATAGTATGTGCAGGTGACAGGATGTGGCAGTTTCAGGATTGAGGTTGCCATCAATGACAAAGGTGGATATTGTTGGAAATATTATCATTGATGTCAAAGGTCTAGCATCATTGGTGATAAAGGCCCCATTGCATTTAATGATGATATATCTTGGCTAATGTGTGTTAATATTTATTTAATATTAATGAATATATTTTTGTTTGCATATAAGACAAAAGAAGGGCCCATGGAAAACTCAAATAACCATGGGGTAAAGATAAAAGAAGGATGGGATGCATTTTCCCATGAAGAGTCATCTTTGGGAATTCCAAGAGTCACCAAGTGAAGACAAAAGAGGAAGGGCACAATTTCTCATGAAGGGACACTTTGAGGAATACAAAAAGTCATAAGGATAAGGACAAAAGAGGGAAGAACATTTTTGCTCATGAAGGGTCACCACATGACTTTTCAAAGACAAGGATATGAAGGGTCAAACAAGTTTGGTGCCATTTTCCATAAGGATTGAAGGGTCACAAAGGGGGAAGGCCAAAGGTCATTTGGAAAGCTATAAAAAAAGGCTTGAGAAGCCATTTGTAAGATGTGTGAGAGAGGTTGATTTGATATTGTAATATCTAGCTTAGAAGAGCATTTTGAGAGAGAAGAATATGATTTGTATTTATTATATGTAGCTTAGAAGAGCAAAGGTGAGAGAGAGGAAAGAGATGTTGTAATGAACTATCATTTATTGAGATAGCAACATTGAGAGATAGTTGTGTGGTATACACAAAGGGGTTGGTGCTCATGAATAGTTGTTGGATTGGTGCTTGGCAAAGGGGTTGGTGCTCGGCAAAGGGGTTGGTGCTCATGAATTATTTTTGGGTTGGTGCTCGGAAAAGTGGTTGGTGCTCTTGTGGGTTGGTGCTCACGAATAGTTGATGGGTTAGTGCTCAACAAAGGGGTTGGTGCTCCTGTAGGTTGGTGCTCACAAATATTTGATGGGTTAGTGCTCAGCAAAGGGGTTGGTGCTCCTTCAAGTTAGCACTTGTGAATATTGTTTGGGTTGGTGCTCATTCATATACTTGAAATTGTTCTCCATGGTTTTTCCCACATTGAGTTTCCACGTTATATCTGGTGTCTCTCTCTATCTTGTGTGGTGTCTATTGTTTGAGTTTTATTGCATATCTTGGATTTTTGATTAAGTGGAATTTGGTTAAAGTAAAGTTTTATAAGATATATGATATATTGATTCACCCCCCCTCTCAATATATCCCATGCTTAACAGTTAAAAGATCCTATAGATGCTCATCTATGAATTACTTATGTTTTAGTAGGTCATAATACACATATGTTAGCACATCTCATGTTTAGAGGCCATAGTTTCACTCAATACTATAGGTCACTACAAGATTTGTTGTTTTTAGTCCTCTTAGCAAAATGTTTATTGAGTGTCTTAGATCAAAACCTACCTGAGTTAGAAACCATTCAAACATCATCATCTCTTGATCAAGCAAACATTTTATTCTATTAATGCATTTCCATTATGATTTAGCTACATGAGAGAAACCATAAGACCTTTACATTCCTCAAAACACTCTACCATATAACATATGAAGAGTATGAGCAAAATGTGATTCAAAGCAATTAAGGTAAAGTGTCTCAAATACAAATTTCCTAACTTGAAAACACTAAACTCAAACTTGATTACATAAAATGACCTGAATATTGTCACAATGGTCTTCTCTAAGAGTGTTCAAATGAGTTCAAACATCTTCACTTCAACATTCTCAGACCTCTGTGGATTGAACTTAGGCCATTGCAGACTACCTATAGTTGTAGATATTATTTGAATTGTATATGTTGAATTGGTTATCATAGCCAATATCTAACCTTTGGAATAACTCAAACTCATTGATTCCACTTTGATAATCCTCTCAACACATTTAAACACTCATGTTTTTTTAATTTGACTAGTCAATGCTCAATCTCACTTGATTGTAGGTGACAATTATAAGGAAAACTGACTATGTGTGTATGTTTTAGGCCCAACACTTCTAACCATGGATTCTTGATGATCTAGGTAGATCCATGTACTATTCCATTTTAAAATTCTTCAAATTCTAGTTGAAATATTTACACATTGAAGAATTCATTGAGAGCTTTCTGGTGCTTCTTCTAGAACACAAAATGGAGTCTAGATGCTCAAGATATAACTTGCTGAAGTATTTTTATGATAGGAAAATAACGGGTATGAAAAAGTGATGTGGCATTTTTCAAATACGCTAAGTGGTTTAATAACCATTTGACACATGGAAATATGAATTTGTGAAAAAAATTTGGTTTGGTGTTTATTTTTATCCTCAGGTCTTTGACAGGGGGTCATATGAGGATCCATGGGCCCCACTATTTGCTCGTTGGGGGCCCTCAACGAGGGTCGGCACACTCTTGTGGAGGGGTGCCTTGGCCTCCTATTATTCATTTGTTATTGTATTGAACATTGTATTTAAGTTACAAAGCTTGCTCAAACCCCACCAATGTGGGATAATGAATTTACACTTTGTAATAAGACTTTTCAAACCACCACGTGGTAGAGTCACAAATTGTCACACTAACCTATTATGCCACACAAACACACATCATATTCCACACCATGAAAACCATGTAAGGCCATGTCCTACCCAAGGAAATATTCAATGGTGGCCTAACTTAAACATTTTTTTAAGGCATGCACCTAAGTCTCCCCCAAAAGAGATGTCGGCATTTGTTAAGGAGGCCGACCACTTTAAAAAGCATATAAATAGTTTTCAAAATCCTAATGTGGGATAAAAAGATAAGCCTAAAGCACCAAAAGAGAAGGTTAATGGTTTGAACCATGCACTTATTATGAAAATTTGATAAGCTTTGACTGCTTGAGCCATGGGCTTCAAAGTATTATATAAGGAACAAAATTCCATTTGAAGGGAGATAGGCAGCCGACTGTGTAAAAGTTTTAAGAAGGTTATAGAATTAATTAAGCCTTATACAGCCTTGGGCCAATATTTTTAGGTCTAAAATATATTTTTATAGGTAAGTAGAGGTTAGAGAAGTTGAATTGAAGACTTCTATTGATTTTTTAAGCCATTTGTTGCACAAAATTAATGGAAACAGTCCTCACTTCGAACAAACCTGGAGACGTAGGCTATTGAAGCCAAAATATGTTATCAATTTGTTGGTGAATTCTTTTGATTTTCTCTATTATTTATTTTAATTCTGATCTTCATTATAATTTTGGTTTTTATTTCATTATTAAAAATTAAATAGAAAAGTCAGAAAATTAGTAGATCTTAGAAAAGCAACAAGTGTTGTTCAATTTTGTGACACTTGCACTTTCAGTTTTCAAATCAAATTTTTGGTATCAAAGTAGTTGTTATTTAATAGTGATTGTTAGTTTATATTGACAACGTCTAAATCCCAGAAGGGTTAAGGAAAACTCATTGAGTATGATCTAGAGATTGGCTCAAGACGTGCTTCAAGGATGGTCGAAGAAGAGATGGAATCCAAACAAGCTTTCCATCGAGCCTTCATGGAGATGAGAAGCATGGTTGAGGAACTATACCATGAAAAACAATAGAAATCTAAGAATGAGAAAGGTGATTCACAAGAATTGAAAGGTAAAGAAACTAAAAAACCTTCTTCATCAGATGATGGTAAAAAAAACTATGGAATCTCTCCCTTCACTCAAATTGGATATTAAGTTTGAATTACCAATGTTTAATGGAAAAGTTAATTATGAAAAGTTATATAATTGGGTCAAATAGATATAAGTTTATTGCAGGGTCCAAAAGATTGTAGGGGATGAATCAAAAATTCATTTGGCTACTCTTTGTATGGGAGGCATAGCTCTCATCTGGTGGGAGATTAAGTTGAAAGAAGTTGAGCTTCAAAAAGGTAAACCAATTTCTACTTGGAATGAATTTGTTGAAGAACTCAAAAAGCAATTTTATCCTTTAGGCTATATGCAACAAGCCATGATGGATTGGCAAAGTTTCAGACAAGGAAAAGGCCAAAATGTTTAAGATTATACACATAAGAAACACTGCTAAAATATATAGGTGGGCTACATAGTTATTTAATAAATATGATTCTTATGTTTAATCCCAAGAATTTAGATGCAGTATGTGTACAAGTCACTCATTTAGAGGCTAAAGGAAAACAATCAAAAGAATCTCTTCCTAAAGCTAAAATTAAGCAATCTAATGTTAAGCAATCTAAAGGGGAAGGTTCATCAGGAAAGGGTAAACAAAAATCCACTTTTACTATTAAAAAAGAAGGAAAACCATTTTGTAATCATTGAAAAAAAAACCATGATGAGTGTAAGTGTTGGAAACTACACCCTAAGTTAAGGCCTAAGAGGTTTCAAAAGAAAGAAAAGAAGACTAATTCTATGGTTTAGGACTTAGGTTCAGATTCAGGTGATGAAACTAAGATCATAGCTATGGGATTACATAATGATTCTTCTCTTTCAGTTTTGAGCACTAAGTCATCAAATGATGCATCTTCTTATAAATAGAATTCTATGCATGTTGATAAGAAAAGAAATGAATTGTTCCACATTATAGTGATTTCAAAACATACTAAGATTGATACTCTATTTGATAGTGGTTTACAAGAAAATTTAATTTTTGAAGAGGTTGTTAAGAAGTTAGGCTTACAAACCAATCCCCATCTGAAGCCTTATCCACTAGGTTGGGTATGTGACAATGCGAAGCTACAAGTCTCACAAACTTGTAGACTAATGTTTGCCATCACATCTAAGTTCGTAGATGAGGTTGAGTTGGATGTTGTCCCATTGGACATATGTGGGATTATTTTGGGAAGCCCATATCTTTATGATATAAAAGCAATATTTTATAGAGAGGAGAATAAATACTTGCTTGTTAAGGATGGCATTGAATATATAGTCAAAGCACATCACATTAAAAAAAGTATTTCCTTGGTTACAACAGGGCAAATGAAAAGATTAGTTAATTTAAGCAAGACTTTTTATCTCATGTTGATTAAGTCTAAGGAAAAAGAATATTCTCAGGCTTTGGAAAATTGTGATCCTAAATAAAAGAATGAATTGGTTGAAATCATTTCTACTTATGATGATGTATTTCAAGATCCTAAGGGTTTGCCCCCTAAAAGGGGAGTTCAACATGAAATTCAACTATTGTAGGATTCTCCTCTCCCTAACATTGGCATGTACAGGTTATCAGTGGTGGAGAATGAGCAAATCAAAAAATAGGTAATGGATCTATTGGATAGAGGTATTATTCGTCTAAGTTCATCTCCTATTGGTTTGCCCATTATTTTGGTGCCAAAGAAAGATGGCACTTGGTGAATGTGTGTTTATTTTTGTGCTTTAAACAAAATTACTATTAAGAATCGTTACCCTCTTCCTCATATTGATGATTTATTAGATCAATTAAAACATGCTATTTATTTCACTAAGCTAGATTTGAGAAGTGGATATCATCAAGTAAGAATTAATGAAGGTGATGTGTGGAAAACTGCCTTCAAAACAAAATAGGGATTGTTTGAATGGCTTTTTATGCCTTTTGGGTTGTGTAATGCCCTGACTACATTCATGAGATTGATGAATGATGGTTTTAGATAGTTCCTAGATGATTTTTTCATAGTTTACTTAGATGATATATTGATTTTCAGCAAGTCTTGGGAAGAGCATGTGATCCACATTAAGAAAGTCATGGATGCATTACGAAAGGAAAAACTTTATTTAAAAATATCAAAATGTGAATTTGGCAAGACATCTTTGATATACTTGGGTTACATTTTAGGACATGGTGAATTGAAAATTGATCCTAGAAAACTAGTAGTGTTTGTTAACTGGCCTACACCCATAAATACAACTAAGGCTGTAAGTTTTCTTGGTGTAGTACAATTTTGGTGAAAGTTTATTGCTCAATTTTCATATATTGCATCACCTTTGCATTCTTTGACAAGTGTGAAAGAGGTCTTTTAGTGGGGAGGCAAACATCAAAAAGCCTTCACCACTTTGAAATAAAAGATAAGTACTACTCCAATCTTGGCACTTCCTGATATACAACAACCATTTGAGATCGAGATGGATGCAAGTGAGTATGCTATGGGAGCTATTTTAATGCAAGGTAAGAAACCAATTTGCTATCATTTTGAAACCTTCACAAGTGTAGTAAGAAAATATCCAACTTATGATAAGGAATTGTATGCATTGGTTCAAATTGTTAAAAAATGAAAACATTACTTAATGGGTAAAGAAACAATAATACATATAGATCATCATCCCTTACAGTATCTCCAATCACAAACCAAACTAAAATAGTCTAGACAATTTCATTGGATGGGTTTCTTAAAATAATTTCTTCTTATGATTAAATATAAAAAAGATATTCAGAATAAGGTTACAGATATGCTATTTAGGCCTCCTATGATTGTTGCATCTATTCTTTGACAACATGGTTCTTTGTCTCATGAAAGTTATAAAGAACAATATGTTAATGATCTTGATTTTTAGGATGTCTATAAAGACTTGATGAGTAGTAGACAAGTAGAAGAATTGGACTATCATGTACACAATGATCTTTTGTATCATTTGGGTAAACTATGTATTCCTCAAAATGAGAGGGTGCACATGATTAGAGAAGCACAAACTTCTATTATTTCTGGTCATTTTGGAGTTGCTAAAATGGTTGCACATTTGAAAATGTATTGTTACTGGCCCCGTATGTAGGAAACTGTTGCCAAATATATTAAGGGATGTACTCTTTATGCCACAAGCAAACCTAGTAACAGGAAACTAGGACTTTGCACTCCTCTACCTATTGCTACTCACCCTGTCAGGAATCTAGAACAACAAACATGCTCTGATCCCACTTGTCAGGATGCAAAACCGGAAACATACAATTGATTACCAAACTTCAAGCAACTTAAATATGCGGAAATAACCAGAATCAACAAGTAACTAGAATTCAGAATAAAACAGCATATGAGAGACAATACACAACTTGTATTAACACTTTATACAGAAAAGAATACAATAAAGAAGATACCACTTCTTCTCCACCACCTTACAGAGGTTTCCCACACCTCAAGTGAACAGTACTTCTTCTCCCCAAAGCTCTCCCTCTCACAGGTCCCAACACCCAACTCAAATACAGAGTTGGTGTTCACCTCCCGTGCTCCACGCACAACACAAGTGCTCCACGCACTCCACAAGCACTCCACATGCTCCACAAGTACTCAAGGTACTTCAAGTAGATCTCCCATGAACCTGCAATAACATGCACTTCAACAGACCATACTTATGGAAGGAACTCCCTTGCCTTCCTCTCGCTCTATCCGAGTACACACCTGTACTCCAAGTAGATCCTGCCTGATACTGCTCCCTGTTGTGTTGCTGTCTATATGACCTTGCACACCTACAAATCAAACAACGGTTCTGCTCACCTATGAACCTCGACCTTGCACACACATACACCTGCAGATCAATGATCTTACTTACCATGTAGATCTCCTATATAGGCCATGCAACTGTGACCAAGATCCTACACTCTTGAAGAACCCAGCTGGCTCTCTAATCCAGCACCAACACACCTGCTACTGTGGCACTAGGAGGAACGCACCATTGCTCTACCTCACACACAGAAGGAGCTTATAATTATGCTCTCTTACTCCCTAGCACACTTTTCCAATACAACCATGAGTCTATTATATAGATCTCATCCAAACAATAATTAGACATCTAATTACAATAATTAGATCCGCAGCTCTCAGTCTAAAAATAGATCTCTTCATGCAAACACTTGGTTCGTTAGCTAACTACCCGTAAATAGCTCGCAGTCGAACCACACAGGCGACCGACGTCGGTCCCTGTCTGCTTGGGGGTCGCCGACGCCGGCCGATCTCTGACCGACGTCGGTTGCCTTCCTGCCCTATCCTACCGACGTCGATTGGCCTGACCGACGCCAGTGTCTCTGACACTCAGCAACTCTCCTACAACCTCCTCCCCTGTTTGCATCAGTGAAGCTTTTAGCTCCACAATCCTAACAATCTCCCACTTGGAGATAAACAACTGCACTGTACCTGTACCTGTACTCTGTCTAATCTATTTCTTGGTTTGTATCCCTCTTCAAGCTCCCACCTGAAGACAACCCACCACACAACCTGTGATGTACCTCCTGTCATCCAAGTACCCTGCCACATCTGAACCTACAAATCCATGTAGTGAAGTCCTGACCCTGCATAGCAACACCTGCTGCCGGTCCCTCTCAGAAAACCTGAGAACCCACTTCCCCGAATTGGCTCCTAACTCTGACAGCTCCCACTGCATGGGAATACTCAAGTCTATACCAGACCTCATGTGATTTCGGACACTGTACCTATCCAGCCCTTAGTGTGCTCCGGTTCTGCATCCCGAACCTCGCGAACACCTGATTCACATCAGCTCCCACTCGAGACAAAATCAACCTGTGATCTCCATGCCTCCCATGTCAAAGAATTCCGCTGCTCCAAACTCCTCATGACATGCCACTGAACTAATCTTACCCTTAGCTCAGCAAAACCCTGTATGTACTAACCCTGCTAGCAAATATACCATCCACATACAGCAACAGAATGATGTCACGACTCATCATCCACCTGGTAAGGCAAACCACAGTAGTTACCTGACACTGACTGAAGCCATGCTTCATCCTCCACCTGTCAAACCTGGTACCACTGTCCTGCAGCTCCTCAAGACCATATGCCTGGTCTTCCGTCTCACGTATCCGTTCTCTCTATTCTTCTACTAAGGAATCCATTCGTCTCTGTGCTTTCATCCAGCTGGCAAACCTACCAAAACTCCCGTCTAGTTCTGCATCATAATCCTGCCTAGCTCACACCTGTTTCCTGGATCCTTCCTGCTATACAATCAGAAACAAGTATGAAGAAGAGGAACAATGAATTTGAGGGCCTACTTACGCCTTCAATCCTCCGTATGGGTGTTTGAGACTCCTTGACAGCTTGCTATCCACCCAAAATTCATTACAGTGACTGACCTCGGTCACCCCACAGTCTGCATCCGACCGACGTCGGTTCCATGCGTCTGTACCTGACTACCGACCCTGCGGTGTCCCTGCTGCCGACGTCGATCCTCCTGACCGACCTCGGTCTTACATACTGCCGACATCGGTCCCATGACCGACGCCGGTCTTACCCTGCCCGACACTGTCGGCTTCGGTCTGCACATGACCGACATCGGCACCTGTCTGTTCAACGCAGGTTCCTCCTGACCGATGCTGGTACCTGTGTTCGCCTGTGAGTGATGACTTTTTACCCACGAGCTCCTTTGGATCAATCTCCATGTCCAAACTGCCCTGCTCAGATGTATCCAGCCTCATCCACTGAACTCTATCCGCCATCTCCTCCAAGAACACCAAGGCTTTCCAGTTCTTAAGCCTGTCAAATATATCTGTCTTCCGCTTAAGAACATGCATCTCCTTCCTGCTCATGTGACCAAGCCTACGAAGCCACGTCTCCGCAATAGAAGAAGAATCAGTAATATAAACAAGTAGATAAAGTGTACCTATTTTCTTACCACCAGCTAATTCAAGTGCTACCGCTGTGAGAGTTCTTGTGCATCTCTCATCACCCAATCTTTCTAAAGAAATTAGCCATATCTCCAAACCTGGGAACTACATGACCTTCATCAACACCTGTGTGTTAGACGCCTACAATTTCAACTTCACTTCCCCTTTGCCAATTCTTTGGCAAGGCTTACCAGCTCCTCTACCTGGGGCTGCATGGAAAGAGGCAACCGAATCTTTTATCCAAGATTCAACTTTATCTAAGAAACCTGCAAATACATCCTGTCCAACAACACCTGCTACATCTGTATCTTCAGTTTCTTCATGCTGATCTGTTACCAACCAACAATCTTCTTTTCCCTGCTCTTTCTTTCCATAGGACCATGAGTAACCGTCTATGCTTTTCAACTCCTCCATTCTTAGCTTACTTTGATCTGCCGTTGCTCTACTCCCACTCAATCAGAAACCCCTGAGAGTGCCCTGTAACCAAACACAACCTGCTTCCTGCAACTTTAGCTCTGATACCACTTGTTGGTATCAAGCTTAAGAACCTACAACCAAGGCTCTGATACCACTTGTCAAGAATCTAGAACAACAAACATGCTCTGATCCCACTTGTCAGGATGCGAAACCGGAAACATACAATTGATTACCAAACTTCAAGCAACTTAAATATGTGGAAATAACCAGAATCAACAAGTAACTAGAATTCAGAATAACACAGCATATGAGAGACAATACACAACTTGTATTAACACTTTATACAGAAAAGAATACAATAAAGAAGATGCCACTTCTTCTCCACCACCTTACAGAGGTTTCCCACACCTCAAGTGAACAGTACTTCTTCTCCCCAAAGCTCTCCCTCTCACAGGTCCCAACACCCAACTCAAATACAGAGTTGGTGTTCACCTCCCGTGCTCCACGCACAACACAAGTTCTCCACGCACTCCACAAGCACTCCACGTGCTCCACAAGTACTCAAGGTACTTCAAGTAGATCTCCCATGAACCTGCAATAACCTGCACTTCAACAGACCATACTTATGGAAGGAACTCCCTTGCCTTCCTCTCGCTCTATCCGAGTACACACCTGTACTCCAAGTAGATCCTGCCTGATACTGCTCCCTGTTGTGTTGCTGTCTATATGACCTTGCACACCTGCAAATCAAACAACGATTCTGCTCACCTATGAACCTCAACCTTGCACACACATACACCTGCAGATCAACGATCTTACTTACCATGTAGATCTCCTATATAGGCCATGCAACTGTGACCAAGATCCTACACTCTTGAAGAACCCAGCTGGCTCTCCAATCCAGCACCAACACACCTGCTACTGTGGCACTAGGAGGAAGGCACCATTGCTCTACCTCACACACAGAAGGAGCTTATAATTATGCTCTCTTACTCCCTAGCACACTTTTCCAATACAACCATGAGTCTATTAAATAGATCTCATCCAAACAATAATTAGACATCTAATTACAATAATTAGATCCGTAGCTCTCAGTCTAAAAATAGATCTCTTCATGCAAACACTTGGTTCGTTAGCTAACTTCCCGTAAATAGCTCGCAGTCGAACCACACAGGCGACCAACGTCGGTCCCTGTCTGCCTGGGGGTCGCTGACGCCGGCCGATCTTTGACCGACATCGGTTGCCTTCCTGCCCTATCCTACCAACGTCGGTTGGCCTGACCGATGCCGGTGTCTCTAACACTCAGCAACTCTCCTGCAACCTCTTCCCCTGTTTGCATCAGTGAAGCTTTTAGCTCCACAATCCTAACAATCTCCCACCTGGAGATAAACAACTGCACTGTACCTGTACCTGTACTCTGTCTAATCTGTTTCCTAGTTTGTATCCCTCTTCAAGCTCCCACCTGAAGACAACCCACCACACAACCTATGATGTACCTCCTGTCATCCGAGTACCCTGCCACATCCGAACCTATAAATCCATGTAGTGAAGTCCTGACCCTGCATAGCAACACCTGCTGCCGGTCCCTCTCAGAAAACCTGAGAACCCACTTCCCCGAATTGGCTCCTAACTCTGACAGCTCCCACTGCATGGGAATACTCAGGTCTATACCAGACCTCATGTGATTTCGGACACTGTACCTATCCAGCCCTTAGTGTGCTCCGGTTCTGCATCCCGAACCTCGCGAACACCTGATTCACATCAGCTCCCACTCGAGACAAAATCAACCTGTGATCTCCATGCCTCCCATGTCAAAGAATTCCGCTGCTCCAAACTCCTCATGACATGCCACTGAACTAATCTTACCCTTAGCTCAGCAAAACCCTGTATGTACTAACCCTGCTAGCAAATATACCATCCACATACAGCAACAGAATGATGTCACGACTCATCATCCACCTGGTAAGGCAAACCACAGTAGTTACCTGACACTGACTGAAGCCATGCTTCATCCTCCACCTGTCAAACCTGGTACCACTGTCCTGCAGCTCCTCAAGACCATATGCCTGGTCTTCCGTCTCACGTATCCGTTCTCTCTATTCTTCTACTAAGGAATCCATTCGTCTCTGTGCTTTCATCCAGCTGGCAAACCTACCAAAACTCCCATCTAGTTCTGCATCATAATCCTGCCTAGCTCACACCTGTTTCCTGGATCCTTCCTGCTATACAATCAGAAACAAGTATGAAGAAGAGGAACAATGAATTTGAGGGCCTACTTACGCCTTCAATCCTCCGTATGGGTGTTTGAGACTCCTTGACAGCTTGTTGTCCACCCAAAATTCGTTACAGTGACCGACCTCGGTCACCCCACAGTCTGCATCCGATCGACGTCGGTTCCATGCGTCTGTACCTGACTACCGACCCTACGGTGTCCCTGCTGCCGACGTCGGTCCTCCTGACTGACCTCAGTCTTACATACTGCCGACATCGGTCCCATGACCGACGCCGGTCTTACCCTGCCCGACACTGTCGGCTTCGGTCTGCACATGACCGACATCGACACCTGTCTGTTCGATGCTGGTTCCTCCTAACCAACGCCGGTACCTGTGTTCGCCTATGAGTGATGACTTTTTACCCGCGAGCTCCTTTGGATCAATCTCCATGTCCAAACTGCCCTGCTCAGATGTATCCAGCCTCATCCACTGAACTCTATCCACCATCTCCTCCAAGAACACCAAGGCTTTCCAGTTCTTAAGCCTGTCAAATATATCTGTCTTTCGCTTAAGAACATGCATCTCCTTCCTGCTCATGTGACCAAGCCTACGAAGCCACGTCTCCGTAATAGAAGAAGAATCAGTAATATAAACAAGTAGATAAAGTGTACCTATTTTCTTACCACCAGCTAATTCAAGTGCTACCGCTGTGAGAGTTCTTGTGCATCTCTCATCACCCAATCTTTCTGAAGAAATTAGCCATATCTCCAAACCTGGGACCTGCATGACCTTCATCAACACCTGTGTGTTGGCCGCCTGCAATTTTAGCTTCACTTCCCCTTTGCCAATTCTTTGGCAAGGCTTACCAGCTCCTCTACCTGGGGCTGCATGGAAAGAGGCAACCGAATCTTTTATCCAAGACTCAACTTTATCCAAGAAACCTGCAAATACATCCTGTGCAACAACACCTGCTACATCTGTATCTTCAGTTTCTTCATGCTGATCTGTTACCAACCAACAATCTTCTTTTCCCTGCTCTTTCTTTCCATAGGACCATGAGTAACCGTCTCTGCTTTTCAACTCCTCCATTCTTAGCTTACTTTGATCTGCCGTTGCTCTACTCCCACTCAATCAAAAACCCCTGAGAGTGCCCTATAACCAAACACAACCTGCTTCCTGCAACCTTAGCTCTGATACCACTTGTTGGTATCAAGCTTAAGAACCTACAACCAAGGCTCTGATACCACTTGTCAGGAATCTAGAACAACAAACATGCTCTGATCCCACTTGTCAGGATGCGAAACCGGAAACATACAATTGATTACCAAACTTCAAGCAACTTAAATATGCAGAAATAACCAAAATCAACAAGTAACTAGAATTCAGAATAACACAGCATATGAGAGACAATACACAACTTGTATTAACACTTTATACAGAAAAGAATACAATAAAGAAGATGCCACTTCTTCTCCACCACCTTACAGAGGTTTCCCACACCTCAAGTGAACAGTACTTCTTCTCCCCAAAGCTCTCCCTCTCACAGGTCCCAACACCCAACTCAAATACAGAGTTGGTGTTCACCTCCCGTGCTCCACGCACAACACAAGTGCTCCACGCACTCCACAAGCACTCCACGTGCTCCACAAGTACTCAAGGTACTTCAAGTAGATCTCCCATGAACCTGCAATAACCTGCACTTTAACAGACCATACTTATGGAAGGAACTCCCTTGCCTTCCTCTCGCTCTATCCGAGTACACACCTGTACTCCAAGTAGATCCTGCCTGATACTGCTCCCTGTTGTGTTGTTGTCTATATGACCTTGCACACCTACAAATCAAACAATGGTTCTGCTCACCTGTGAACCTCGACCTTGCACACACATACACCTGCAGATCAACGATCTTACTTACCATGTAGATCTCCTATATAGGCCATGCAACTGTGACCAAGATCCTACACTCTTGAAGAACCCAGCTGGCTCTCCAATCCAACACCAACACACCTGCTACTGTGGCACTAGGAAGAATGCACCATTGCTCTACCTCACACACAGAAGGAGCTTATAATTACGCTCTCTTACTCCCTAGCACACTTTTCCAATGCAACCATGAGTCTATTATATAGATCTCATCCAAACAATAATTAGACATCTAATTACAATAATTAGATCCGCAGCTCTCAGTCTAAAAATAGATCTCTTCATGCAAACACTTGGTTCGTTAGCTAACTGCCCGTAAATAGCTCGCAGTCGAACCACACAGGCGACCGACGTCGGTCCCTGTCTGCCTGGGGGTCGCCGACGCCGGCCGATCTCTGACCGACGTTGGTTGCCTTCCTGCCCTATCCTGCCGACGTCGGTTGGCCTGACCGACGCCGGTGTCTCTGACACTCAGCAACTCTCCTGCAACCTCCTCCCCTGTTTGCATCAGTGAAGCTTTTAGCTTCACAATCCTAACACACCCCTGGGAAAGTATCTCCATGGATTTTGTGGGGGGTTTGCCTATGACACAATGAAAACATGGCTTTTTATATGTGGTTATGGATAGATTTAGCAAGATGTGTGTTTTGATTCCTTGCACTAAGCAAATTATTGGGGAAGGCACTGCACACTTGTTCTTTAAACATGTATGGGTTCATTTTGGTTTGCCTACTTCAATTATTTTTTATCAAGATTCTCAATTTATTGGGGAGTTTTGGTCAACTTTGTGGGGACTAATAGACACTAAATTAAAAAAGAGCACTGCATTTCATCTGCAAACCAATGGGAAAATAGAGGTTATGAACCAAACTGTGGTACATTTTATTAGGGGTTATAGCAATAAACATCCAAATTTATGGGATGAATAATTGTGTTACATACAACATGCATATAACCGAGCACTTCATTCTTCTACTATGAAATTTCCATTTGAAGTTTGTTATGAATACTTGCCTAAATCTCCTCTAGATGTTTTCTATGGACAGGATACAACTATTGGTGAACCAAAAGAAGCCATTCAAGCTAAGAAGTTCATTGAACAAATACAACTCATAAATCAGACTGTTCATACTCAATTGGAGAAAAGTCAACCCGAGTATAAAGCAAGACATGACAAACATCATATTGATCACCAATTTCACATCAGTAAGGAAAGACTGATAGGTGAAGGTAAAAATTTGAAACCAATCCAGTATGGTCCTTTTTAGATTACAGAAAAAATTGGTATAAATGCTTTTTGGTTAGATTTACCATCTTACATGTAGATTTATTTAGTTGTAAACATGGAAAATCTGAAATTTTATGAGCCTCCATTGATTATTGATCATGATGAAAGTGTATCCATTCCTTCTGTTGATGATTTTGCTCCTAAATATCTAACAAAATTATAGGAAGATAATATTCTTGACAGGAATGTGCAGACTTCATGAAGAGGTGATGTTGAATATCTTCATGTTGGTCTAAAAGGGATGCATCCAAATAAGGCCAAATGGATGGAATCCAAAAGGGTGAGGGAGAAATACCCTCACCTCATTATCAATTAATTTCAACTTTTGAAGGTCCAAAAGTTCCTAATGGGGAGGAGTGATCTAGGCAGATCCATGTACCATTCCATTTTAAAAGTCTTCAAATTTTGGTCAAACCATTTTCAAATTGAAGAATTCATTGAGAGCTTTTTTGTGCTTCTTTTGGAATGCAAAACAGAGTTTGGATGCTCGAGATATAGCTTGCTGAAGTATTCTTGCGATAGGTGAATAATGGGTGCCAAAAAGTGACATGGCATTGTTTAAATACACCAAGTGGTCCAATAACCATTTGACACATGGAAATATGAATTTGTGTAAAAAAGTTGGTTTGGTGTTTGTTTTTAGCCTCCGATCTTTGACTGGCAGTCATATGAGGATCTATGGGCCCCGTTGTTTGCTCGCTAGGGGCCCTTAGTGAGGGTCGACACACTCTTGTGGAGGGTTGCCTTGGCCTCCTATTATTCATTTGTTATTGTATTAAACATTGTATTTAAGTTATAAAGCCTGATCAAACCCCACCAATGTGGGATAATGAATTTACACTTTATAATAAGACTTTTCAAACCACCATGTGATAGAGCCACAAACTATCACGCTAACCTATTATGCCATGCAAACACACATCAGCTACCACACCACACAAACTATGTAAGGCCACATCCTACCCATGGAAATATGTAATGGCAGCCTAAGTCTCCCCCAAAAGAGACGTTGGCATTTGTTAAGGAGGCTGACCCCTTTAAAAAGCATATAAACTGTTTTCAAACTCCCAATGTGGGATAAAAAGATAAGCCGAAAGAACCAAAAAACAAGGCCAATGGTTTAAACTATGCACCTATTGTGCAAAATTGATAAGCTTTGACCACTTGAGCCATGGGCTTCGAAGTATTATATAAGGAACCAAATTCCATTTGAAGGGAGATAGGCAGCTGACTGTACAAAGTTTGAAGAAGGTTATAGAATTAATTAAGCCTTGTATGGCCTTGGGCCAATATTTTTAGGTCTGAAAGATATTTTTATAGGTAAGCAGAGGTCAAAGAAGGTGAATTAAAGACTTGTATTGATTTTTTAAGCCATTTGTTGCACAAAATTAATGGAAACGGTCCTCACTTCGAACGGACCCGGAGACAGGCTATTAAAGCTTAACTCTGTTATCAATTTGGTAGTGAATTATTATAATTTTCTCTATTATTTATTTTAATTCTGATCTTCATTATAAATTTGGTTTTTATTTCATTATTAAAAATTAAACAGAAAAGTCAAGAAATTAGTATATCTTGGAAAAGCAACAAGTGTTGTTCAATTTTGCGACACTTGTACTTTCAGTTTTTAGATCACTTGAGACTAAAATTTAAAAAGATTAATAATGAAAATTCCATGAGAGGTATGAAAAAACAATTCAATACCTTTTTTCTAAAAACCAAAATAGGAAAACAAGCTTTGCAATTCTAAAACACAATCAACAAACTTTCATGGTGCCTCCACTAGCAAAATGAGATGTTTTGCTCATTACTCCACCTTCACACATGCAAAATAGACTAATAACTATGTGATAATGATTTTAATTCCCTTTTATAACATTTTTAGTACTTAATTTTCTCAAATCAATCTATATAGAGAAGAAAAAATGAGGTGATGGGGATGTGCAAGCCATTTTGAGAAGCTAACCTTCTTAGTAATGGTTCATGAAGCACAAGAAACCAAACCTAAAATTATTTCCATGAATTTATATTTAAAAAATATTATTATCACTCACCAAAATAATTTTCTCTAACTCATATCCTCTTAGCTTTACCAAGCTAAAATCTGTTGACCATTTAACCTTGTCTAAGAGAGCAATAGGAAAGATAGAATGATTTTGAGCAATTTTAGGTCTATCAAATATTCTCAAGCATTAAAGTGAGCTGATAGGACCTAAAGAGATGTTGAATAAGTATAAACATGTCCCATCACTAATACACAAGCTATAC
Source organism: Torreya grandis (assembly GCA_037957365.1). Classification (NCBI taxonomy): domain Eukaryota; kingdom Viridiplantae; phylum Streptophyta; class Pinopsida; order Cupressales; family Taxaceae; genus Torreya; species Torreya grandis. The sequence continues at coordinate 365,811 of JARHVA010002149.1, forward strand.
AACTACTTAAAAGTACCACTTTTCCCATTAATATTCTTATTTTGACATTGCACATGCATTTTATCAGTTTTACAACAGTTCCTCTAACATACTCTGACATGGGAGATGTTTAATATTCTTTTAAAACACTTGAAATCATATGTAAATTTTAAAATTCCATTAAATGACTTAAAATGTGACCCTTATATGGCATAAGACCAACTATACAAATGTGTCAAGAGATGAAACATGTGTTTGACCCTATTAGAGACCATGAGACACATTTTACACCCTAGAAGATCCCTATAACAAATTTTGTTATATAGGGGGTTGATCTAATTTGACTTGTGGTCAAATTAGTTAACATGAATATTACACACATAATTACAAGGGTCACAAGTAATGAACATGCTCAAATGTCACACATTGATGTAGAGGGTAAAAAGACAAATTATCTATCACTTTATTTTATTTTAAGAATTACTTCTTTAAGAATGGTTCACTGGTACTTTATTCATGCAATGGATCTTATGTTAACTTGATTGTCTTATTGGTTATAATATCTTGATCATGCCTAGAAGGGTCTCATTGGACCTCTTTGTCCATGGAAAACTCTCTTCATCACTCCTCTCTTAACCTATAAAATTTTATTTGCATTAAACATAGTCTTTGTATCCTTTTTTAAAACATTTATTGTTATTACAAAAGTGTGCAGAGCGATATGGGAAAACTAACTCTTGATCTTGGCACCCTCTGTCTAGCTTCTTATCTACATGAATTTTCAAGAGCTAACTCTTCTTGTAGGACCTTATTTTAGACCTTTTTAGGTCACTATCAAGCCTAATTAGGCCTCCAATAAGCCTGTCTCCACACAGTCCTCAACAATTTTAGTTTATAATATGGATTCAACCAAAAAACCTATTAATCTATTAACAAATATTAATACCTACCAAATAACCAAGTTTGATAAAATTCTACTAGTGGAAATGGTTTATACAACCATTTTATCTCCAAAATCCTAGCTTAGGGTTAACAGGCTCTGCATGAGGTTGAGAACATACAAAATGCTATTACGAACTGACAACACTCTTTAAAATGATTGTGATTGATCTTTGGGATCTATGTAACTAGAACTATATTTTCCAAATACTTGATTTTCCCTTAGAGACTTTTGTAGGTGATTTTAACGTAGTTTTGAATCAACTATGCATGAAAATATAGGTCTGTATTGACCTGAGAAGGGTCTATTTAAGTATTTTCATTTAAAATGGGATTAAAAATCAAATTAAGGGTAAACTAACCTCTTCAAAATGTTTTTACACCATTTTGAATCAACCTTTACTCTATACACCACCTTTGTTCAACATTTTCAACCATATCTTGTTTGACTATATATTGAAACATAGTTAGCTATAGGCCTAGGGTATTGTTGTGAAAGTCTAATATATTCAAAATCATTTAGACTTGTCAAGAACCTATAATGGTATTAAAATTCCACATATTTCAAACACTTTTGTGTATAAACTCAACTTACAAGTTGTAATTCTCTCAAAATGCATGTTTAGTACTTTCCTTAATAGAATGTCAATAATACAGGGTTATACCAAATATGTTTGCAACTCAAAGAATTTGAACCTAATATGCAAGATAATTAAAGTACATATTGTCAATCAGACTCACACCCTTGTGAAGGTAGTTTCAAGCCTTCATAATCTACTAAAACATGGAAACAATCCTAGGCTGTGGGTGGCCTAATCAGTGGATTGAATCTCTAGACTCTAAGGGCTATCTCCCTTTGGTGTATCAATTAGGATCCATACTCTACACTATAGATTTATAGGAAAAAGGGAAGAGGGAAAAGGTAAGAAAGAAAATTGAAGTAAAATCCTATTTATTTCATAAAAATGTTTTTATCTAGGTATTTCATTTATATCTTTATTCAAAATGGAATCCTCTATGCTCAGATGAGAAACCATTAGGTGTATTTTATTTTTAGATAACAAGTATATAAATTTTTTAAGAGACCTTATAACTGAAAGTACATGTTTTTCAACAAAAGAATACCTTGTTTCATATCTTCCAAGTGACTAAAAAAGGCTATTGGATGCTCCAAAGCCTCATAATTTTGTTGCATAAGAATGCTTGAAATGGTGTCCATGTTAGCATATGTATACAAAATAAAATCTTTTGTGAAATCTAGAATTATAAGTATAGGAGCACTAGCTATGGCCTTCTTAATATCCTCAAAACTCTTTATTCCTTCTTTGGACCAATTGAAGCTCTGATTCTTCTTTAACATGGTTTTAAATGGATTAGTTAAAATGGAAAAATCTGAGATATATCTCCTTATGAAATTGATTTTCCCTAAGACGATTTGTAAAACCTTTTTGTGCTTAGCTAAGGAGAGTGCAAGAATGGAGTCTACCCTTTCAAAATATATGCTTAAACTATAATTTGAAGCCACATGTCTAAGGAGCTTACCTTCATGAATCGAGAAGACACTTTTTGGGATTTAGAGATACCCCAAATTGCCTACACCTTTCAAACACTTGATTGAGTTGAACCATGTGATCACTTGCACTTTTTTAAAATACTACTATATCATCCAAATTAACAAGTACAAAATTGTTAAGGCCTTGGAATGCCATATCCATGGTTATCTGAAAGGTTGATCCAACATTAGATAAATTTAAGGGCATATTTCTATATGAAAATGTCCCCCACTTAGTTGTGAAGGTTGTCTTAAATTGGTCCTCTTCCTTGACCAAAATCTGATTGTAGCCACTATATCCATTCAACAAAGAAAACCCCTCTAAACCTAAAATTAGATGTAAAATTTATTTCATTGATGGCAATGGATAGTGATCTTTAAGTGAAGCCTTATTCAAATCATGGAAGTCAACACATAATCTAATCTTACCATTCTTCTTTTGTACTGGAATACGATTTGCCACCCAAGTTGAGTTCTTGATTAGAAATATAATAGCTAACTCTATGAGCTTTTGAAGCTTAGCTCTCATCAAAGGCTCAAGATTAGGATTGATGGGTCTTTGTATTTATCTCACTGGTTTAGTTTCAACCTTTAACTCAATGGTGTGTTGAGCTAAACTTGGGTCAAATCTCTTGAGATAATTATATTTCCATGAAAATACATCAGGAAAACTTGTACATAACTTAATGAAAGCTTCTTTTTGTGAAGGAGTTCATACCTTACCCAACTTCAAATTCTTACCTATTGTAATATCTACATTAGCATAGTTCTCTTCTTTTATTGACAAGGATGAATTATCCTTAACTCATCATCACCACTAAAAATGTTCTCTAGTGTGACCAATCCCTTGGGTAACTTATTTATTTTTAGTTTGCACAACCTGATCACCATACTACTACAAATACTTTAATTGGTTTCTTGAAAAAAACTTAGTTTCCTCTTGCAATAATCTCATAAATTGATTGTCATCTTCAAACACTTACCAATTCTCATGACTATCTAGAATAGAAGGCCTTACAACCACCTTTATATGTGAATATATTTTTTCACTTTTTATATCAGTCAGGATACTAAATTGTGCCCCAATGGTAGCCAACCTATCTACATGTTTATTCTCACCTCTTGGTATTGTCTAAATGTTAAAAGCTTAGAAATATTCAATTAAGTCCCATATTAAATACCTATAAGATTTAATTAACAAATTTTTACCTGAATTTGAACCTCTTACTTGGTGAACTATAAGTTCACTATCACCATAAACTTGCAAGGTGTTGACTTTCATCTTCCTAGCCCACTGCAAATCATGAACTAGTGCCTCATACTCTACAAAATTATTTGAACAACCAAACTTAAACTTAATAAAAGATAAATATCTCTACTTTATTAGAGAAACCAACATCATTCTAGCTCTGGTACCATGTTTATTCCTTGATCCATCAAAGTATAATTGCCACAAACTTTCACTAGATTCATCATCCTTAACCATGGTCAGAATTAGTGCATCATTCTCATGAAGGCAATACACACCAATTACTTCTTTAATAATATTATAAGGATCATTCTCATGAAAATTGGAAGCCTAATCATCAATAAAAAAATCTGGAACTCCATCTAAAGGTGATCCATTTTCTACTCCACTAGTTTCTAGTACATCTTCTGAGATGATACAGTTAGTGTTCACATCTATATGAAAATGTGTAATAGGTTCAAAATGAATCAGTAACTTGGTACCATACCTAGTTATAAACCTTAAATAAGTATAATTAGATGATAAATATCCTCCAATATTTGAGGTGAATTCTCTTGAAAGACACATAGCAAAATAAGGAGGCAAGTCTACCACAACAACATCTTGCTGAATAGTAACATTGAGACAAGCATGTAATGTTAATTTAAATTTTTTGATAATTCCTACCATCATTTTTGGTGACCCATATAATTACAATACCCCCTTAGTGTTTGGATCATGAACAAGGCTGAGCTTGTCTATAATCTGTTTAGGCATGATTGTACTACTAGCTCCAGTATTTACCATATAATTATGAACCAAAGTATCACCCACTATAAAATAAAGGTAAAAAGGAGGAGTTATATTTTATTTTACCTTATTTATATCCAACTTTAACATCTTATTTACTTGATGTACTTGTTTCTTAGTTTTTTGATTTGAATTAGTTAAGACATCACCTTCTTTCTCAACCAGTTTTGGAGACAATTTGAGAGCTGAAAGCTCTTGGATGAGCATATATTTTTTTCTTTGGATGGAAAGATAATCCCACATGATAATTATGATATTATACTTTTTCATCTGATCCACTATATTGAACTGAGATCCACCAACCTTTGGTTACACTTTCTGAAGCACTAACTACTCATGAACTAGAGGTATTCGATGAACTTTACTAACCTCTATATTCTTATTTTTTTGATTTGTAGGGGAAACAATTTATTCTTTTATACTCTTAGAAATAACATTATGGGTATTTGAATAATTTTTCACCTCCTACACCTCATAAATGTCTCTTATTTTAGCTATAGTTATAGATGCAACTTGATCACTTATATTGTTAGTTTCAACACCCTGAGTAAAAATAACATGATCATCCCACTTGCCAATTTACATTAATGGCATCAGGCTACCCTTGAAATTATTGAGTCTCTTATGATGCCAAAATTGTATCTTGGTACTAACCTCCTCGAAAATAAAACTCTTCTTGTGTCATTTGTGTCATAGTGATGTTTTGTGATACCAAGGCTTGGTTTTGAGCATCATTGAGATTTGAGGACTACTGACCTAAATCCTGCATCAAGTTGTTTTTGAGGTGGGGTGGGAACAATGGACTTTGAAGTATAAGGAGAATTAGTATTAAGGGTAGCATATGGCTTAGCTGGAGTTATCGATCCAATGGCCTTTGAAGTGGAAGGAGCATTATGATTAAAGGTAGCATATGGCTTAGCTGGAGTTATGGATCCTTACATTTGATAAGGTGGTCTATTCTCTCTAAAACCTTGACAATTAGGCTTTTCATCTTTGAAGGGATGATAGGTGGTCTAATTTTTTTGTTGATAGGGCCTATTGGCCTAATATTTTTTTCTCTTGAGTTATACTATTTCATTTACAAATGATTGTAACAAGTCTTTCAACTCTCTTATCTCACTAGCTTGACTAGTAGGGGCTACAATTTGAGCTTGAGGTGATGGAATAGGAGATAAGGAAGGTATTTAAGGAATTTGAAGGGCTAGTATAAAATTCAATTCTAGAAATATAGGCATAGGAGGCCTTGGACAAAGCTTACCATCTTGTATCAAACTATTCTCTGCCCTTATTATAACCTCATAAATATCTGGTAAGGTAATACCACCCATTTACTATATCATCACAATAATGTCAGAGTTAAGGGTTTTCAAATAGTACAGGAATGCATATTCAAGGGATGGTCTAATCAACATAGGTATCCTATTCCATGTATTTTAGAATCTAAGATTAAAATCAAACATGAACTCATGAGGAGCTCTCTTTATGGTAGTTAACTATTCAACCAAAGATAGGTGATCAGATTTATCTTCAAATTGCTTGACTAAGGCTACACCCAATTCATCCCAGTAGAAATAGAGTTTAGTGGTAGGTTTCTATACCACTACAATGCTTTTCCTTTGAAAGAAGCAGCAAGCAATCAAATAACAACATTATCCTCAACAACATTATGGATTGAATAGAGATTAGCTACATCTTGGATATGATCAATAGGGGTTATTTGATTTTCTCTTGAGAATAATGGGATGATCTTGAGGACAGACACTAGAATGTCATCAAACTAGGTTAAATTCAATGGGCTACCTCTATTGAATGGAATAAACACCTAGTTTCTTATAGCCATTTGGATAGTGGGGGTTGTAGTGATTAGAATAGTAGGATAACTAGGAGACAAATATTATTTTTGAGGATATGGGTTTCTATAACTAAACCTTGATATTTTATATGATGTATAAGACAACTCAATGAATTCAAAAGGAATACCTTTGCTATCTGATCTTGTAGTAACCTTTAGCATGAAAGAATTGCTTGAATGATGCTATAAACTCTATAACCTAAAGAATCTTTAGCTTGTGATGAAAATAGATATTATCCTCTACTACAAATGCTTCTCCTCAACTCCAAACTTTAGTTATGCCAAGGAGTAATTATCCCACAAGGCATGCCAAAAACTATTGTTATTCAAACTCACACCCTTGTGAAGGTAGTTTTTGGTCTTCACAGTCTGTTGAAACATGGAAATAATTCTAGGCTATGGGTGGCTTAATTAGTAGATTTAATCTCTAGATTCTAAGGGCTATCTCCCTTTGGTTTATTAATTAGGATCATTAATCTAAGCTATAAATTTCTAGGGAAAAGGGAAGAGGGAAAATGTAAGAAATAAAATTGAAGGAAAATCCTATTTAATGATGGTGAAATACCTATATTTTTGGTTTATCCATTCAATTTGAGCTTTTAAAACACTGATTATATAAGAAAATATTGAATCCTCAACTCTAATTAACTCTTATGGATGAATATTTCATGAAAAGGTTTTTATTTAATGATAAAGCTTGAGGGAAATGATGGAATAGGCCTAATTCAAGGCACTAACCAGCTACTTACATCCACTATAACTTTAGCCAAAATACATCAAACATAGAACATGACCTGCATAATCTGATCAAGTAACTAGGTAAGAATCAGGACTTGACAAAGAAGAAAAGTATATCACATATGTAAATCATTGACATAAATACACTATTCTAGCACCCTAGAATCTGAAAACAATCCTTCTATTTATCTAAAAAGGTTACAAAACTCAATCTTGATATAGTCTAGTTTTTTTTTAAAGAGAGAGATATTTCAAAATGGATTAAAAGCCAACTTATATAATAAAAGCATACAAAATCCAAGAGATTGGCATTGAAAATTAGGTAGGAGATCAACTCCCACATCACACAAGTCCAACTTGAGCTATCAAAAGATAACAAAACCTTCAAAAATATACTTTCATCTTATGTCTTGCATGAAAAAGCTCTTTGGTGTTGGAAAAGGATGGTGGGCCCATCCTAGACATCTCCTTGATGCATGGAAAACTATGCCAAATCTTCAAAGAGAAACTCCACTTGATATGTTTTGAAGTTGATTTGAAACAAAAGAAAGTCTTTTTTTTCATAGAAAACAAGGAAGATGCATGATAAGCCTTATCTAGTCAACTCCAAGTAACTCCATCCTATGAGATGATGCTACGCTAATTCTTAGATGAATAACTTTAGTTTGAACAATTTGGAAGTGTTGAAAGCCTTCAATTAACAAGATAAATTAGAATAGATGTGACACTTTGACAAAAAGTTAACTCAAACTCAAGACCAATCAACTCCAAATGGCCTCTACTTACATGGAAAAGGGGATTTGAAAACTGAAGCATGCATGAAATTCTATGTTAAGATCAGATATGTAGCATTTGAAACTCCATGTTAGCTCTTTGAAGTTCCTTAGCCTTTTGCTCATGGGCTCTTAATTTTTTGCATGTATTCCTTTGGGCTATTATCTGGTTTGTAATTCTTTCAGGCTATTTGTTTGGCTACTTTTCCACAAAAATATGTCTTCAAAACTTTTCTTCAAATTTTTTGCTTGGTCCTTTCCCACAGACAATTTATCTATGACTTTTCTCTCTGGATTTTTCTTTCAAGATTTTGAGATGAACTTTTCCTTCAAACAATTTGTCTACAACTTATCTATTTTCAGACTTTTCTACCTTGAACAATTTTCATAGACAAAATGTTCTAAGTAAATCATGTCTTCAGGAGCTCTATTTTGGGCCACTTTGATAAAAATACCCTTTGGCCTTCTTAAAAATGCCCTTCAAATTTCTTGAAAAATCCCTCTTCGAAAGGAAAGTACCCTTCAGCTTTCTAAAATGGACTATTTCCTCATGAAAATTACCCTTCAAAGTTTAAGAAAAGAACCTTCTAGCTTGGAAATTTCTCCCACATAAATCATTCCGATAATCTTTCTGAAAGAATTCCTTTGGGATTTTTATAATGTCCTCTTGGCTTGTTTGAAATGTCCTTTCATAAAATTGTAAATGAACCCTTCAAAACTTTTGAAATGGTCTTTAGAATTATAAAAATGACTTTTCCTTTTTGAAAAGAACCCTTCAGCCTCTTTGAAAATGGTCTTCCTGAAAGGAAATGGTCTTTGGAATTTCTGAAAATGACCTTTTCCAAAGAGAAAGTGACCCTTTGAGTTCTTGAAAGTGACATTTTTTCCAAGAAAAGTGCCATTCAACTTATTAGAAAGGACCATTTCTTTGGGAAAAATACCTTCAAGAATTTTGGAAAGACCAATTCCTTCAAAATTTTCTAACTAGACCATTCAGAAATATTGAAGTGCCCTTCAAAAAAGTTGTTTTGAACAAAGTGTTTGAAACAATCCCTTCAGAAAGATATCCTTTGGAAAAATTGAAGTGCCCTTTAAAAAATTTGTTTTGTAAAAAATGTCTGAAACAATCCCTTTAGAAAGATATCCTTCGAGAATATTACTTTGAACAAAATGTCTGAAACAATTCTTGACAGATAAAAACTCTAAAAGAATGAACACTTGGTGAAAAAGAGTCCCAAAAGAAAATAAACTTGTACTTTTGATTAATCATGTTCTTCACTTCTTCTTACTTAAGGCTTTGGGCTAACTGGACCATAACTAACCAACTATAAGAGGAAATTTGACCATTCTAAGGAAAGTTTCAGATAATAGGGGTAGCAATTTGGCCTTGACAGGCCAAAATTGCTAATAGTACCATAGGAAAACAAACATTCACTTACTAAAAACATAAAAATCTTCACAAAATTTTTGTTTTCATATCTTCTTTCTGTAGACATCCAATTCCTAATACCATTTGTGTTGAAATTGTCAATTTTACTCAAATTGCACTCAAATGCACATTTTAGGATAAAATCCATAAAACATGCTAAATGGTTTGAGCTTGTCATTTACAAGTGCTGAATTAGGCTAATATATCCCTAAATGGGGCAATGCATTTTATGTGATACCTAACTTTGATCAATTCATTTTGAGTCAAAATGACGATTTCATCTTTTGTGCTCTAGATCACTCTTTTCTTCTAATGCATCAATACATGTTAGTACCTTTGTTATTTTGTGTCAGCAACATCCTAAATGGGAATATAGTTCCAAGATAGCTAACATCATCTTATAATTCTTCTTGAGTCAAATTATGACCCACTAATATGACTTTCTAAACATTTTGATTAATTGAGGGCCAATTTCCAAAGATTTACACTAAACTTGATTAATTTTGTTTAAGATAATTAATCCAAATTAAGAGCTTAAGTAAGAATTCCATGGAACTTTTTGGATATTTTATTTATGAAAATTGATTCTTAATATCTACATCACCTAGTGACATCATCATATGGGGAGGCATCCATTAAGCCATAAATGCATAAAATATCAAGATTATGGGTCTCCCATGCCTCTATCCTAAATCATTATGAGGATATTTATGGATTTAATTCTAATATTAGATAAATCCATGGCTACACATCTCAATATTGATATGGATGGTCATGGTTGATCTTGGACCATTTTGAAAATCTATAAATAGAAGAGTCATGAACATCATTTTTAAGCTTGAATTTTGTAATGTTATAATATTGAATTATCTCCACAACCCTTTGTGTTGATCATTGTGTTTCATTAGCAAGCTTCATTTGATAGGCTAAATTAGAGATTTCATCTACTTTGAACCTAGTTTATGCAAAGAATTCTTGAGACATTGGAGGAATTACCACCATTGTTGACAAAGATAAGAACTCTTGATCAAGGGAGAACATGCTTTTGAGCTGCACTTGTAAGGTGAATCCACTTGGGAAGGTAATGGGTATTACTTTATTTTAATTATTTCTTGATATCTTTTGTAATTCCTACATGAATAGATAGGCTAAGTTTTGTTATGTCTTTAATGCATATTTCATTGACTAATGTTTGACTAACTTTTTTTGTAATCCTTTCTACAATTTGGCATGCCTAGTGGGACCAAACACATCCCATACATGAAGAAGATCATTATGCAACTTTAAAATATTCATTTGGATTATTAAAACTCTTGAAATTTTATTTTCTAACTTTATTTTTCCATTTTTCTTTGTCACAGGTTGACACAAATACCATCGATGGTTAGAGGAACCCTCGATGGTTGAGTAAGTCACTGATGGTCATTTTAAACCATCAATGATTAGGTATAACTATTAATGATCAGGTATAACCATCATTGGTCACTATGTTTTTTCTTAAAAACATAGACTCAAGAGCTAATAAGCCATTTTCAAATGCTTAGTTTAGGGTCATACAGACTCCATTTTTCATGATTTTTTTTAACCATGTGTTTTCTCCTAAATTTTCATAATTGATATTAGTTTAGCTTCAAGTTGCATAGATTTTTTGCAAAATTTTGAAAATATTTTTTGAAAATTTCTAATCTAGTGTGTTTGCTTTCTTGAGGTTTTACCTTTAAGTCAATAGTTTTTTACCCTTTAAGGTGGCTTGTCTCTTTTGATAAATTATCTTCAAAGCTAAATGAAACTCTAACCTTTTCCTTACAGGATCAACTTGAATTTTTTTAAATCATGATTTTTTAAACCTCTTTTGAATGTTTAAAATGGATTAGGAACCTTGTTTTGGTGCTTAATGGAAAATTTAAATGCTTAAGTGAATGATTTTAATAATTGTGCTTTCAAAGTTACAACTTAAGACCAAGGGGTCAAAATAATGTCACCATACTTTGTATTTGGTGTTTAAAATTGAACTCATTTATCCAAATTTATATTCAATAGTTGCTTAATTAGAACTTGATTGGCACAAAGAGGGATGTTGTATGTATGCTCTTCCATCCATCCCCTTTAGGGAATTTTTGGAATCAAAAGTGCCACACTTATTACAAAGAGCTTAGTCCAAAGCATAAAAATAATGACATTTAAAGCCCTCCCCAAAAACTTGCAATAGTATTTCCTGATCTTGAGGTAACCATAAAGTCTTTCTATTATGTCTTTTATTTTATGCAAACTTGGCTTGTGAGGGGGACTTAATTACATCCCACAAGCTCTATTAGGAAGCTTTGACCTGGGGTTTCATCTCTTGGCATCAACTTCATCATCCCCACTATAATCAGAGGTTTGATTAGTTAAACCACCTTTTAGTGTTGGGGTTAAGCATCATGATGTATCTATACATAAGACATCATATTACATTGAACAAGTGATGGATGTAGTGGTTGGAAAAAAGGCAAGACCTTTTTAAAACAAGACAAGTGCCATAGACACCCAATTAAAGTGTGTTTCTTTTGCATCATTTGACATGAAATTCATGATGTAATTGATCCATTTAGAAATGTTTAAAAACTTGTAGTTTTTAGATAAATATCCACTTATCATAGAAGTATTATTGGTACAAGGTGCACCTCAAGGTACATGTCACCATATTTTCATTTGAGAGAAGGGGGTGTAAAAACCCTAATATATAATGCTCATTTACTTTTAGATAAACACTTAAAAATCCTCTCAAATGATGTGTATAGATAAACTCTAACAATATCATGCAACTTTGTCAGTTTAGACTCAAGACGCTTGTTTTTGTATTTGTCATTAGCTTACTTGGTCTTGATTTGTGTCTCAAACTAATTGTTAACAAAAACATCATAACCAAACACATTGTCCCCAATTTTCTTGAGCAAGGGAGGCATTATGCTATCCTTTGGAAAATCTCTCTTTACCTTGTTTAATTTGTTATCAAAAACTTTATGTCATATCATCCACTTTGGCACAGTTATGTTGTCCATTTGAAACTAGATCATTTACCCAATTTGTTTAATTCCCTCATTTATAATTAACATTCAAAATAGAACCTTTATAAGTTCTAAGGGTTGGTTTGTTAAACTGGGTTCATCATTTGCACGCTAAACTTATTTTAACTTGGGTTCAATTTTCCATTTAGATTGAGGGTTGTTTATTAGACTCAAAATCACATTATCATCTTAGTAGACTCAATTCATCTTGCATATCACTCATGCTTTGAGTTCTAGAACATATTTTATCCTACTAGAACCATATGGTGACATTGTGCTACCCATTTGGTCTTATATTTATACCTAGTGATTCGTGCATGTTTTTACATCTTGAATTGCTTAGTTTATATTATCTTCATAAACTAGAGAAATTTCCTCTAATTTTCTAGGGTCAACTTGTCAAAGTTGTAACTAGATTTTATGGTACATGCATATCATAAAGATCTAGGCTTTAGTGTACTAGTTTTACCTTGGATCTTTGAGTTACCTTACCCTCTTCCAATCTATATGATTTTAACTTTACCAAAAGTTGAGTAAATTCATGAACTCATTATTCTAATTATGTGTGGTTCTAAGCCACCCTCCTTTTTTATAGTCTCTTTGGTACCTTGGTCATTTGTTGAAAGAGAAGATCAAATTTGTACCTTGTTCATAACATTTAAAACACATTGTCCAAATCTTGTCAAACATTGAGAACACTCTTTTTAAGTAATGACTCAAAGGTACACTTACAATAGGGTTTTTTATGGCCCTAGTTACAACTTAGAGAATTTTTATAATATACATGATCACTCCATATTATTTGATTAGATGTTTCCCTATTTGGGCCTCTCTATTAAAAACCAATCACATCCATGCTAGTTGTCGTACATCATCCTCATCTTTCCCCTTTGGCTTGTATGAGTAAGAAAGCTCCACAATGTGTGAAGGTTACCATTTTAGGACCTCCTCCTTTGATTTACACAAGCAACCAAACTAAGAAGCATTTAATTGTTACTATTTTAGGGTATCCTTCTTCTCCTTTGACTTGTGGGAGTAAGCAGGCTTTGTAACACACAAAGGTTACCATTTTAGGATGTCTTCCATATCCTTCAATTTATACACACGAACAATCAAGCTCCATAATCAAGATCATATGAACAATCAAGCTTATGCAAAGCTTACCATTTTAGGACCTCATCCTTTGGTTTGCACAAGCAACCAAACTATGAAACATCTAGTCATTACCATTTTTGGCTCATCACCAATTTTTGATGAACTTATTATTGAAGAACCTTCATTTGATGAACTAGTTATGTTTGATCCCATCTTTAATAGTCTAATTTTTAGAGAGTCTATCATTGAACCACAAACCATTTTTCTTACTAAATCAAATGTTCCCTACTTTATAAATTCTATGCTAATCTTTGAGCCAAAATAAGAAATATTACCTCTTCAAGAGCCATCTTATGAGGATCATAATATGTTTAAAGTTGATATTTTTCAACCAATTATGAACCAAAACCAAAATTTTATTGTTGAAACATCCATTTGTGATAAGTTACCTATTTATATTTTAACTATTTTTAAAGAGCCTCATCTCCTTAACAATCCAGTCTCTGTAGAGTTGTCTCTTGATCTTTTCCCACTCATTAAGGAGTCTCACTTTGATAGACACAATTTTGCTGAGATTTCCCTTGAGTAATTCCATCTCTTTGAGGGGCTTCACTTAGATGAGCCAGTCTATGTTGAACTCTTCCAATATGAATTAGTTTTTATTGAGCCCATTATGCCATCACAGGCCATTACTTGTCAAACATTTAGCATTCAACAAAACATTATCAAAAAAACTATGTCAAATGAAGAATTAGAATTAGAGTCAAGTTCTATTTATAAATTGACATTAGATTTAGCATTAAAAATATAATTGACATCAATTATGACATTAGATTCAGATTCCATTGCTTTGGAATCAAATTTAGAAATAGATTATAATCATGGTTGTTACAACATTGATTACAATTGTATTGTAGATCAATTTGAATATATTTGTGATCCTTCTATAGTTTTGAGGATGATTACTTCAACATCAACACAAGTTATCCTAGTATATTCTATGAGGAGTGTGCTACCTTTCATCATCCCACCATTATTACCATCTAACATAGCCATTATATTGACATTCCACCTACCACAAACATTGATTGAGACCAATAGAATCATACTTTATTGAACTGCATCCATGGTGACATAACATTTATAGAATATCAATAGGATGAAGACCCCATTCATTCAAAAGAGGAATAATCTCTTAACAAATTATTTTTGGAGGTGGTAGGGGATAAACAAAGATCAAACTCAGCATCTTTTAGTGAAACCTTTTCACAGGCACTAGAAGACAAGCAAAGTCAAATATTAGCATCTCTTCGTGAAACCTTCTCATAGGTGCTATGGGATGATTAGAATAAATTCATTGGTGAGAAGTTCATCAAGGCACCAATAATTGAGCACAAAAGTTCTTCATTATTTACTGAAGATATTATTCAAGATCAAATCAAAAAAACTTCCAATTTATAGCATAATCAAATGGTAACTACTCTCAATATCAAACAAAAACAAATTTTGGTGGTCCTATCAAGAGCATATTTAGAGGTCTTCAGTCCCACCACAACCAAAATTATGTCAAATCTAACATCAAAAAAATTACATCTGATTGAAAGTCTTGATCTTCATTTGTTTCCCATTTATTAGACATTTCATTCTCACCCACCTATTTATTACCCACTTATATCATTTATCACTAACATCACTTTTCTTTACAAAGGCTATGAAGTTATCTTATCTTGATGTTTGAAGGAAACAAAATCAATGACTAATTAATATCATGAACACATTATTGAGATCCAGATTGATAACAAGTGTTTGATAGAGCAACTTTTTCAAAAGGGTGTTGGATAACAACTTTATAATTGATCATTTTTGTTGTCTCACATATTGACTAGGACGTGCATCTCCCTGTCAACAAGAGTAGCAGAACCATTTTTCACTTTTCCAATTACCATTTTCCATTACCATGCCTCATCTCTTGGGGGTAACCCTATAGACACTTTTTAGACATATTATACCATTGTGATCCATGAACTATGTTTTTTGAACTACATTGAATTGAGGTCCTTTAAGACTCTATAGGTAGCACTCAATTTCTATTGAGGTTAGCTCAGTCATATTCTTTACACTCTTATTTTTTTGCAAGAAATTGTTAAGTTTGAATGCTCTCACCATTTTTTGAGAAACCTAAGCAACGATCTCACCATTTTGCGAGCAATCTAAGCTAATCATTACTTAGGGGAAAATTTATTAAAACTATAGCCAATTCTCTTTTGATCATTTAATTATAACATTTTTTAACTATTAACCAAGGCTTGATTTTAGCCATCCTACTGATCCCATTTTGATCGTAGTTCTTTTGATTCATCCTATACTTTTGTGGGGGAATTCTGATCCAATTTTAACAATTTTAGAATTTTATGTTGAATGGCAATCTATGGTAGTAGCTTGATATTTGATCTGGTAAGTTATCTTTCATCTATCATCTTATTTGGTATCATTGATTATAATAACCTATAGGCAAATCAGTATTATTTGTGTACCCCTGATTATAATTGCCTTTAAGAAAATTAGAATTATGACATTGTTTCCTAATTATAACTATCTATGGGAAAATTAGGTAAAATGCCTTTTTATCATGAATTATTGTGAACTTGTTGTGACCTAGTTTGTTTTTCATCACCTTTTGTGTGGGTAAAATCACCATGACTTGGGATTAATATGGGGTTATATGGGCCATGTTTTATTCACATCAAGTTCAACTGAGTCCCTCTTATTATACACTCTCACCGTATTATGAGCATTTTAGGTTGGCACACTTTCCCCATTCCATGAGTTGGACCATTCTATATCTCTTAATTCTCAATTACGTTGAGATGCTTATAAAATTATAAAAACATTCATAAAATTTTAAAGTGTCAAAATTATTTATTTATTTGTATGTTTTGTGTGGTCTTTTGAGTTCCTATTTGGTCTTGCTTCTTTGTTTTCTTTTCCAAGTACATCTTGATGGTCCACATAGATCTTGAATATTCATATCCTAATCTCATGTTGTTAAGATGTCTTATATTGATTTTATATATTATTTTTCCTAATTGAATATTGATTTCAAGTTAGGTTCATTTATGTTTATCTTTTTCTTTGTCTTTGCTTTTTTGTTTAAATGTAAATAGCTATAACTCTAGTTTTGGTCATTATTTTACCATTATCCTTAGTTATAGGTGTTCATATTTGAACCAGCTCAATGCAATTGGAATATTATGTCATTCTAAATTATTCATATTTATGATGCATCATTTTTTTCTATAACAAACACTTTATGCTCAGGTTTCAAAGTCTTAACGTTAACACCACCCTGATGAACAGTTCTCAAGAATACTATGCATAATCTAGGCTCATAATATGAAAATAGGCATCTAGGTATCATACATTTTAGCACTCAACTCTATGATTAGACATGCATCTCTTCACTTACATTATGAGTCTAATTAATTCTTGGTTAATTTTCATCATCCCTTATTCCATTCTTTCCCAAACTTGGGTGAACTACATTGACCTAAAGTTCATGTTGGAACATGAGTCCATAGAAATATGTAGGAAATGTCCATTTGTCTAGCACATTTGGAGTCAGGTTGGCCATATTCATTCTTATTTTCATTGTTTTCATCACTTTGTGAATTCTCATATGTTTGTTTTCTTGTGGCTTCCAAGCCATTCTACCATCACATGTACATTTGCACCCGCTCATTTTAATATATGCAATAGGTTATTTCCTTGAGCTATTTTTCTTGCCAATCACCCATGTTGGGGCACAACATCTAAATCAAATCATCCCTATAGGGGCAAAACATTATTTATTCTTTATCAATGATCAAGATTAGCGCTATTGGGGCACAACTATCTTCTCATGATCAAATCTACTCTACTGGGGCACTTCTTATTATCATCTTTATGGGGACCACATTCTCCTTTTCCTCTAATTACAATCTCTCCACACTAATTCCCATGATGGAAATATTTTAGTGTGTAACTTATCTTGGGATTGATCAATGTCATAAACATGCAACTTGTACTCTCAAATTGGGTACATTTATAGTTTATCCCTTATATTTATGGATTTAATCCTTCCCCTTCACCCCATATTTGGGGCCCATTATACCTCTAAATTATATTTTGATCATTGATTTTAACTAGGCATGCAAGCATTAACTCATTTGGATGTGATCTATTCCATGGGTTAATCTCTCTCTCTCTCTCTCTCTCTCTCTCTCTCTCTCTCTCTCTCTCTCTTTGAGAGTCCATCCTTCTCTTTCATCCTAGTATGTCCTCTCGAGGGGGCATCATGGGTCTATTCCAATTTCATCTTGACAAGTCTTTTATTTGAAAATATGTTACTTCACTTGAATGTCTCACTACACCTTTTCAAATAGGGGCAAAATGTAGACATCTAATTCCTAACACCATTTGTGTTGAAATTGTCAATTTTACTCAAATTGCACTCAATTGCACATTTTAGGCTAAAATGCGCTAAATGCTTCAAGATTTTCATTTAAAAGTGTCAATTTAGGCTAATGTATCCCTAAATGGGGAAATGCATTTTATGGAATACCTAACTTTGATTAATTCATTTTGAGTCAAAATGATGATTTCACCTTTTGTGCTTTGGATCACTCTTTTCTTCTAATTCATCAGTACACATCACATACCTTTTTTATTTTGTGTCAGCAACATACTAAATGAGAATATAGTTCTAACGCTTCTAACATCACCTTATAATTCTTCTCGATTTAAATTATGACCCAGTAATATGACTTTCTGATCATTTTGATTAATTGAGGGCCAATTTCCAAAGATTTCACTAAACTTGATTAATCTTGTTTAAGCTAATTAATCCAAATTAAGAGTTTAAGTAAGAATTCCATGGAACTTTTTCGATATTTCATTTATGGAAATTTATTCTTAATATCTGCATCACCTAGTGACATCATCATATGGGGTGGCATCTATTAAGCCATAAATGCATAAAATATCAAGATTATGGATCTCCCATGCCTCTTTAACGCCTCTTTATCCTAAATAATTATGAGTATATTTATGTATTTAATTCCAAATATTAGATTAATCCATGACCACACATCTCAATATTGAGATGGACGGTCATGGTTGATCTTGGACCATTTTGAAAATCTATAAATAAAAGAACCATGAACATCATTTTTACGCTTGAATTGTGTGATTTTATAATGTTTAATTTCCTCCACAACCCTTTGTGTTGATCATTGTGTTTCATTAGCAAGCTTCATTTGATAATCTAAATTAGAGATTCCATCTAATTTGAGCCTAGACTATGTAAAGAATTATTGAGACATTGGAGGAGTTACCACTATTGTTGATAAAGAAAAGAACTCTTGATCAAGTGAGAACATGCTTTTGAGCTGCATTTGTATGGTGAATCCACTTGGGAAGGTAATGGGTATCGTTTTCTTTCAATTATTTCTTGTTATCTTTGTAATTCCTTCATGAATAGATAGGCTAAGTTTTGTAATGTATTTAGTGCATTTTTCATGATTTCTTGACTAATGTTTGACTAACTTTGTTTGTAATCCTCTATACACTTTCATTCTTTCACAGTCAACTTACATAACATTCACACAGAAATAAAGGGCATATTCTCTTTATTCAGCCAAACAAAAAACTTCTCTTCATTTATTTGGGGTTTAATAAGATCTACTCTTGGAATCCAACCCCATACAAAATTCCTACCTTGAATGACTTGCTAATTAAAATAATTATCTATTCAAGAAGGCTCTAACTACCATAATTGACTTATAACTCCTTTTGTATGTTGAGAGGATGTAACCACCTTAGCTTTTAACATGAGCATTAAGATGAATCATTGCTTAAACCACGTATGGTATTAGATTCTATTGACTTCTTGAGGGTATACACAACAATACTACTCTATAGAAACTCATACTAACATGATAATTACTCACAACCTTAAGCAAAATATTCAAACATTCAAATTGAGGAATTGGTAGGAAAATCCATTTGCACCTCTTATTCAAAATTGATCTAGTTGTAGCAACTTGTATTGAATCCTATAGGATTATTATGACTAGACTGACTCCCTAATGACTCAAATCATGAAAAATAGACTAATATGTAAAAAGGTAGTGATGTTCCTACATCATATTATCAAGGAGAAAAATGAAAATTTACATGAAATTTATAAATTATATAGCTTTGATGTTCTTGTTTAGCACTTATTGTTCAATGGAATCTCCTCTTGGATCCCATGGTCTATTTGAGACACATAGACCTTTTTGATGCTTGTTGAAATGTATGATGGCTCCTCCTTGATTCATCTCTCTCTTGTTTTCTCCTTTGAGGACATCTTGTTGCACATTGATCTCTCACTTGCTCATATTCAACTTCTTAGTGTTTTCCTAAAACCACCTACACATGGAACACACAATTAAATGAAAACAATCTCTTGCTTATCTTCTTGGATACCACTCTCTTATTTTGGCATGCTTATCCTTTCTAAGCTTAGAATTTTTATCTTTGAGATTTCTACTAATGGTTCTTTCTTAGCTCCTACAAGTCTCTCAACCTCTTCAAGCTCTTTATCCACCACTTATTGTTGTTCATCCTTGACCTCATCAATGACTTCTTTCTACATAGCCAACTCTCTTAGCATGCCCACTTTCTCAACAATGTAGTCTGAATTATCCTTGTTTTATATG
Organism: Torreya grandis; assembly: GCA_037957365.1. Lineage (NCBI taxonomy): Eukaryota > Viridiplantae > Streptophyta > Pinopsida > Cupressales > Taxaceae > Torreya > Torreya grandis. The sequence goes on from JARHVA010002149.1 coordinate 385,993, forward strand.
AATGACAAGTGATTTTAAAAAATTGCAAACAATATTACAACATGATTATATGAGAGTAACTCACCTTGATGGTATAACTATAGCAATGTCTTGTTTCTTGCATTTAACACCTTAGAAGGATTTTCAACTACTACCTCCTCTTCTTCCATTACTTGGGTAACTTGTACTTCACTTTGGCTCTTGTTCCCCTCTATGAGAACTTATTTTATCACTCTTTATTCTTAATTTGTCAATTATTTCATGAATTTATAGGGTTTTATCTTTATTCTCTATTCCTTTATTAAGGAAATCAATGTTTTCCTCCTCCTTTCAATAAGTGATCTTATAGGCCATTATATCTTCTTTCTCATTATCAACCCATTCCATGAGATTTTTAGGTTCTCTATCATAAATTTCATCAAGGTTATTTGTTGATTTATCAAATTCATCTATCTTTAGAAGGATTTCTCTTGTTCTCCCTTCTCAACTCTCTTACCCTTTGATTTCTTAGCTGGTCCTTCATTTTAGGTAGCTCTCCAATCATTATCTTTACTATATGTACTCTCTTAAACAAGTCTATTACTCCTTGTTCCATACCTTATCTAGTTCTCTCCTTGGATAAAATTATTTGATTAATCACTTTTCTCTCTCATTATGAGATTATCTAGCTCCTTATCTCTTATTAACCCTCTCTTGGCTTTCAAACTGACTAACCAACTTCTTTCAATCACCTATAATCTTTTTTAACAATCTTACAACATTCTTGGAATCAATTGATCAAATTCACAAAATAAAAAAAAATTATACCTTTAGTGGCTTTAAACTTGATTTATCTTCTTCCCAATTAAATTCTTTCCCTTATACCAAATTATGCAGAGGGTAAAAATACAAACTATCTCTCACTTTGTCTTGTTGTAAGAATCACTTCTTTAAGAATGGTTCACTGGTACTTTCTTCATGCAATGGTTCTATGTTCACTTGATTATATTGTGGATTATAATGTATTGATAATGTTCATAAGGGTATAATTTTACCTCTTTTCCCATGGGAAACTCTCTTCATCACTCCTCTCTTAACTTACATAATTATGTTTGCATAAAACACAATCTTTGTAGCCTTTTTTAAAGCATTTCTTGCTAGTATAGAAGTGTAAAGAAGGATATGGGAAAACTAACTCCTAATATTGGTACCCTATATCTATATTATTATCTCCATGAATTTTTAAGACCTAAATATTATTTTATGATCTTATTTTAGACCTTTTTAGGTCATGATCAGGCCTAATTAGGCCTCTTAGAAGCCTATCTCCACACAATCCTCAACAGTTGTAATTTATGGTATAGATTCAACCAAAAAACCTTGAAATATATTATAAAAAATGAATACCTACCATATTACCAAGTTTTATTAAATTATACTAGTTTAAATGGTTTATACAGGGACTTTATCTCCAAAACCCTAGTTCATGGTTAATAGGCTTTGCATGAGGCCGAGAGCATAAAAATGATATTGGGAACTACCAACATTATTTCAAATGATTGTGATCATTGTTTGGGGTCTATTTGAATACTATTTATCTTTTCCAAACACTTTATTCTCCCTTAGAGACTTTTATAGGTGAATTTAACATGATTTTGAATCAACTATGCATGAAAATATAGGTCTATATTAACCTGAGAAGGGTCTCTTTGAGTCTTTTCATTTAAAAATGGATTATAAATAAAATTAAGGGTAAAATAACCTCTTAAAAATGTTTATACACCTTGTTGAATCAACCTTTACTCTATACACCACCTCTATTCAACATTTTTAACCATATCTTGTTTGACTATATATTTAAACGTAGTTAGCTATAGGCCTAAGCTATTGTTGTGAAAATTTGATATATTAAAAATCACTTAGAATTGTAAATAACCTATGATAATATTAAAATACCATGTATTTATAAACACTTTTGTGTATCAACTTAGCTTACAAGTTTTCTTTCTCTCAAAATGCATGTTTAGTACTTTCCTCAATAGAATGCTAATAACACAAGGGTATACCAAATCTATTTATAACTCAAATAATATGAACCTAATATGAAAAATAATTAAATTAACATAGGAACACAAACATTCACTTATCAAAAACACAAGAATGTTCACAAACTTTTTGTCTTTATATCTTCTTTCATTCTTTCACAATTAGCTTACATAGCATTCACATAGAAATATAGGGCATGTGCTCTTTACTCATCCAAACAAGAAACTTCTATACATTTATTTTGGGTTTAAAAACATTTAGTATTGGAATACAATCCCATATAACTTTATTACCTTGAATGACTCACTAATAAAAATAATTATCTATTCAATAAGGCTCTAGCTACCATAACTAACATCTAACCCCTTTTATATGTTGAGAGGATGTAACTACATTAAGCTTCTAACATGAGCATTAAGATTACTCATCCCTTGAAAAACATATGGTATTAGATTCCCTTGACTTCTTGAGTGTATATACAATAATACTAAACTATATAAACTCCTACCAACATGACAATTGCTCACAACCTCAAGCAAAAGATTCAAACATTCAAATTGAGGAATTGGTAAGAAAATGCCAATTACACATCTAATTCAAATTTGATCAAGTTATGGCAACTTATATAGACTCCTATAGACTTATTATGACTATATTGACTCCTTAATGACTCAAATCATGAAAAATAGACTAATATGTACAAAGGTAGTGATGATCCTACATCACACATACCAAGAATGAAAATCATAGAGATATTTAATCAATTATTTCACATAAGGGCCAAGATCCATATACAATAATCAAACAATGTTTAGCCTATCATGCTAGAAAGTAATAATTGTAGAGTAAAGATTTACTCTATGTTTCATTCTATTTTTTAATTACTTGCTACAAAATTTTGTTCCTGCATACTTTGATCCGAGATAGTGAAGTTTTAAAAGAGAGCACAAGCGCTAATTTCCTTTTGATTCATTTTTGTCTAAGTGTCAAAGTCAAGCAAAAGCTAACAAGTGTCATCGTTTGAGGCACTTTTCATAATTTCAGTAAGGCTGCAGAGATTGCCATGTACCTCATAGCAACTCAATGGAGCATGGCAAGTGTCGGCATCCATGTTTCATATTGGCATCTGCATTTCAAGCATTTCATATCAGCACCTACATTTCAAATCTCTTTTCAACAGAAGGCTTCAAAAAGCTAAGTATCAGGATCAGGCAGAAAGCGCCAAGTGGAAATCACAGAAGGTCTCAATTTTACTTTTCTAAAAGTAATAGAAGATGTCACGTATCCCAATAGAAGAGAGCAGAAGTCACCATGTGTCAAGATCTAAATTATCTTCATTTTGCTTCACCGATATAGCAAAGACTGTGGTGGGTCTCAGGTTTTGTTTCTAAAGCAAGCAGAAGCTGCTAGGTGTCGCTGTCCATGTAAATATGAAATGAGACCCAATTGTTTCTATGATATAAATAGAGTAAAGTGGAGACCACCACATGTCACCTTCTGTAGGTTTCTAAGAAGGTAGCTAAAAGAAGTGGAGACCACCACATAACCCTAGATAAGTAAAGTAGAGATTTCCACGTGTCCTTTGTTGAAGCAAGCAGAGATTGCCACCTATCCCTATGCTCTTTTTCAAGTTTCTCAGGCAAGAAAGGCTGTAGGTCTTATTTTATTTTAAGCTATTAAAGTTTCAAGGAAGCGGATTGCGACAGGTGTCAAAGGCAGAACACTCATAAGCAAAGATACAAAAGGAGTATAAATTACATTGAAAGTGCTGCGTGTCTTCAGTAAGTACTGTGGAACATGCCAAGTGTCATTTTCTAGTGTCTCCTAAGTAATAAGAAGGTTTTCAAGGAATTGGCTAAGTGTTATCTTCTGTTTAAGAGCGTCCTATGATCTGTTTCAGCCAATGAACTGCCAAAAGACAAGCATTTTAGAATCTAAGAAATATCTTATGTTAGACACTTCCACTTCGATTAGATTTCAGTTGGGCCATTAGATTGGGAACAAGTAGACAATCTGGAGTGAATCCAAGGCTATAAATAAGGGTGCAGAGATCACCAGATATAGGAGATACCAGAGAGAATTTTTTGAGAGAATTATTGTCAAGAGTTTAGATTTTCTAGAGTTGTGACTAGGAATATCATTTGCCTTTGTTATATTTTCTTAAGTTGGAAGGCTTATGTAACTGTGCATGTTTTTGTGCCTCTTATGTGACTGAAGAATTAATGAAAAGATTGAATGTTGTGCCTTGGTTGATACTTTCTGTGTCATTGCAAAAGTAGTCTAGGTTGTGTTGTCAAGAGTTTTAGACTTTCTAGAGCTATGATTAGGAATGTCATTTGCCTTTGTTTCATTTTCTTGATTTGGAAGGTTTATATAACTGTGCGTGTTTCTGTGCCTCTTATGTGACTGGAGAATTCAAATAAGAAGATTGAACCCTATGCCTTTGTTGATATTTTCTATATCACTGCAAAATCAGTCTATGTTGTGAGTCTCTATTTCTATTGTTTCCATATTTTACATTGATCATGCACTTGTTTGCTCTTAAATGTAATTGAATCTTACATATAGTCTCACTGTGCTCAAGATTAAGGTCGAATTACATTCAGGTGCATCACCATAGTTATATTTTATTTCTTGCATTTGTGTTTCTGTTAAAATTCTTATCCCTTTTCCCAGTATACACTTGATATAAAGAAGAGACCAACTTCTTAAAAATCTAGAGGTTGTTTCAAGTCGCAAGTCCCACATCTTGAAACTTCCCATTGTTGGTGTTAGAACAAGCGCAATTTTAAACATCAAAAATAATAATAGAGCATATAATAGGTGAACACTAGTACGGTCCATTCATATGTATCAGTGTCACATTAGATTAAATTATCATATCCATGTAGCATAATATAAAGTATGAGAAAATAACAAGATACTTATAACATATGCAGCATGACATGGTAGAGAGGTCATCAAAAAATATAACCTGCTATAATGTAACTATAAAATTAGATGCCTCCAACATACGCATGGACACTAGGTAGAAGGTAATCTAGCATATAATAATTCATGTATAATATGTTTTACATCACACTCATATACCTCATGAAATGCATGTGTTTCAAAAATAATATGATATCTACCAAGATATGTGATAAATAATATATGTAAAGAAGTAAACTAACATATCATGTCATACTTAGGTCTTGGTTTTTTAATTTTTCAAAATGTTTTAAATGTTTTTGTGTTTTTTTTAATATTTGATTTTTCTATATTTTTGATATTTTAAAAATGAAACTAGACTATAACCCCCTCAATAGGAGGACCATAGTTCATGTTTGGATCATAGATGTTGAAGATGAATTTTCATGAGTTAAAAGTGCTACATGTAGATGAATCTGATTCTAAAAATGCATCAGGGGTTGTACTATAATTATCTTGATTACTACTCATATAATATTTCATAGGATGTATAACTTGAGAATGTCTAAGATTTGGAATAGTTTGATATATAATATGATAATATATCCCTAATTGTGTTCATTGTGGAACACATTGAAATATCTATGATACTGATTTAGGACTCATTATAGAGGATTTAGTTTTCTTTTAACATTGATCAAATATATGATATTAGGCTTGTTTTTATGAGGGTTGTACCACTATCCTTACAAATAACTGTAAATTAATATTTTGTATAGGTAAATAAATAATTTTACACTATGCTCTTGAATGGGTGCACTGATTATCATTTTTATGTTCTCTTGAATAGGTTCCATAATTGAATTATTATTATTTTATTAAATAGGTTTCATAATAAAAAATGGTTTCCCTCATGGAGGAGTGCAACACCATAAATTTCAAATCTGACAAATTGAAGGAAACCCGGAGCAACCCTATGATGACTAAAGGGGGAAGTTTGAGGCTAGAATTAACCCTAGGAAATAACACCAAGGAAGTCATAAGGATCATCCCATATAAAGTGAATTCCCCCCTAAGCATTAAAATCAAGGATAAAATTATAACTAAAAATGCTAAGAAGGTCAAGGGGATGATGGAAAAGGATGGAAAAATGGCAGAAGGTCCTACTATTCGAACAAGAGTCAAAACTAGTAGCGCCAAGTATAAGGAGAGTAGAGACAATAAATATCCCACTATGAATGAGATAAAATTAGGTTTCATGGAGTACATAGAGGAAATTTAGTGTGAATTCTATTTGTTGGGTTTTACTAGGTTCTTTTTGTCTCAATGTCTTAGTAGTAAACTAGTAAAAGTTTTTATTGGTTGGGTGGCCTGTTTGGCCTATTTCTCTTTGGAATATTTTTTTATCTAACTTGTGTACTTATTAAACTATATGGTTTTAATATCCCTATAAAAACTTAATTTCACCTAATCAAATAAAAAAATAACAAACAATGGTTTTGGTGGGGTAGGAAGAGGATTTACCACTGACTGTATAGGGTACTCATATTGAATGTCTTAAACTACAACCACTTGATTACAATGTATGTATTTGAGGCATCTATGTATTTTAGATGGTACTATATGTAAATTATATATCTAATGGAATCCTAATAATATATTGCATATTCTTATTTTTGGTAAGACTAGAAATGGATTTTTCATGGTTTATAAACCAACTTGAAGAGGTACCACTATATAATTTAGAGTATCCTATGTATGTCCCATTGAATATTTTGATTACTCTTGATGTAGCCTATAAATATTTATCTATGTATCCAAGATTGTGAAGTAGTGTCATTATACATGTATTTTCTATTGACCCATTATCAATTATGACATTGTGTATATATTGTGTTGACCATTTTTTGCCCAATAGGCCAAAAATCGGTCCCCTCTTATCCATGCTATTCTAGGCCATTTCATTTTTTGATTTTGCATGAATTTGGTCTAAATCTATGGACTCTATAGGTCTAAATCTATAGACTCTATAGGTCTAAATCTATGGACTCTACAGGTTTTGGATTTCTATGGACTCAGCAGGTTAGTCCTTTGGCACATGGAGAATTAGTTCAAAGAGTTCTGGGTTTTACAAGGCTTCTTTAGGCTCTGGTTTGAAGAAAATCACAAGAAAAGTCAGCGTCTTTGAACCATTGAACCTATTCAATGCCTTATTTCAATGCTTGGTTCAATCGGTTCAAGTTCAACACAAGGTTCATCGACAAAGTTCATCGGTTGGTTCAATGCGTCAGTTCAAGGCTTGGTTCAACATCATTGGCATGTAGTGGTTCAACCATTGAACCGATTGAACCATTAAACTAGCTTTGGTTCAATGGAAAAGGTTCAATGTCAATAGTTCAATAGAGTCCATCAGCCTTCATAAGGAAATTGGTGCACAATGGCTAAACCTTGAACCATTGAACCTTTTTGGTTCAATGGGTTCGGTTCAACAGCTTTGGTTCGAAGGAAAAGGTTCAATGATTTAGGTTCATTGGCTCTAGTTCAACATGTTTCAACTCAAGGCTTCTTGGTTAAAATCTTAGTTTAATAATGGTTGAACCAAACCGTTGAACCATTTTTAGTGCAACGGGCTTGGTTCAAGTCAAAAGTTTAAAGCAGGCTTGGTTCAAGTCAATGGTTCATCAACTTTGGTTCAGGTTTATCGGTGCGCTTGGTTGCACCATTAAACCATTGAACCTTTTGGTTCAATGACTTGGTTCAACGTCCTGGTTCAATGGTATGTCCCAAGCCGAAGGGTAGTCAATGGTCAAAAGAGCCCTTTCGGAGGGCAGGCGCATCAAGAGAAAAGGGACCCAGGAAACTTTTTAGTTCAAATAAGTTCAGTTTAAAGCTTATGTTTTTATAAAAATAGTCCTGAATTCCTTCAAACTTTTTGCCCGAAGGAATTCCTTTGGACAAAAAGTCTGAAGGAATTCGGGCACAACTATGCAAAGCCAGGCGGATACAAATTGCCCATAGATAATTTGTTCACAAAAATGCACAGGCCAAAGCCCATGGGAGCCCGAACAAAACATTCATGGAGACATTGAAAGCTGGGGAGTAGTCTGAGGAGTTAAAGTAGTCTACGTCAATAGTCCATGCAAGCCGTCAAGGTAGCAGGAGAAAAGAGTGCCTGACTGGGTGCTAAGACTAAGCAGGTTGTGAAGAAGTTTAGAAAGAGAAGCCAATAGGCCTAATGATGTCTTTGAGGATGTCAAGTTTATAGGAATATAATAGCCATTGATATTCAAAGAATGACAGCTGTAGAAGCGTCAATTTTAGAGAAATGGAATAACCGTTTGTTTTCAAATGGGAATCGCTAGCCAAGAAAGAGCTCAGAATGTAGCGGCCCACCAATATGTTCACCCAAGGAGCTAAGCGGCCAAAAAAGACAAATTTCAAGTGACAAGGTAGGGAGCAATCAAGCAGTCCAAGTGGCATAAATAAGGTAATTTATTGCCTGATGGCATGAATGACAAACAAGCAGAGCGACAGGCAGGTGATGAGTGAGTAGTTAAGTCCAACTGGCACAAATTGGAGAAGCGCCTTTGGCAAGTGAAATAGTGCCAGCAAATTGATCATTTGGAATGATAGTGGCCAACAGCGCAACCACTTTCTCTATTTCACATTAAATTGGAAGGCAAACCATGTAAGTCATCCAAGTAGGAAATGTAAGTCTCGAACAGGCAAATGAATAGCTCATTAATATTTTGAGTGACTTGTTCTCTTCATGAAAGGACATGTATGCCACTTGTAAAAGTAGGAGCACCAAATGGGCCTCTTTGCTTCTCATATATATTGTGGACTTGTTCATTTTGTAAGGTTATTCCACTTTTGCAAAGGCGCAGCCCTGGCAAAATTTCACCTAAATTAAATAAACACAGTTTTTTACCTCCATTTGGATAGATATTTTAGAGTATGTCTTGAGTGTTTGTCTGTGTCCAGTCATTATTTCTTGATGCTCTCACAGGTTCAACACCTACAGCCCTGTTATCTACAAGGTGCCATTTCTACAGTTGAAAAGAGAAGAGCTAACATTTAGAAGACCAAAATAGAGGAAGTTACTTACAGTGCGCATTTCACAGTGCCTCAGTGATTTTTTGTTTCTTGTGTTTTCATGAAAGCCTCCCTGCCAGTCTTTTGCAGCCTAGTCCTTTCTACCAAATGTGTAGAATATGTCTGTATTTGTCTAGTTCTAAGAGCAGATGTGTGAAGGTTGAGCCTTATTGTTTTTTTGTATCACCTCCTTAGAGTAGGTTGTTTGTTTTTTGTCTCTTTCTCCCTTTCCCCCCCAGTTTATCTATATATCTATATATCTATATTTTGCACTACCTGAAACAAACAATGATACATCAAAGGGAGCTAGCCCTTAACTAGAGATCTCCTCTCCTACTTTTCCATCCCATAGGTGAGAGAGGAGTTTCCATGTTGCGAGGAGAAGGTAGGAACTAGTTTTCCTGCCACTGGGTGCACTTTCCTGCGTCAACATGTTGGTTATTGATGTAAGCTTAAATAGAAAGAGCATGCCTATCTGAATAATCATCATTGATTTCATTATCATCAAATGTGATCATTGGAAATTTTGTTAATGTGCCTATAAATGTACCAATAATTTTTTCATTGGATACCCATATGTATTGGAATGAGGTTGTTTATTTTATGCATGATGTATGTCAAAAAATTTTGTGTTATCTATTGTGCCATGATTTGAAAAAAGATTACTAAAGATTTTTTAGATTTGCATTATCGTAGCTTCCTCTATGGTTGTGTTTAACTTAATATTATTATCATCGATAATATCTTGTATCTTAGGCCTTAACCGAAGACATTTGCTTACATAATTCCCAATACATATCTGGTAGTCATAAAATGCATTATTGTCAATGCCTTTACATTGAGGCTTAGTCAAATCAAGCTTAAATGGTGGAAGTGGAGATATGACATTGCAATCAAGTAGTTTCTATAGCAAGACATGAGGATGTTGTGGAAACCTTTCAAATTTCATCCTTGGTGGAGTTGTCAATTGAAGCTTGTTTGTTGGAAATGATATTTCTTTAACTGATACTTTTGTTTCATTCTTATTTTCATTGGATTTGACCTTGTAGTTTGGATTGTTTTGAAACTTGATATTTGAAGTAGAATCACTTGGTGCATATTTTAGATTTTTTAATATTAGGATTTTGAATTCACTTTCTTTTACTATATGGCATAACTCATCAAAATATTTGAATTCATCAAACATTATTAATTCATGGAGTGGTGCTAATAAGATTTATTTGAAAATATCTTGTAATTCATTATCTGCCATAGAGTTTGTCATCTTAAATAGAATAGTTTTGTACCACATAACATATTAATTTATTAACTCATTTGAAATTTTCTTGAGTTTTGAAAATAATATATCTTTTCACCAATGTTGATATAAAATTTTGCTAAGACATTATCTGCTAAAAGGTTGAATGATTCAACTAATTGAAGTGGAAGATCATATAAACATCATAAAGCATAGTATTTGAGGTTTCTTAGAAAGAGATTGGTTAGTAATTTTTTATTGTAAGCATATTCTAATCATTCTAAATGGAATGATCGAAGATGTTATTTAGGATCACCTTTAGATTCATAGAGTGGTAGATTAGGAGTTATGAAAATTGTTGATAGTGGGTAAGATTATATTCCAAGTACCAAAGGATTGTTAAGTAGATTATGTAATTCCATTGAGTGACTTGCTCTAAAAACATATCTATCTAATTTTAATACTTTATCATGTAAGGCTATAAAATTTTGATTAAGATAGTATGCATTAGGTAAGGTTGGGAGTGGACCTTGCTTAGTAATCAAGGGAGGTGTATATGAATCTTTTTTAGAAATAGACATAGGAATATGTTGGAATCCTTGTGATGTCCCCACACCTAAAGATGATGATCCACATATAAATATAGGTTTTGATATAGGAATATAATTAATAATATTACCTAGAACATTATAAGTTGGAAAATTAACAACTCTAAAAATAACCTCTTGGTGTCATACTTGAGAAGATGTGATTTTTTCTTGATGTGTAGCCTTGAATTTGAGGAGTAATTGCACAACATTATCCAATTTTGGGGGAAATTTTTTAAGTCCTTGATGTAAATTAGACAACACTTTGACTTGCTCAGGATCTACCCCATTGATTTCATTAGAATTTATTATATCAGAGTTGTTAGGATTATCTTGCATAGTTTGATTATCTTGATTATCATGTTCATCATTAAAAAAATATTCAATGTGCATATGATTTTGAAGGTTTGCCTCATAATATTGATCAAAACTATCCATATTATTCATTTTATAATATTTTAAAGGAATATAAATATGATCTATATGGATTCTACCGAGTCTAGCATTGTGACTTAGAAGAATAGAGGAGATAACCTTCTTGGGTAATATACAAAGGTGCAAAATAAAAATGAAAATAGGTGTGAATAAATATGGTGTGTTTTATTTGTAGGCTCTCAGATATAATGATCTTATTGACATTAGTTTTGGTACACATAAACATTCATGACTCACCTCTCTTGAAAGGAGATTCTAAGGAATCTCTGCAAGGTTTTTATGTACCAAGTCATGATGCACTAATATTCATTTAATTGTGCATTGTGAAGGTTCCAATTCAAGGGGCATATGTTGGTGTGAAACTTTGTTTTAATAGTTTTTAAGGTACTCAAACAATGTAAATATTTTGTGTGTGTGTGTGTGTGTGTGTGTGTGTGTGTGTGTGTGTGTGTGTGTGTGTGTGTGTGTGTGTGTGTGTGTGTGTGTGTGTGTGTGTGTGTGTGTGTGTGTAAATCATACATTCATTTACTCATAATTTGATAGGAAATTGGAATATATAAACACATTTAGAACAAGCCCAAATAGATAAATCAGCTAGATAGGGTTTTGTCTAATGTGTTATGCTTGATTTTAGTATGTTTTCATTTCATTCTTTTAGAATTCAATAGTTCAATATAAAAATGGAGAAAGGAAAGAAATATTAAGATGTCTATTTTTACCAGATTAGTTTCAAGCCCTAAGCTAACCATGTGATAGAAAATAACAAAAAATAGGGGAAAAGAGGAATAAAAACCCTAAAATAATGGTAATAAATTCAAATTTGTGAATTGATAAGATCCATAAATAAACTATTAGAACAACCAATAGGTGCATAATCAAATCCATAGAAAGTACAATCTTTTAGGAGGAGACAATGAAAATGTAGCATCCACCACCATATAAATGCAAAAATGAAAGAAAACAATTATTAAATATTTTATTGATCAATATTCCATCATTTTATAATCATATTCAAGTTTAATACATTCATTCACCTTAAATTTTGCTAGCATAACAATAGGGGAGGAATTGAGGGAGAGATTAAGCTACAAAATGCATAAAAAATGTAGAAATAAAAGGGGTGATTGACTAAAATTTCTTGTAGAGGAGAAAAATCCAACCCTTTAAATGTATAAATGATCCATTATATAGAAATTAGTGGTTTCCCATGTGAAAGTTTCCCTCTAAAATGTTTTAACCACCTTCATAAATACACCAGCTACCTTCTTCCAAGCCATTTTTTGCCACTTTAACTATTCATGCTACAAAATAGACCAAAATTTGAAATTAGCAAAAATAATTAAAAAAAATGAATAGTAAAAAGGGTACTAAAGTGTGAACAACTTTTGCTACAAAAAAATAGATAAAATTACTACTACTGATCTAATAGCAATTGAATCAATTTTTCAACACAATAAACAAAATTGAAAATAAAGGTCACATACTCAAGTTATGGTTGAAAATGATCAATGGTGTAGACACCAAAATAGTGTCAACCCCCCCCCCCGCACTTTGGTCCCTTTCTAACTTCAACATGCCTAACCTATACTTTATTAATTTAAAATACTTATTTTAAATTAATAATCCCCCTAGACACCTCACCTTGTATTCCTAGCTCTTAGGCCATTTATCACCCTATGACTAATCATAATTACCTAAGACCTAATTTTAACTCTCCCACTAACTCTCACACCTATTAAACTCGCCTTTGGACTGTTTAACAATGAAAACCAAACTTGGCAGATGGAAGAACAGGAAAAAAGGCTAAAAATAGCCTTTTTTCCCATTCTCTAGCCGCTGACATCGGTTAACAGTCGACTGACGCCGGTGGTATCACTGACGTCGGTTGCTTAAAACTAAATTCCAACCTCGACTACAGACTTGGATGCAAATTCTCTTGCTCTCAGGATCCAAATTCTCTTGCTCCTCAACTCCTTGCATATCAAAGGCAAGCTTTAGAGGCATCAACATTCTATCATCACTCTCTAGGCTAAGAAACTCTGTAGAATTCACTCCACACCAGATTGAAATGTTGTATGAGGTCTCCTACATCAGCCATAATGGAACAAGTCTTCTACACTTCTGGTTCTCCACCAAAACCTAAGTATTCTTCTAGTTTATATTTTAATATTTTTAAAATGCAATGGTAATTAGTCCATTGGCTATTTCTGAGTACTATTGAGACCAAATCTGGCTTTCTTCTTGGAGAGGTTGAAAAGCCTTTCTTTTATCCCAACCCATTTTGACAACCTGTCCCCTACCTTTATCCTTCCTAAGACTCTATCCACTGTCCTATCTCTACACAATCTTTTTGAATCTCCCAGGCCATTCTGTTGACCACATACATACCCTAAAACCCATCCAAGGCCCATTGCCCCTACTGACATCGACATCAAGGCCCATTTCCCCTATCGACGTCGGCAGCCTAACCAATATCGGCAACATTGACCAACCGATGATGGCAGACTAACCGGCATCGGTGACTGTGGAAGATTGATTATAAGATTTAGGTATGCATTATCTATTTCTCTTTCTTTAAGTCTTTCATTATTTCTTTCCATTACGACATTCTTTTTATCAACTAGTGGATTGTCATCCCTCAAAGAAGTCTTTGCACTTCTAAGACCGAGCTTTGCTTGGCAGTCCACCATATATCCATCTAACATTTTCTTTGTTTAAGTCTTTCTTATCTACATGTGTCGTCCTCCACAACCAAAGAGGAGCTCCTTCAATCATCTAGATATGGTGTGTAACATCATCTGGGTATCATCTAACCCCTAACCATTTATCTTTAGTTTCCTCCTTCTTCTGAATGTAAAAGCAAAAATGAGTAGAAACATTCTAGCACGCCTAGTGGGACCCTGGAAGTTTTCCTTGGGTTCATTTCTTTTTCTTCTGAAGGCAAACTATCATATAGGTGCATTAGGAAAATTTCTCTTCTTGCATCCTTCTTCTATCTTCTCATTTCAAAAATAAACCATTAGCACAAGTTAAAAAGAATCTTTCTTTTTCTTCTTGTAACCTTTTTCCTGCATCTTAGAGTAGTGAAATTCATACTCTCAACCTTTTCTTCACTTGTTTGCATCTGAACAAAACATTTCAATTTTGAGTTTAAAATATATTGCATCTCATTCCTATTTGAATGCATTTTTAGCTCATCTAGTAATTAAAAAAGCATTATGAATAAATCTTAGTGCACATATGTTACACAACCTGACCACATTCACAAAATCAAACATCTAAACATACCTGAGACAAGGCCTGACTAAGATTTCATCACCTAGCGGTAATCCTACTTGGACTTCACTACCAAGGGGAGAACCCACTCTGTTCTCTACCAGAGTATAAAATCTAGGGGAAGTATATATTAGCTAAGTGACCCAGCTTGTCTCTAGGCTCGTGAAGTGAGGGGAGCAAGTTCCTAGCACCAGGCCACATACGAAACCTAATATAGATTTTGAGCACCAAAACTCAACCCGAAACCAACTTTAGACTACTTGTAGTACCTGTTCTAAAAGCCCAGCTTCCCAAACACACTCTTCTAAGGCATAAGCCACCACGACTCTAAAATTTATTCTTAGGAATTTAACGTTTAGAGGTTGCTTTCCATCATCTATTTTTCTATCTATATTTGATTTTTTGAGCTAGTGAGGTCGCATTCTAAGATCTAAAAACAACTTAGACTTTCTTCTTTCTTTTAAAAACATTCAATTTTTTGAGTTTCTATAAATACACAATAACTGACATCAGTTTTTCCACCGATGTCGATAACTGATCTTCACCAACATCAGTTATCTGACCGACATCGGCAACTTCTTCACCAACATCAATTTTTCTACTGACGTCGGTCACTGTCAAAAATTTTCTTCTCAAACAACAAGCTAAAAACCTAACCTTTTTGCTGTTAAAAACAAATTTTGGTTTTTTGAGGCTGAAACATACAATTTTTAAAATCTAAAGCTATTTGGCCTTGAATGGTTTTGACACGTAGTCAAGCTAAAACTCTTGTTGACCATGCAAGGCAACAACCACTCCCACATTTTCCTTCTATATCAAGTCCCCAAATGGAGTATAATTCAAAAACTAAACGTACTCCTATCCAACCAACCCCAACTCAACATGCAATTGTTCTCAAAGGGGATCAAGACTTTGAAAGGTTCCTTAACCTCAATGTCAAGGCTCTTCAGCACTATCTCATGAGAAGTCAAACGCGAGACCCTTTAGGCAACCCAGTTTATGGGATGCCAACTTCCTTAGTTGAAACGACAATCATATCAACAGCCTCTGTAACCCAACCCATGGTCACCCAGGCCATTTCCTCAACTAACAATCCGACCATGACTAATCTTCAAAGTGTGGCCTCTCCTTCTATTTTTGGACCTACCTCCATTGGGGTTTCTGTACCCCTTCAACCATAAACCATTCAACAAAGTCCTACACCATTCTAGAACTTAATTGTCTCCATCCCACCTACTCTTGCACCCATAAATACAAGAGTGACTACTTATCCTTCAATTAGTGTTGCCACCATCCAACCACCTTTGGCGACATCAAGTCAAGTTGTGCCCTCTAGCTTCATGACACAACCACTCTTGACTTCAACATTAGTCCCTATGACTAGTTACCAATATGTTGTGCCTATACAAGCGCAACCAACTATGTCATACACTCCACCTAACACCTTCCAAATGCCTTACAACCTAGGGGGCACCCCACCTACAAATCCATCAACCGATCTAATCAAGATGTTGATGGATAAGGTGTCTAATCTTGAGACATCCATTTTAGGTTCAAGAAATGTTCTCTCATATGAAAAAATCTGTAATGAACCTATTCATCCTTCAGTCCCAATCTGACCATATCCTACTCAGTGGGAACTTCCCAAGTTTACTCACTTTCAAAGTAAAGAGGACCCACAACAACATCTACGAGCGTTTAGACACGCTTGTTACCTTATATCACATGATGATGCGTTATTACTATGCACATTTCCCATGTTACTTTCGAGGACCACCCTTGACTGGTATAGCTCTATTACCAGTCATTCTCTTTTTTCCTTCACTCAACTAGCTCAACTATTTCTTGACCACTTTTCAATTAACATAACTAAAAAGGTCTCCATCACATACTTATATTCTATCAGACAATTTGATGATGAATCAATAGCTGATTTTGTTGCCCATTGGAGAGGTTTAATCAACCAAATCTCCTTTTATTTACCTCAACCTGAGCTCATTGAGCTCTTTTCACAAGCATGTGCCAAACACATCTCATCTACTTTGTGGGTCCAAACATTCTGCACATTTGATGAAGCTTTCACCATGGCTAGGAAGCTTGAACTCTGTGCTGTCAAAGAAAATAAAGTCAAACTGCGTAGTAAAAATACTAATGCAAAATCAAATGACCCTTCATCTAAATCTTCTTCTTCTAATCCCAAGTCTAAGGAATCAACAAATGCTGTGGTACTTAGATCATCATCATCGACCACAACTAACCAATCTGAACCTTCCACATCTCAAAGCATTATACAACAATTCCAACAATGATACGTACAACGTCAATATACTCCAATAAGAGAATCATACGCATCCATGTTGGATAAACTAGTCAAACAGGGAGTCCTCAACCTCCCCCAAATTTGACCACCACCTTAATTTTATCCCTCACATGCCATCCCTACATGATATAGGTAGAATGACTTTTGTAATTATCACCGTGTCAAAGGCCATGACACAGACAATTGTAAAACCTTCAAGAACATTGTCCAAGACATGCTAGACAAAGGTGATCTTGTCTTGGATAACCCAAATGCGCCACCTAACTAAAACATAGACATCTTTAGACAACCTTTTCCTAACCATCCCCCTAGCCAAAACAATGTTTAGACCACAGCTGAAGACCCCCAAGAGTGTAATATATGCATGATCGATATGGTTTCACCTTTTGTCCCTAACCAACCTCTTCCACAAACTGAAGAGGTTAGTCAACCTATCCCTCCACAAGAAGAAGAGCCTTCTTCTCCTAATAGTCCTCCATCTACCTCTCTTATATTAGAGGACGCTTTGATGATACTAGTGCCGCTAGCCCTGCCCTCATCCTTCCTATTACCTATGGAGGATCATACCTTTTCTGCCCTTCAACCACAAGTAGAAGGCACAATCATCCTTTCCCTCTATCCTCTTGAGGAGTCACATTCTCCAATTCCTTCTCCACCAAGAGAAGAACTTGTCTCTTCACCTACTTCGATCGAAGATGATCTAGTAATGGCTCTCTCATGCCTTTGGCTTGAGATCGCTGCATCTAACACATTTTCGGTCTCACAACCACCCACATCTTCTAAAAAACCAAAGCCTCATCTAACATCTTCCAAACCATTCTCTTGATTGGCTGAGAACTTAGGATTTCTCCATTCAAGTAACTTAGAGCATGAGGCATTATGGGAGTGACTTAAAGCTCCTTATCTTACACATCCCACTTCATCTCGTACTAATGACCCTCCTTCGACAAAATCTCCCAAAGTCTCCAATGAGGACTAGGCTTCTACTTCTAAATCTTCAGAAGCTCAACCATTTGCATCTAAACCTAAACCCTCACAAACATCCACCATATCAAAACTGGTTAAATCCCTCAGTGTTCACCCCATATCTAACCTCACTCACCCACAAGTGAAGGTCGATTTGAATCTTGCCCCCTAGACTAGTGGTCCTCATGTTGTATTGAAGAAGGCCACTAAACCACATCAAAGAACTCCTCCACCATCATCATTGCCCTCCATTCTGGGCCCTCATCCTTCTACCTTAATTGGAGTGCTCCCTACTCCAACACCTAACAAAAACAAGTTGCCTCCATTACTCCCTTTACCCACCAAAAACATACCTCCTCTAAAAAATTTGGCACCCCTCATGAAGAAAGTGTCATCTACACGAGTGGCCACACCACCAACCTAAAAGGTGGTATGGAAATCTCCCTCAACAACTCCCAAACAAAAGTCATCAACACCTATTGAATCAACAAGCACAGACCCCTTAGTGGGTTCATATGCTTTGATACTACGCCAACTTTTGCAAACTTCTAACATCACTCTTCCACCTAGTAAACCATTTCAACCTCTCAGACCAAAACCATCTTGGTTCGATGACACTAAAATTTGTCTATATCATCGCTCACCTGGGCATGACACTGAAAATTGTTGTGCCCTCAAGGTTGTCATTCACCATTATTTGGAAAAATACACCCTTTTTGTTGAGGATACTGTCAACAAATCTCCAACACTGTCTCATGTCTCTCAAACATCTTCACCTTCATCAGAATCCCATCATCAGACTATGGTCCCTTTACCTCCTTCGCCCCCTTTATTCGAGATTAACACCATCAATGTGGCCACTAGGTCACAAACTTTAAAGGATAAAGCAAAAGAGAAAGTTGTTATTCCTTAGACCTACCCATTTTTCAAACCTGCTCAACCACCCAAACCCAAGATTTCTATCTTGGGTACATCCCAACCCACTTCTTCAGAGGCAATCCATGATTTTATGGTGAAATAGCTTCACCAAACTCCTGTGAAGATGACTTTATATGATGTCATTCAAATCTCTCCACAACATCATCAAGCTTTAATCAAAGCTTTACAGGTAGTGGAGGTCCAACCCGAGGGCACCCAACCACTAGCTACCTTAGTCCAATCATTACCCACCGTCACCTCTATTACCTTTAGTGATTCTAAAATTCTTACCTCTAACTTGGAAGATTAGGATGCTACCCTTTTCATCACAGCCTACATTGATCAAACTCACATTAAGCGAGTTATGATTGATGGGGGTGCCATCATCAATATCATTTCCACCCATGCCTATGACCAATTAGCCCTCCCAAAGAATTATATCTCTAAAATTGACGCAATTCTTTGATCTCTTAATGACTCCATCACCACTACCATCGGCACTATCATCTTACATATTCGTGTTGGCCCATGAACAATCCCAGAGCTCTTCTACATCATCGAGGGAGAGTTCCAATACAACATGTTATTAGGATGACCTTAGATCCATGCCATGGCCTGTATCCCTTCTACATTACACTGTTGCGTCAAATTTGAACACGACGGTCAAGTCCATGTCATTCCTACAGACCCCTCCCCTTTTAAGACATGCAACACAACTTATCGACCCAATGACATTCTCATTCCTTTCAAGACATCGACCCAAACACCGCCTCCACCCACAGAAGCTTCAACAAGTATGCAAATGGCAGTTACACCTACACCACCTCCTCAAGTGACAACAAAGACCCTATGGAAGATGCCTTCCAATGTTTTTCACTTGGGGAGTATCGTTTACTCACCTTGGACATGTTCTAGACTCCTCAAGAGTATGGACAACTTCATCGTAATCCTAACTATGACCATCATATCGAAATGGCTGTCCCTTATGGTCCTCCCAATCTTCAAACAAATCTCATCTATGGAGGGCTAGATCGAGCTCCCACTGATGGGAATCCTCTTTCATCACCCCAACTATTTACGTCTGACTTCTCTTTTCTTGGCAACCCAAGATTTTCTCATACCTATCTTTATAGGTGTGCATGGAAGGGCTTTGGCTTTGGGCACTACGAACAAGGCTCCCACCAGCCCGTCGAACCACCAAATGACAAGGCCATAAAGAATGCCAAGAAGTGACATGGCCTAGGTTTTGAAGAACCTACTAAAACTTCTAAAAACCCTCACCCCAAACCTATCATAGAACAATCACCTCCAAACTCACCTATTCCCCCATCTTCACCTATAGAGTCGGTGGTTTCTATCCCTCTTAGGTTTTTTTTATAAACGTTATTCGCTTGGAACCCCTAACGTATCAACTAGGTGGGGTATCTAGGTCTCTCCCTCTCATTTATCTAAACATGATAGATGATGAATCTAATACCATCAACACTTTCCAATGCATAGACAATGATGCCATTCTCACCTACATGGGTGCAGATGACTCTTTCATCTAATGATCACTTCCTTCAAAAATGCAAGTTATGTTAAATGAATCGACCATTGACATTAACCTTCCATCTTCTGATGTTCCTAATATTTTAAAGATTGATCAATCTTTGGATGCCCAGGAATAAATTGACTATACCAAATTCCTTTCAGACCATAGCAAAGCCTTTGCTTGGACCTACAGTGATATGCCTGGCATTGACCCTAACATCATTATCCATAACATCATCACAAACCCAGAAGCTAAGCCTGTCAAGCAAAAGCTTTGTAAAATGCATCCTCGCATTGCACTCCTTGTCAAAGAGGAGCTTCAACATCTTCTTTCTGTGTCCTTCATCCAACCCATTGATTATTTGCAATGGGTGTCAAACATCATCCCTATCACAAAAGCGACTAGGGGAATTCAAATTTGTATTGACTATCATGACCTTAACATGGCTTGCCCTAAGGATGATTTTCCTCTACCCAACATCGACCAACTTGTTGATCTTACGGCCGGTCATGAGATGCTATCACTCATGGATGGGTTTTCAGGATATAACCAAATCCTGATTGCACCAGAAGATCAACACAAGACCACCTTCATCACCCCATGGGGGACTTTGTGCTATAGGGTCATGCCTTTTGGCCTAAAAAATGTAGGCACCACATATCAACATGCCATGACTTACATCTTTCACAATCTCCTCCACAAAATCATGGAGGATTATGTGGATGACCTATTAGGAAAATCTAAACTCCGTTGTGACCATTTAACTATTCTCAAAATCATATTCACTGCCTCTTCCAATACAATGTTTGACTCAACCCCAAGAAATGTGTCTTTGGGGTTCTCTCTGGGAAGATTTTAGGCTTCATCATTTCCCTTCATGGCATTGAGATTGATCCCACTAAGATAAGAGCTATACTCGAGATGCCACCACCTACCAATCTAAAGCAACTTCGCAGCCTGCAAGGGAAGCTTCAATCTATTCATCACTTCATCTCGCAGCTTTCTGACCGATGTCAACCCTTTCATCACCTCCTCAAGAAGGACGTCTCCTTTAATTGGGATAAGGATTTGCAAGAGGCTTTTGAGGCTCTTAAATGTTATCTTATCTCTCCACCAGTCCTTATTCCACCTAAAGATGACCAGCCTTTCTATCTTTACATTTCAGCAATAAATCATTCTTTAGGTGCCATGATTGCGCACCGAGACGAACAACATCATGAGCAAGCAGTTTATTATATAAGCCAAACGCTCATTGATTATGAAACTTGGTATACTCATACCAAAAAACTCTATTTGGCATTAGTCTTTGCCACTACCAAACTCTGTCATTATCTTCTCAATCACAAAACTTATGTCATCACCCACACTGACCCCCTCAAATACATGCATTTCAAGCCATACCAAAACCAACGTATGGCTCGTTGGCTCATGCTTCTTGCTGAGTTTGATTTGGAATTCATCCAACAAAAATCTATAAAGGGGCAAAAAATCACTGACCAACTAGCAGATGCCCCTCTACTTGACAACCAACCTTCTCACTGCGAATTCCTTGACGAATCCATCACCATGTTATCCATAGATGAAATTTTCTATCAAACGACAATGTTCTTTGACGGGTCTAAATGTCAACATGGTGGGGGTGTGAGGGTCATTCTCATCCCTCAAAAGGGTGAGCCCATGCCCCTATCTTTCAAACTTGACTTTGAATGTACCAACAACATGGTTGAATATGAAGCCTTAATTTTGGGACTTCAAACCACCCTTTTCCTAGGCGTCAAGACCATCAACATCTTTGGTGACTCATAACTAGTCATCAATCAAATCAATAGTTCATATCTTTGTAAAAATGAAGTTTTGAAAAGGTATAAACACCGTGTTGACACCCTGCTAGAATCTTTCGACCATTACCTCTTACAAACTGTTCCTCGATCTATGAATAAGTTTGCTGATACTATGGCTTCTCTCACCTCATGCATTACATCCTCATCATCTTCCTTGAGAATTTATGTTATGGTACATTATTTTGTGTTACCTTCATATATCTCCACTAACATCAACCTCGTCAGCACCATTGACTCTAGTCCATAGGATGTTTGGTATAAACAACTTGTGGACTACTTAACTTATTCTATTATCCCCCCTGATCTCTCTAGCAATGCGCAACAGACTTTTATCAAAAGCACAGCTTAATATACTATGCTAGGGGGTCTTCTCTATAAATGAGGTTTTGATGGCCTCCTTCTTTGATGTCTAACCTCCACTAAAACATCTCATGCTATCAAACAAGTCCATGATGGGATTTATGGAGGGCATTTTAGTGGTAACTCAGTTGCAAAGTGCATCCTTTGCCTGGGTTATTATTGGCCCACTCTTCATCAAGATTATAGCGACTATGTTCAGCGTTGTATCAAATTCCAACAACACGCTAACTTACTTCACGTCCCTAGCCACGCTCTACAAGTCGCTAAGGATTTTTGGCCTTTTTCATAATGGGGCTTAGATATAATCGGTGAGATTAAACCTCATTCATCTCTTTGACATCAGTCCATTATCACTACAACTGAATACTTCACTAAATGGGTGGAAGCTATTCCTCTCATCTCCACTAAAGCTGACAAAATCATCAACTTCATCAATACCCATATCATCTATCATTTCGGTGTACCCCACAAGATCATCACCGATAATGATAAATCATTTAAAAACAAAACTATCCAGAAACTTTGTGACTCATTTGGCATCAAGCTCAGCTTCTCCTCACCTTACTACCCACAAGCAAATGGGTAGGCTGAGGCTTCCAAAAAAATCTTAACCAAAATTCTAATGAAGGTGGTCAACGATACTAGAAGGGATTGGCACATTCACATTCCCTTCACTTTGTGGGCCTACCGCACTAGCATCCGAACCCCTACGGGTGCTACACCTTTCTCTTTAGTGTATGGAATAGAGTCTATCCTACCTCTTGAAATACAAATACCATCTCTATGTATCTCTTTGCATGACATACTTTCTAATGATGACTTTCATCAAGATCTATTGGCTCAACTTGAGTTACTTGACGAACGTCACCTTACTGCCCTCAACCATCTCCATATCTACCAAAATCACATCCAAGTGCCTATAACAAAAGTCTGAGGGAATGAGATTTCAAAATCAGAGATCTTGTCCTTAAAGAAAACCAACACGTGACCAATATGGAAAGAAGTAAATGAGGCAAGTTTGCTCCTAATTGGCTCAGACCTTATATCATAACACACAAGTATGGATTAGGGACTTATCATCTATCTTCTCTTGAAGGCTGGCCAAAACTTGAGCCCCTTAATGCCTTGCATCTATGACCATTCTACTATTAATCAAGTAATCACTCACTTGATATTTAACTTGAGCTCATCCCTTGAGCAACCCTCATTATCCACATACCTATTCCTTTCAACCCCCTTACATTAGTTAACCCTTGTGGCATTAATGCTTTGTCTTAATGAAAAGGGAAACCTCCAAACCTCTATAGCCAAAACCATGACCAAAAGTCCAGTAAAAAAAAAAACATAAAAACTGGGATACCTATTCAAAGGTCATAAACTATCAATGTAGACTGCTCCCTTCAAGGATAGCTACATAATTGTTGTAACTAATAGATTGCTCCCTTGAAGGATGGCTATTCAAAAACCTCCAAACATATAAGGCAAAATATAGACCACTCCCTCAAAGGATGGCTATGCCCAAATTTTGCTACAAACAACACTCTCTCAGAAGCTTCCCACATCGATCAGCTTCACATATGACCACAAAACAAAACAACATCCACACGTATACTTCCTGCATCGATCAGTCTACCCAAAAAAATAAAAATAAAATTAAGTCATGGACTTGCCTATAGTCGTTCTCAGGGTCACCTATAAAAGAGGTAGAGTTATCCTTGCTAAAAAGGGTTTCGCTATCCTCACATCTCGCATAATCAAACCTATTACCCCAACATACTCAAGGGATTTTGAGCTCACTTAACATCAAGTGATTTGAATACTTCTCTAACACAAACAATGGTCAATGATGTAATGCATGAATGGGGATTTTGTTTGTAGCAACCCTATCTATGCTACCATTATGGTCCTTGCCAATGAAAGAGCAAAACACCGTTCACTTCTTACATACCTTTGTCACATCCAACCAAATCATTTTCTAAACCAAACCAAACCAAACCAAACCAAAATATTTTCTACCCATTAACATAACCTCATGAATTATTTAATGCAAATATCAATTTGTGTTATATAAATTATCATATCCCATTCACATTAGTTTCTATGGAAACCAATACACATAGAAACTAACAACCAAACACAATTTATGTCAAGCATAATCATCACCAATACAAAAAATTATGAAGCATAAATAAACTCATTTCATTTTTAGCACACATCCATCACCAACATAGAAAATTGTTAGGGATGAAAAACCACCTCACCAATGTTATAGAATACACCATCACATAATATGGAAAAGGTTGTAACATCATCATACACTCATCATTTCAAGCATGTACCATCAGACATATGGGAAGTGTTAAACCATTAACATGACCAAACCAACTATTGACCTCTTTGACTCCTCCTCCCTTCTTGGGAGAACTACATTGGCCTGAGGCCCTTCAAACAGGGGCTATGTAGGCAACACTCAATTGACACAGAGTCTTTTGGGGTTAGCTCAGCCATCCATTTGCCTGTTCATCTCCCTAATGATGTTGGGCACATTTGTTTGTTCATCTACTTGATGGACAAACCATTTAACCTTTAACCATGACTTAACCTAGTCAAACCCAATCCATAATCAACCCTCTTCTTCCCTTTTTAGGAGAACTACATTGGCCTAAGGCCCTTCAAACAGGGGCTATGTAGGCAGCACTCAGTTGACATAGGGTATTCTGAGGTTAGCTTGGCCATTCCTTTGTCCATCCATCTAATGGACCAACTCTCTATACCAACCCAAAATCATGACCAAACAATCAGCCCTGACACTGAATGAGTTACCTAAACTTCTCATGGGGCACATTGGAGATCACATACATCTCCCTGACCACAACACACACCACTTGAGATGAATTATATCTCAACCTAACTCAACCAATGACCTTGGAGATCGTGACTATCTCCTTCGACCATGACCACTTTCAAGACAACTTTGCCTTGGTTATTTTGATTGCATATAAGCTACCTCATGAATAGTTAGCAAATTGTGCACAAACTACATTATGACCCTCACACCTATTGACAAATCGTGCTTTAATTGATCCTTAATATTTGTGACATTTTTGTGTTTTCCAAGAGCACTTCCTGAGCCCAGGATACTTGGAACACGATGACCATTGGAGCTACAGCTTTGATCGTTTAACCCAATCAGCTATGACTAAATGCTAGGGACTGGTTATTTTAATTTTATCACTCCTCGACCTTTGACTATGACAATTTGACCTACCTATCATGTGAAGTGGTATGCATGCAATCTCAACTTTTACAACATTCACACTCAACCTTCATCATATCCATCCACTATTTATCAAATTGGCACTCGATATCAGGTTACCTTCCCTCAACTCCCACTTTGAGGGGGAATACCTCATCCCACATCTAGGGCAACCAACTCCTATTTTTGTCTTGTAGTTCATCAGAACAACCAATAAGACAAAAATGACCTTATCCCATACCTGGGGCAACTTACTCCTATTTTTGTCTTGCAGTTCGTCAAGAACAACCAACAAGACAAAAAGGGACAAATGTAGACACCAAAATAGTGTCAACCCCCCCTTTGGTCCCTTTCTAACTTCAACATGCCTAACCTATACTTTATTAATTTAAAATACTTATTTTAAATTAATAATTCCCCCTAGACACCTCACCTTGGATTCCTAGCTCTTAGGCCATTTATCACCCTATGACTAATCATAATTACCTAAGACCTAATTTTAACTCTCTCACTAACTCTCATGCCTATTAAACCCGCCTTTAGACCATTTAACAATGATAATCAAACTTGGCAGATGGAAGAATGTGAAAAAGGCTAAAAATATCCTTTTTTCCCATTCTCTAGCTGCCGATGTCGGTTAACAGTCGACCGATGCCGGTGGTATCACCGATGCCGGTTGCTTAAAACTAAATTCCAACCTCTACTACAGACCTGAATGCAAATTCTCTTGCTCCCAAGATCTGAATTCTCTTACTCTTTGAATCCTTGCATATCAAAGGCAGGCTTTAGAGGCATCAACATTCTATGATCACTCTCTAGGCTAAGAAACTCTGCAGAATTCACTCCACACCAGATTGAAATGTTTCATGACGTCTCCTACATCAGCCATAATGGAACAAGTCTTCTACACTTCTGGTTCTCCACCAAGAGCTAAGTATTCTTCTAGTTTATATTTCAATATTTTTAAAATACATTGGTAATTAGTCCATTGGCTATTTTTGAGTGCTGTTGAGACCAAATCCAGATTTCTTCCTGGAGAGGCTGAAAAACCTTTCTTTTATCCTGACCCATTTTGACAACCTGTCCCCTACCTTTGTCCTTCCTAAGACTCTATCCACTGTCCTATCCCTGCATAACCCTTTTAAATCTCCCAGGCCATTTTGTTGACCACAGGCATACCCTGAAACCTGTCCAAGGCCCATTGCCCCTACCGATATCGGCATCAAGGCCCATTTCCCCTACCGACGTTGATAGCCTAACTGACGTCGACAACATTGACCAACCAATGATGGTAGACTAACTAGCATCAATGACTGTGGAAGATTGATTGTAGGATTTAGGTACGCATTATCTATTTCTCTTTCTTTAAGTCTTTCATTATTTCTTTCCATTACGACATTCTTTTAATCAACTAGTGGACTGTCATCCCTCTAGGAAGTCTTTGCACTTCTGGGACCGAGCTTTGCTTGGCAGTCCACCATATATCCATCTAATATTTTCTTTGTTTAAGTCTTTCTTACCTACAGGTGTCATCCTCCATAGCCAAAGAGGAGCTCCTTCAATCGTCTAGATACAGTGTGCAGCTTCATCCGGGTATCATCTAACCCTTGACCATTTATCTTTAGTTTCTTCCTTCTTCTGAATGTAAAAGCAAAAATGAGTAGAAATAGATGGCTACAAAATGGGAAAAATAGACCTATCTAATTTTTTGGTGATGACATGGTTTTAATTTTGCATTATTGTTCATCCATGCCTTCTCTGGACCTAATCAGACCTTCATTTACTAGCTAACATTAAAATGCACTTCGAATGGTCTATAGACCCAATCTCATCCAATATTTTAAATAGAATTATAAACTTTAGGTAGGATTTTTAATTTTGAATTCTTGTGGGCCTATAGACCTAATTAGGTATGTAGACCCAATTACAACTATCTATTATGTTAATTAGGCTTTAAATAGGGCTTCAATTTATTGTTCATGGGATTTATTTGGTATATTCTCAGCATAGTCAGGTACTTTAATATCAAGAGTGCCTAAAATTTCATTAAAAGCCTAAAGGTCTTTACATTAGGTAGCTCACCACATAGCATGAGAGACTTGATCATGGTGAGTAGGGAAGAGTTCATTCATGAGAAGTTTAGCGAGCAAGGACCTAAGTTGCATTGTATAGGCCATGGATGGGAGAATGGGGAGATTGAAGGGGAAGTTGGTGGTGAGATCGATAAGGAACTTGGTAGGTGAGTTGTTCATGATCTCAGTAGGTATCTCAACAAGGATATTGATTAATTTTAATGTCTATAATTTCCCAATTAACATGGTTTACGGAGAGCTCAATGAATGAGGTTTAGGTTAGGTAAAGACCATATAGAATAGGTAGGGGATTAATAGGGTCCCCAACCCAATTAGGTATTTCCCCCTAGATTACACTATAAAACATCAATGGGAATGGGGTTGGGGAGACCCTGACCTAGTCAAGGATTTTTCCCCAAGTACCATTATTTATTTTAAATAGAGAATGGGGGTGGGAGGTCCTAACCTAGTCGAGACTATTGCCCCCAACTAGAACTAAACATTCCATGTGGGGAACTACCATGCCAATAGCCCAATGAAATAAAATAATGAGACCACCTGACCTACTTAGGACTTAAGTCCTGATTATTAAAGTGAATGACTCAAATCCCCTCCCTAAGACCCATTTGAAAGAATTAAGTCCAAATACAAGTAAATTTTTGATGATAAAATCCCTGAGACTTAAACAATTTGAAACTAAGACCAATTCCATCTTGGAAAATCCAATTAGGACTAGATTTTACAAATTTGAGATTGAGAAGACCTAACCAAGAAACTAAGAATATTTTTTACTTGATGAAGTGGGATTTAATAAGCTATAGTGAGATTTGGCAAGTGTATTTTAGGAATCTTGGAGTCATTTTAGGACAAAGTACAAAATAAGAAAATTGTTCAAATGGACCTGACTAATGAGATGGATTTGGTTCCAAAGGCTAAAAGGGTAAAAAAATTGAAATGACCTATCAAATAAAACTATGAGACCTAGGTAAATACGAAATGCCTATTTGTGAGATCTAGTAAGTAGGAAAAATGGCCTAAAACTAAATTTTTTACCAAAGAGTGAAACATGAAAATTATTACATGAGTTAGATAAAGAATATGTGATAAGTTTTAGAGGACCAATAGGTATGAAACTCAAAATTACCCCCTAAAATATCTATAGGGAGTTGAGAGAGCAAGCAAGCTAGAAATCTAGGCTGAGAGAAGTGTAACAAAACTCCACTTTGGGGCCAAGTGTTATATATGAAATTTTACCATTAAAAGTTGGTGGTCATAATGGGATAGGTTTCAAGATCTTGAAGGGCATGAAAAGTGAGATAAACCCATAGAATAGGCTAAGAGAGATGAGAGAGTTAAGAGAGCCAAGCTTCAAATGCAAATTGGGGGGTCATAACTCCATTTTTATGCTAAGCATAAAATACAAATTTGACTCATACGGATGTGGTATTTATAATGGTGATGGTTTTGAGTCTCAATTTGACATGTAAACTAAGATTAACCCCAAGTCAACTTTTGGTTCTGATACCAACAAACTATGAGTGCAAGTGGGAACAAAATAAAAGGCAAAAAGGAGATTCCTTGATTCTTGGAAAAATTAGGGTGTGTCGTACAAGCAATAAAAATGGTGAATCTATTGGTAAATACTCTTGAGTATTTTGAAATGATAGACATGTGTCTATGAATCTATATTCTCTAGTTTAGACTAAGTATGAAACATGAATGGATTTTATAAAGGAGAAGATGAGAGCTGTTAAAAGACCAAATCAACATCCTCATTGACCAGATGTGTGAAAATGAGTTAATTTACCATCTCTTAAAACCTTCAAAGACTAACTAATACAGATCCAATCATCAAGTTAGAGAATCCTACCTTGAGAATACTCTCATGTACATTGTTTTTCTACTAGACATGCATCTATATCCCTAATGGACTTATCTATGATCCCACTCAAGGCCTTGCTCCACTACCAACTATGCCAAAAATCCCATGGTGGAGTTGCTTGAATCACCCAGAATCAAGTTTTTCTTTAAATTGCTCTTTTTATTTTCTTTTCTTAATTTATCTTTTCTCTTTCTTGTTTATCAATTTGATTCTAGGTTGGGAACTATTGTAGTAAGTGAAAGGTAAAAGTATAGATTTTTCACCCTAGATCTTCACCTTAATAGATTCATCCAAGCAAACCCAAAAACCATTAAGATGTGAAATTTGTGCTTGGATTTGAGATAATGTCTTCATTGAATAGATAGTTTTACCCAACATAACCCAAATCAAATAAATTCAAGACACATACTATAACTAAACCTTTAAAACCAATTTGAAAAGAACATATAAAGCCACAAACTACTTAGATTACTTACAAACTAGGAGTGTCACTCAAGATACCTATGAACATGCCCTACATTCTTCATTATTTTGACCAATAGGGGAACCTATAGGGAAAAATAGGTGGGCTAGACCAAAAACAAAAAAAATAATTAGGTCATATTGACAATAAAAAGTAATAAAAGTAAACTAAATTAATAATAAATTAGGAAAAAAATAAAATAAAACAAAAAATGGAAAGAGAAGTATTTACAAGAACTTGCTAGGCTAATTTAAGCTTGGAAGTAGTGTTTGAAGAACTTCCCATTGATAGACAATGGGATGTCCTCACTAGTTAGACACCTTAGGAAGAATGCATTCTCACCAAGGATTTCAAAGATTTTATAGGGACACAAATATAAGGCATCAAACTTTCCATGTTGTCCCTTTTTCCATTAGTCTTGTCCCAAAGGAGGACTAAGTTAGATATTCTAAATGATTTCACCTTAGCTCACTTATCAAACCAACGTTTGATGACCTCTTGGTGTGTTATAAAATATAGTAGGGATGCATCACATTTTCCCTCTAATTGTATCATATTAAGCAAGTGATATTATACCTTATCATCTATATCCAGATGGTCCTTTATGAATTGTAATGTATGGATTCTCAAGTTAACTAGAGAAATGGGGTCTTGGACATAAACCAAATGATAAGTTGATGTTCCTACGGATACTTTAAATCTAGTCCTATCATACCATAAATCAAATTTTAACATATTATGCCAATCCCTAGGGTTCTTTTCCATGATTTTCTTGATCACATATAACAAGTTATTATTAGTTGATTCTACTACCACATTACCCTATGGATAATAACTAGAAGTGGATTTTAGGATTACCTAGTTTTCATAGGCCCATTCCATAAATTGAAGAGATAAGAAAGCAGGACCATTATCACATATCAAAGTAGTATGTATCCAAAACTTGGTGATGATGTATTATTTAAGGAATTTGATTATTACATTAGTATATGTTATATATTCATTCTAATGTGTAAAATAATCAGTTTTCATGAGTATGACCCTATGTCCTACTAATGAGTTAGCATTGACGGCATAACAAAGTCTAACCCCCAATTTGAAAATGTTTAAACCTTAATAATCAGTTGTAATAGCATGATAAGGGTATGCTCTCTATACACCTCAACCTAATAAGTATAGTATCTCATGACATGAGCATGTGCATCTTTGAATACATGCATCCATTAATACCCTACCCTAATTTCTTGATGATTTATTTCACTCCCTAATCCTTGACTAGTTCCATATTTTTTATGGAAGTTGATTATTACATTAGTATATGTTATAACTTCATTCTAATGTGTAAAATAATTAGTTTTCATGAGTATGACCCTATGTCCTACTAATGAGTTAGCATTGATGGCATAACAAAGTCTAACCCCCAATTTGAAAATGTTTAAACCTTAATAACTAGTTGTAATAGCATGATAAGGGTATGCTCTCTATACACCTCAACCTAATAAGTATAGCATCTCATGACATGAGCATTTGCATCTTTGAATACATGCATCCATTAATACCCTACCCTAATTTCTTGATGATTTATTTCACTCCCTAATCCTTGACTAGTTCCATATTTTTTATGAAAATCATGTAGTACTACAGTTGATTCTTATTTATTTAGGCATATTAGATATATGCCTTCACTATTTATTATATATATAATGTTTGATTTTATCATTAAGATATTACTTTTAAGGCATAAAGCTCTTCTCTATGTTGAGTTTAGGTGGCCTAAGCATTCATTCTTCAATAAATAGTAGACCACATATTGGTATTAGTCATCATTAGTGGTGTCTTAAACTATGCATTGTCAGTACACTATATAGCGATCTACTTTAGCCATGATCGTGATGTCTTTAACCTCTTATAATCTTGATTAGTTATAGATCTAGTTTAAACTCTTAGATAATAGTCATCCACTTTCCCCTTATTTCACCCATTTCATTTTGTACTAACATAAATTTTACTGTTGGGTTAGTCACCACTTCAAATACATTACTAAAAATAATATAGTGCCTAAACTTCTTGATAGCTTTGATCAAGGAAAATACTTGTTTATTATTCATTAAATATCTTAGTTCAGTGTTACAAAGTGGGGAGATCATGAATGAGATAAGTCTCTTATCTCTAGATTATTCCTTATGTGTTAAAACAATTACACTAGATTGTTTTTAAGGTGAATGAGTAGATGTAGGAGTGTTTTGTATAATTAGGAATAATTAGCATCAGTGTGTTTAAAATTGATTTCTTGATTTATGCAAAATTTGTTTATGCTTTATCTATCCATTCAATTTTGGAAACCTTATTCAACATGTTATCCAGTGGTTAGTCTATCTCTAAAAATCCAAAGATGAACTTCCTGATGAAGTTGATCTTGTTGAAAAAAGACTTCAATATTTTTTTATTTCTAGGTAATGGAATTTTCAATATTACTTCTACCCTCTCATGTTCTATAAATATCCCCATTTTTGAGATGATGTGGCCAAATAATTTACCCTCAATTACCCTAAAATGGACTTATTTGGGTTTAAATAGATTTGGTGATCTATACATCTCTATATAACTACCCTAAAGTATTTCATGTGGTCTCTTCTATTCTTGGAAAATATAGTTAAATCCATGTATATTATGATGAATTTACCAATAAGGTCCTTAAATGCAATATCCATGGCATGTTGAAAGGTTGTACCCATATTGATCATTTTGAATGGCATCCTCTTATATGTAAATATTCCCCACTTAGTTATAAACATAATCTTAATCTAATCCTCATATTTAACTACTACCTAGTTTTATCTTGAGACCCTATCTATGAATGATATCATTTTCAAATTGTTCACTATCTATAAACCTTCATATAGTGAAGGTAAGGGGTGATAATCTTTATTTGAAGCCTTGTTCAAGTTGAGGAAGTTAATGCACAACCTTATCTCTTTTATTTCTTCCTGACATGCACCTAATTGGCCACCCATATGGAGTGCCTAACAGGGAAAATCATGCTTGCTTGGATTGATTTCTATACCTTTTTTAATATCAGTGGTTCTAGTAGTGGATTTACTAGTCTTTGCCTTTATTGGAATGACTTGACCCTTGGATTGAGAAGAATGGTATGTATGAGGATGAAGGTAGTAAATAATTTTATGTCCTTGAAAATACATGCAATAACATCCTTTAAATATATTAAGGTTTACAAAAAGTCTTATTTCTCTTCTTCGGTTCATGTCATGCCTAAAATCATGTTATTTGACTCATTGGCATTGTCGAGGTTTCAATATTGGTGAATCATACCTTTGGAAGGGCCTTATTTCTCTTTCTCACCCTAGTAATCGATATCTAATAGTCATTATAATGAGACCATACCCTTAGGTATACTATTGGTCTTCAAGTTAATGACCCCTTCCTCATCCAATTCAAATTCTTCCTTGTTATCTTCATCTATGATATGTGATTCAAATATATCGGTGTTGGTGATGAATTTGATGATGTTTTTATCATTGTTAAACACTTGGAAGTTGTAGATATTATCAAGAATGAAAGGAGTAAATACTAACTCCACAAAGAACCTTCTCAACCTAGAGTTAGTTAAAGGCCCAAGAGTACTAGTAGTTATAGCTAATGCATCTACCATGTAATTATTTCTATGAGGTAGAGTCTAAATATTAAATGCATTGAAATCCTCTATAAATTTCCACACTCAGATATAATAACTAGATAAATTCTTGTCATTAAAATCATACTAACTTCTCACTTGCTTAACCATAAGTTAAAAATCAACAAACACTTTGAGGTTATTGACATTCTTCTTTAGTGAAAATAAGAGACCATGAACTAGTGTCTCATACTAATCTAGGTGGATCCATGTTTACTCCAAAAATGAATTCATCAAAATATAGTTTGATCATTAACACAATGTAGAGCTCAATGAGAGCTTTTTAGTGTAATGTGAATGGATCAATTTCAAGCCCGTATGTGCAAGATATCACGTGCTAGAGTTTTTAAGTCAACAGAGCAAAAAAAGAGTCACGGTGTTGATAAGTAGCATCCTTCAAGCATGACAAGTGGACCTATGATGTGGTATCATGTGGTGACACATGGCAGGTTGATGACAGTTAGTTCAAGAAAAAAGTTGGGTGTGTTTATGCACCTCTGATCTTTGACGGTTGATAAAAGGCTAGCTATGGAGACCATAGCTGGTAGAGTTTGTTTTTATCTTGAAGGGGGACCCTACCACTGATGGAGTCAATGGAGAATTTAATTTAATGTCAACATGTGTCAAATTGGGAGTGTTTCATATGGTGGGTTGTCAGGCCACCACGTGACCTGCCACCACTTAATTATTTTGCAATTTATCTCCATGGTCAAAATTGGGTATTATTACTATTGTAATAATTCATTGTCAAATATTGACTATATTCTTATATAATTATTCATCATGGGGCAATGTGGAGATTGAGTTCAAAATTGGATGCCAATGCAACAAGTCCAACATTCATGCCATGGGTTCTAAGTTCTAAGTCACCACGAATACCACAGGTTAAGTTTAACATGACCAAATTTAGCACCATGGTTCAAACTAACACAAGACACATTGTGTCATTCATTCCAACACGTTCATGCCATGAAGCTCATTTAACTCAAGTGCCTTTACCATAAAAAGGCATTGTCATTAAAAAAAATGTGAGCCCATGATTAAAAAGCTAAACTGATCTATATCCTTACTAATGTGGGATATCAGTTAGGATAAATGCAAAAGCAAAGCCATGGGAATCAATCTTGTCCATTTTTGGCAAAAGGATAAGTGCCTGAGCATCTCAACCATGAGTCAAAGAACCATATAAATTGACCAAATTAATATTTGAAGACATGTTATAAAGACTAAGCTTAGGTTAAAGGGCATTTAGAGATTTATTGAGTATTTTCAAGTGCCTCAAACTTGTAATTTAGTTTGAGAGTAATACTTCGATAGAAATAAAGGCTAAAAAGGTGATTTGAGTGTCTTAAAATAATTTTAATCTATTTTTGTAATAATTTTAATAGGATTGTTCGCCACTTAAGTGGATCCAGAGATGTAGGCTTTAAAATTTGAACTATGTTAACAAATCATGTTCTGTAATTCTGTTAGTTTTGCCTCTATTATTATTTGCACTCTTAAATTTCAGTTTATGTGAATATTTTTAAAATATATTTAAATTTTTTTTAATATTTTTAAAATTTATTTTATTAAATCAATAAATAAAATTTTTGATTCATTACAAGTGTGTTTTCTACATTTTACAACACTTGTTTATTTTTTATTATGGATCATATTTTTGGTATAGGAGCAAAATTGTGTTGTCAAAATTATGTTTAACCATGTTGATTGCAAGTATATGTTGGCAAGGTCATGATATAGGCAAGGTGAAGGAGAATTGGCAAAGTAAACTATAGAGATTAGAGTAAGACATTCTACAGAAATGGGAGATGACTTCGATTCTGAATGAGCTTTCTATCAAGCCTTCTTGAAAATGAAGGGCATGGTTGAGGAGCTTTATCGAGAAAGATAAAATTAAATGGAGAGTGATGAAGGTAGTAAATAATATGATAAACCTTCCTCTTATTCACATGATGGTAAAGATAAGAAAACCATTGAATCTCTTCCTTCACTAAAGCTAGATATTAAGTTTGAATTACTGATATTTAATGGTGAGATTAATATAGAGAAGCGGATAACTAGATAAAGCAAATTGTATTATATTGTAGGGTCCAAAATATTATAGATGATGAGGCTAAAATTCACTTAGATACTCTTTGAATGGGAGGCACAACTCTCATTTGGTGGGAGAGTAAGTTGAAGTAAAATGAGCTTAACATAGGTAACTTGATTTCTACTTAGAGTGAATTTGTTGATGAACTTAGAAAATAATTTTATCCTTTAAGCTATCTACAATAAGCTATGATGGATTGGAAATATTTTAGATAAACTAAAGGCCAAAGTGTTCAAGAATATACATAAGAATTTAGGAAAAAGGCTTTACTTTTAAATATTCCACTTTATACATAGGAAACATTGCTTAAGTATATAGGTGGGCTGCATAGTTATTTGAGACACATGATTCTTGTTCTCAATCCCACTAATCTAGATGCAATTTGTGTTCAAGCCACTCACCTAGAGGCTAGAGGAAAATAGAAAAAAGAATTTTTTCCTAAAGTTAAAAGTAAGCAATCTAAGGTAAATCATTCTAAAGGGCAAATTTCTGGAAAGGGTAAATAAAAATCCACTTTTACTATTTGTAAAGAAGAGAGTAAGCCAATTTGTAATCATTGTCAGAAAAATCATGATGAATCTAAGTATTGGAAATTACATCCTGAGTTAAGACCTGATAGGTTTAGGAATAAGGATAAGAAAACTAATGCTATGGTTCAAGATCTAGGTTTAGATTCAGGGGATGAAACTAAGATCACATCCATGAGTATGCATAATAGTTCTTCTCTTTCTATTTCCAACACTAAGTCATCTAATTTTTCTTCCTCTTCAAAATAGAAATTTGTGCATGATGATAAGAAAATAAATGAGTTGTTCCACATTAGGGATGTTTTAAAACATACTAAGATTAACACTCTATTTGATAGTGGATCACAAGAAAATTTAATGTTTAAGGAGATTGTTAAAAATTTAGGGTTACAAACCAATCCCCATCTAAAACCCTACCCACTTGGTTGGGTATGTGATGATTCAAAGATGTAGGTAACTAAAACTTGTAGATTAAAATTTACCATCACATTTAAGTTTTTGGATGAGTTTGATCCAGATGTAGTCCCTCTAGACATATGTGGGATTGTTTTAAGAATCCCTTATCTTTATGATAGAAAGGCAATATTATATAGGGAGGAGAATAAATATTTGATTTTTAAGGATGGAATTAAATATATATTCAAAGCACATCACATTAAGAAGAGTATTTCCTTAGTGACAATAGGGCAAATGAAAATATTGGTTAATGAGAGCAGGACTTTTTGTCTCGTGTTGATTAAGTCTAAGAAAAAAGAATATTCACAGGATTTAGAAACTTGTGATCCTAAACGTAAGAAAGAATTGGTTGAAATCATTTATATTTATGATGATGTGTTTTAGGATCCCAAGGGGTTTCCCCCTAGAAGGGGAGTTCAGCATGAAATTCAATTATTACAGGATTCTCCTCCCCCTAATATTGGCATGTACAGGTTATCAGTGGTGGAAAATAAGGAAATCAAAAAGTAGGTAATGGAACTTTTATAAAGGGGTGTTATTCATCTAATTTCATCTCTTGTTGGTTCACCTATCATTTTGGTGCCAAAGAAAGATGGCACATGGTGAATTGTGTTGATTTTTGTGCTTTGAACAAAATTACTATTAAGAATCATTACCCTCTTCCTCTTATTGATGATTTGCTAGATAAGTTAAGAAATGTTATTTATTTCACTAAGTTAGACTTGAAAAGTGGTTATCATCAAGTTAGGATTAATTATGGTGATATTTTAAAAATAACTTTAAGACAAAACAAGGATTGTTTGAATGGCTTGTCATGTCTTTTGGGTTGTGCAATGCACTGACTACATTCATGTGTATAATGAATGATGTTTTCAGGCCATTCCTTGATGATTTTATTATAGACTACGTAGATGATATTCTGATCTTTAGTTAGTATTGGGAAGATCATGTGATTCATATTAGGAAAGTCATGGATGTATTGAGAAGAGAATAAATTTATTTGAAATTTTCTAAATGTGCGTTTGCCAAATCCTCTTTGGTTTACTTGGGTTATATTGTAAGACATGGTGAGTTGAAAATTGATCCTACAAAAGTGGAGGTTATAACAAAATGGCCTAAACCTAATAATGTAACTAAGGTTAGAAGTTTTCTTGGTGTAGTACAATATTGGAAGAAATTTATTGCTAATTTTTCATTGATTGTATCACCCTTACATTCCTTGACTAGTACTAAATAGGTCTTTCAGTGGGGAGGCAAGCAATAAAAAGCCTTCAACACTTTGAAGACAAAGATCAGTACTATACCTATCTTGACACTTCCTTTTTTGTAGTAGCCATTTGAGATTGAGATGGATGCAAGTGATTATGCTATGGGAGATGTCCTAATGTAGGAAAGAAGCCAATATGCTATCATATTGAGACCTTAATAGGTGTGGTAAGAAACTATCTGACTTATGATAGGGAATTATATGCATTGGTTCAAAGTGTTAAGAAATGAAAGCATTACTTAATGGGTAAAGAAATAGTAATACATATAGATCATCAACCCTTCCAATATCTCCAATCACAAGCCAAGTTACAATAATCTAGTCACTTCTGTTGGATGGGTTTCCTACAACAATTTCTTCTTGTGATTAGGTACAAGAAATGTATATAAAATAAAGTTTTTGACATGCTTTCTAGGCCTCCTATGGTAGTTGAGTCTATTATTTTACAACATGGCTCTTTGACTCATAAAAGTTATAAAGAACATTATGTTGATGATGTTGACTTTAAAGATGTGTATAAGGACTTGATGAGTGGTAAACTGATGGAAGAATGAGACTATCATGTGCATGATGGACTTTTGTATCATTTGGGTAAACTTTGTGTTCCTCAAAATAAAAGGGTGCACATGATTAGGCAAGCTCATACTTATCTTATTTTTGGTCATTTTGGAGTTGGTAAAATGGTTGCACATTTGAAAATGTATTGTTACTAGCCCCATATGTAGGAAAATGTTGTCAAATATATCAAGTGGTGCATTCTTTATGCCGTAAGGAAGCCTAGTAATAAGAAACTAGGACTTTATACTCCCTTACTTGTTCCTACTCATCCTTGGGAAAGTATTTTTATGGACTTTGTAGGGGGCTTGCCTATGTCATGAAGGAAACATGATTGCCTATATGTGGTAGTGGATAGATTTAGTAAGATGTGTGTTTTTATCCCTTACACTAAGAAAATTACAAGGGAAGGTACTATACACTTGTTCTTTTAGCATGTATGGGTGCATTTTGGTCTACCCACTTCTATTATTTCTGATCAATATTCTCAATTTCTTAGGGAATTTTGGTCAACACTGTGGGAACTAATTGACACTAAGTTGAATAAGAGCACTAAATTTCATCCACATATTGATGTTTAGATAGAGGTTGTAAACCACACAGTGGTGCATTTGCTTAGGGGTTATTATAGTAAGCATCCCAAGTTGTGGGATGAGCATTTGTGTTATATTTAGCATGCTTACAACCATACACTTTATTCTTCTACTATGAAATCTCCTTTTGAAGTTGGTTATGGATATTTGCCTAAAGAAGTTGATGAATGTAATGATGTTGTTAAAGTAAAGAATTTCATTGATAGGATATAGTAGGTACACTAGACTGTTTGGGATCAGTTGGATAAAAGTTAGGCAAAGTATAAAGCAAGACATGAAAAACATCATGTTGATCATCAATTTACTATAGGTGATCTAGTATGGCTTCACATCAGTAAGGAAAGATTGACAAGTGAAGGTAAAAAATTTAAACCAATTTGGTATGGTCATTTTCAGATAATGGAAAAGATTGGTAAAAATGCTTTTTGGTTAAATTTACCATCTTATATATAGATTTATTTAGTTTTGAATGTGGAAAATCTGAAATTGTATGAGCCTTTGATGATTATAGATCATGATGATAGTGAATCCATTCTTTTTGTCGATGATTTTACTCCTAAATATCTAATAGAATTACAAGAAGATAAAATACTTGACAGGAAGGTTTAGACTTCATGAAGAAGAGATGTTTAGTATCTTTGTGTTGGTCTCAAAGGGATGGAAGCCAAAAAAGTGAGGGAGAAATACCCTCACCTCATTACCAATTAATCAACTTTTATAGGTCCAAAAGCTCTTAGTGGGGAGGATTGATCCAAGTGAATCCATGTTTACTCTAAAAATGAAGTCATCAAAATATAGTTTGATCATTAGCATAGTGTAGAGCTCAATGAGATTTTTTTGACACAATTTGAATGGATCAATTTTGAGCCCATATGTGCAAGATATCATACACTAAATTTTCTAGGTCAATAAAAAAAAAGAGTCATGGATGTTGACAAGTAGCATCCTTTAAACATGCCAAGTGGACCTATGATGTGGCATCATATGTAAACACATGGTAGGCTGATGATAGTCAATTTGAGCAAAAAAATTGGGTGTGTTTATGCACCTTTAGTCTTCAACAGTAGATAAAAGGCCAGCTATGGAGACTATAGCCGATGGAGTCCACTTTTGTCTCGAAGGGGAACCCTACCACCGATGGAGTCAATGGAGCATCTAATTTAATGTTGACATGTGTTAAATTGGGAGTGGTCTATGTGGTGGGTCTTCAAGCCACCATGTGGCCTACCACCACTTAATTATTTTGCAATTTATCTCCATGGTTGAATTTTGGTATTATTACCTTTGTAATAATTCATAGTCAAATATTTACTATATTCTTATATAATTATTCACCATGGGGCAATGTGGATCTCAAGTTCAAAATTGGATACCAATGTAACAAATCCAACATTCATGCCACAGGTTCCAAGTTTTAAGTCACCATGAATACCATGGGCCAAGTTTAACATGACCAAATTTAGCATAGTGGTTTAAACCGACACAGGACACATCATGTCATTCATTCCAACGTGATCATGCCATGAATCTCATTTAACTCGAGTGCCTTTGCCAACAAAAAGCATCGGCATTAAAAACAAAGTGAGCCCATGCTTAAAAGATTTAAACTAGTCTATATCCTTACAAATGTGGGATATCAGTTAGGATAAATATAAAAGCAAAGCCATGGGAATCAAACCCATCCATTTTTAGCAAAAGGATAAGTGCCTGACCATCTTAGCCATGAGTCAAAGTACTATATAAATTGACCAAAGTAATATTTGAAGACATGTTATGAAGACTGAGCTTAGGTTAAAGTGTGTTTAGAGACTTGTTGAGTATTTTCAAGTTCCTCAAGCTTGTAATTTAGTTTGAGAGTAATACTCTGACAAAGATAAAGGCCAAAAAGGTGATTTGAGTGTCTTCAAAAAAATTTAAGCTATTTTTTAAATAATTTTAATAGGAGCATCCCCA
Source organism: Torreya grandis (assembly GCA_037957365.1). Taxonomy (NCBI): domain Eukaryota; kingdom Viridiplantae; phylum Streptophyta; class Pinopsida; order Cupressales; family Taxaceae; genus Torreya; species Torreya grandis. Next base: position 427,286 of record JARHVA010002149.1, read on the forward strand.
CTTGAGTGGATCCAGAGATGTAGGCTTTAAAATCTAAACTTTGTTAACAAATTATGTTTGATAATTCTATCAATTTTACTTTTATTATTTGTAATCTTAAATTTTAGTCTATGTGAATATTTTAAAATCCATTTAAAAATTCTATAATATTTTTAAAATCAATTTTATTTAATTATTAAATAAAGGTTTCGATCCACTACAAGTTTATTTCCACATTTTATGACACTTGTTTATTTTTTATTAAGGATCACATACTCAGCTACATTATTCATGTAATTGAATTGTAGGAAAAAAGCAACCAAGTATGATTTACCTTAGGGGTTAATAAGCTCTATGCCAACACCACACCCACTCTTGGATTTGGAACCATAAAATTTTAATACCCATAGGTGATTTTTAATCATGTAATTTAGAATATAACATGGATTTCATCTTTGATTTTCCTAATGACCAGTAGGCACTCATCTTGCTTCTCAATTGACAAGAACCTTTTAGCCAAATATTTATTAATGAAAGTGAGTATGTGGTTATTTAGAATACATTTTTTCTCATCATGGGAGATCATAAACCCCTTAATTTTACTTAGACATTTCTCACTAAGCTTGATAATTTTTTATTTAACCACGCCTAATTTTAGTAATAACTATAAATATCCTTATTTTTGACTTAGATCAGTTGGGTTCACCTCTTCATACACTATGGTAGTAGTAAGAAAAGATGTGATTTCAGGTGCATAGAGGAAATTATCCTTATCAAGTTGATCTAGTTCCTCAGTTTCTAAAATTTCTTATATGGACATCATGTTAATGGATAACTTCTTGTAGGCTTCTACTTCCTTATAAAGTGCATACACACTGAGCTCTAACTATTCAAATAATATTTCATTCATTTTATTATATTTTATTATCATGTGAGTCATCTTGGGATCACATTAAATTTTGATTTGGTTAAGTATACCTTTCTACATGAGCCACATGTGAGATAAGTATGATACCATGTAACCATTTAGCATTCTAGACCAATCCCTTCTCAATAACATACCATAGGTATTAGGTATATCTACTACCTAAATATCAATGAATTATTGTACTCTTAGATTGAAGGCCAACTACATATGGATGTGATTTAGTTATTCAACCACCCTAATCTCTGATTTCTCCAACTATTGGCAAATGGCATAGGGCATCATGTTTCCTAAAGCACTTAAATCCACTAATCAATTATCCAGTTTTTTTTCTAAAAATGTGTATTATTACCAAGAAAGGTGAGTTTTCAATTTTATATTTATAAATCACCACATGGGCATAAAATATTCTATTAGTTTATCTCCCTTTAAGATAAAATAGTTCTTTGAGTAACATGTCCTTTTGGTTTGATATATAAAGCAAGTCAAACATTATGATATTGACATTAGTTTGTTTCAGGTCATCTACAATATTGTATTTGTGTTTGCTTGACTCAAGTGATTTATCACTCTATGAAAGCATGGAATTATTATTGGGATAATAGGATGTAGTGGGTCTTATATGGGAAATAAGTTATTACTTGATTTTTCATCAAGAAGAACTTGAGTGTTGTTTGGAGTGGAAGTGGTTAACAGAGTTTGAAACTTTCTCCTCAACTGATAGTTCTTTCCCCTTTGAAATTACTTGAATGCATGGAATTCATCCAACTTATCCTCCATCTCATTTTCACTCTTGAATAAAAACTCATAAGTCTCCAAGACTAGAGATGTTTTTGGGTTACCTCTATCATGATTAGCGTTGTTGTCAAGTACATGGACTAGCTAGAGATTGTTCATCTCCTTCTAGAAGATGTTAAAGGCACATATAAACTCTACACAATTAGTCTCAGTATGGCCAAATATATTATGTATCCTAAACCAAGTTGGAAGTGTTAAATTAGGTAATTTTACCACATTGGAAGCACTATTTTTATTATTCTAATTGTTATTATCTAGTGGGATAAGTATACCTCTGTTGTTTAGTCTCATGTTATAGTATTTGTTGGTCCATTGAAAGTTGAAATTTTTCCTAAATGTGTGATATTTTTGTTTTAGTTGGTGTTTTTTGTCACTTGTATACAAAAATTCATCATGTCATTTGGTAACCTTTGGACCATTTACTAAAAATTTGCTACTTTGAGGTTCACACCAACATTTTGTGGGTTTCTTACTTATGGTTTTGGATTAGTCATAGGTGCATTAGTGTTTATAAACATTAGGTCAATGGGATTTTCTTGGTTAGGAGCATTATTAATAGGTGTATAATAGTTTATAAATAAAGGGATAACTTGTTGATTTATAGTGGAAGTAGCATAACCACTAGTGCTTCGCATGGCAATAGTGTTGTTATAGAAAACTAGAACTAATTATTGGTTCTTAGCTTATGATAAAATATGATTATGAGGTGTATAATTCATCCCATTATGGATGTAATTCATGGGTGTTGAATTGTAGACTAGGTTTGGGATTGCATGTAAGGCACTTAGGATTGGATTCATCAATGGTCTATGATGCTAAAGGGCATGATTGATCATTGGGATTTGATTGTAAGCTCTTGGTTGACCTAGTGATGGGAAAGGACCCATTTTATAACCTTTTAAAACCATTTATTACTCAATATTTATAGCCTCATTATATTTAAATGATAAGAGGGTTGTTGGGGTTCTTCTGAGGAACATGGATGTCATCAAGTCAAGAGTCCTCAGGTATGTTTGAATGGAAGCCTCTTCTATTTGAGTATAAGGGTCTTTTAGCCTTTGGCATGCATTAAATATTCTCATATGCTTATTTGACACCCTAAAATAAGTTAAAAAGTGATGATATAGGATTGGTGGATTAATAAATAGTCTGAAATGATTGATAAAGATGATTTTAGGAAGTTATAGCTCTATTTGGGAAGTCTAAATACCAAACATAAGCAACCACACCTAAGGATTAAGGTAAGAGGTGGAAATAAACATATTCATGTTATACTTATGTTTGGATCAAGGCATCCTTAAATTATTTAATGTGCTCTTTGACTGATTAGACATCATTAGTTGTATATTTTAGGTATAATTTATCCAAATCCTTAGATAAATCATGGGTAGGCCCTAGAACATTCACAAGGCATCCACTTCAACCAATCCAAGTGATATTAACCACCATTGGTGGGTTTTGTTGGGTAGAAAAATGATTGATAAACAAAGTTACAATAGTAGGTGAGCTATTAGCTAAGTGTATTTTTCATGTCTTGGATTTCCCTTTGTTTAGCCTCAGTTTCTGATGTTTTATAAGTTGAAGGAACTCAAAATCAGCTCCTATGGATTTTGACCTAGTGGGAATTAGTTAAATTTTCATTTTATATTTCAAAATACATGAGTGTGGGAAAAGCTCATGAATGTTCAATTTTTAAGTTTTCCACTAAAATTTTATTTTTAGCTTTTGCTTAAGTGGTGGCCCTCCTTCTAGTGACATTTTGATTGATGTGTGTTTTGGCATGTGCCAATGTTCTGAGCTCAATTCATGGTTTGCCTCTCTTGAAAATATATTTTAGGGAACCTCCTTGAGATTTTTTGTCTATCGAGTAATGGAATACTGATCTTCACTTAATTGTGCATTATGATAGTTCTAATTCAAGGGGCCTATGCTAATGTGAAAATTTATTTTATTAGTTTTCAAGGTACTTGAATAATGTAAATTATTTGTGTTTATTTTTTTTCATTTTAAATATGGTTCATGCATGTTGATAATGACAAAGCATCATCATTTTAGAGGAAATTAGAATATGTAAACATATTTAGAATATGCCCAAATAGAGAAATAAGCCAAATAAGGTTTTGTCTAATAAGTGTTATGGCTGATTTTAGTATGTGTTCATTCCATTTATTTAACATTCAACAATTCAATAATTAAATTGATAAAGGAAAGTAATATTAAGATATCCATTTTTACCAGATTGCTTTCAAACCCTAAGCTAACCATTTTATTAAAAAATTAACAAAATATAGGGAAAAGGAGGAATAAAAACCCTACAATAATTGTAGAAAATTTAGATTCATGAATGAATGAACTCAACAAAAAAGATATTGGAATAATCAACAGGTGCATAGTCAAATCCATAACAAGTGCAATCTTTTATAAAAAGTAGACAATGAAAATATAACATCCACCACCATATACACTTTTAAATGAAAGCAAATAATTCTCAAATCCTATATTGATTAATATTCCATCATTTTAAATTTGTATCCAAGTTCAATACATTAATTCTTCCAAAAAAATTCCATCATAATGATAGGGGAGGAGTTGAGGGAGATATTAAGCTACAAAATGCATAAAAAATATAGAAATAAAAGAGGTGATTGACTCAAATTTATTATAGAGGAGAAATAACAAACCCTTTGAATGTCAAAATGATCCATTATATATAAATTAGGGGTTTTCCATGGGATATTTTCCATCCAAAATGCTTTAACCACCTTCATAACCAAAAGGGAAATGAAATAACTCATGCAGAGATTATAATAGCTAAGCACATCATAACCACAAATTTCAAAAATAGAGTAACAAAGTGTTAATCCAATCAACCTAGCACTGATGATCATTCAAACATGAATATGAAATAAAATTAAAACATATAAGAGACTCTCTTATAGAAAATAGATATTGTATTCATTCAAAGATTGAAATTTTGCTACAATAATCAATTTGGGCCACTTTTACAGTCTAGAGTGATGAAGGAAACGTCAGTGAAATCATGAAAATATTCTAATAATGCTTTTGAGCAATTTTTTGTCGACCACTAAAATAAAATATGAATTTAATTTAAATAGATAAATATTAGGGCTCACCTCTAAAAAACATGAGGATCCCATCCTAGGCCATGATAGCCACTCATTATATTTATAACTATATTTCAAAATTTGAACAAAAAATAAATCCCTACAAACCCACAAAAAGTATATGGGGGACCACTAGTTAACACATAGAGGCAACTAAGAGGGACCAACTCCTAACTACTTCAACTATGTGCTCCTGACTTCCAACGTAGTTGACACAAGGTTTAGCTCCTTGTCTAACTTGGCCATGTTCATTAGCTCCTTGAAGATCACCTCAGCCTGAGTTGCCAGTCTCTAGGAGATTTTAATATCTACTTACATTGGTGCCTAGACTCTAGTGACTTGGTTGATGCTCATCATGGACTAAGTTTATAGGTCTAACACTACCTATAATCCTTCTTGATTTACCTTGGCCACCTTTTCCCTCATAACCTAGCTGAATTTATCCAAGTGGACTTCAAATTCCCCTTAGTTGAGTAAGGTGTCATCTGAGTAGAATAATATAGAGCTATTAACCTCCTTAAATTCGGTTAATATCTTTTTGTTTCCCTCTTCTAAGGGTCTTATTATAGTGTGAGCCAAGGCTATCCATTCCTCCATTGTTTTTCTCATGTTCCTAACATAAGTTTAGTATAACTCCAAGTTTAAGGTTGGCATGAGTTTAAGCTCTGAGAATATTCCTTTATTGATGACCACCTATAATTTTTGGCACTTACCATCAATCTCCATAATCTTTGTGAGGTAGGCCTATGTCCATTATATAATTTCATCAATATTGTCCTAAATCTCCACTACTTTCCCATGGATTAAAAAAAGTATTAGGATGGAATCCTTGATCTAATTGATTAGTTTGATTGGCAACATGCTCTTCACTTGGGATTTGAAAGTCTAGACTTGGCTCTACATATCCATGAGGATTTTTCTAGACATGTTATAGGTAGCTCAAAGGATGGATAGTGGGTCCTCAACAATCTTCTCCTCTCTAATAATAGTTCTCACCTTGGTGAAGGAAAATAGATCCTAATGGGTTTGCAATATCACTAGGTTCTTCTCCTAGACAAATCTCTAAGTAAGCATCCTCTTTATGCTCCCAAAGGCTCTATTAAAACTCCACTATAAATTTGGGTCACCCTGGACATCTATCTATGGTGTATGTGACCCTAAGACAATCCCTTAGGTTATGGGGGGTGTAATAGGTGTGGTTAAAATAGTGGTGAAGGGTGGAGGACAAGGTGGAGGGTAGATGGAGGAAGTGGAAGGAGTGAAAGAAGAAAGGATTGGATGTGGAGGGAGCATGGGAGAGAAAGGAGGGAGAATGAAAGGGTAGGTCCCTAGGAAAATTTGAGCTCATCATTATTCCTGAGTGAGGTTCACCTAAGGTAGGATTTACCCCAAGAATGGGTCATGAAATAATAGGTAAGAAATAAGATGGTTGAAGGCAAGGTTAGTGGGGCCTTGGGTAGGGGAGAGATGAGGTTGAGGATCTAAACATTGAATTATTACTACTGATGCCAAGGGAGATATTGATACCTATGGAGGAGGTGGAATTGGAGTGTGATGAGATGGAGTATGGATCACATTTTTCTTCTTCTTTGATCTCTTTCTTGGGTGAGCTCTTTGTGTTATGTTGGATGGTTTGGCCAGGATGACAGGGGCCATAAGGGGTGATGGTTAAGGACTTAGAGATGTAGAGGGGAGTGTTAGGATGACTAGAGTGGGGATAAAGAGGGTCCCTATTGGAAGAGGTAAAATCCTAAAGGTTTTAGCCATGCCTATTTTTTAGGACATTCCCAAGGGAGGCACTAGAAGGACTCTAGGCTATGAGAGGGAAGGAACAAAAGTAAATGAGGAAATGATGATGCTCAGAAAGAACAAGGCCAAGGGTACTTAAAGAGAGAGATAGAGGGGGAGAGATATAAAATTGATGGGGCATATCTAAATTAGTGGGTGTTAGAATTGGGAATTAGAACATGGCAAAAATAAGGGGTAGATGGGAAATGAGAGGATATAGAGGAGTGAGCAGGAGAACTTAGATGGGTACATGTTGATTGCCTCATTCTAGGCTCACTTTGGAGTTTTTAGCCACATAAAATCTTAGGGGTTGTAGTGTTGATGGTTGAGTGGGTTGTACTTGGGCCACCTAACATTATGTAGTCTAGGTTTATCTCTATTACAGCCTATTACTTGCACTATCAGAGGAGGTGAAGGCAGAGATCAAGGAGCAACTAGAGGAGGTAAAAGTGGAGCTATATTTTGAAGATTTGAAGATATTGGTGGAAGAAAATATAGAGTTTGAGGAGCCAAAGTTCAAAGAGGATAATGTAGTATGACACCCTATGAGATTCTCTAGGAGATGGCCAGAGTTATTGGAGTCAGGTCCTCCATAGACAAAGCAAGAGTTGGATGAGTTGTGGAGGGGCCTACCTAATCCTTCTTTCCCTTTTTCTTATTCTTAATTGATCTTTACGATAGAACCTCTTGGTCATTAGTAGAATTCAAGTATAGTTCATCATCATCTTCATCTTGATGGTCACAATTAATGTTGATAGGAGTTGAGTATTGTGCCAAATGGGCCTGAATCACCCCTTTAGGGTCCCATTGTCAAATCTTGCATTTTGATAGGGTAAATGAGTCTCACTTAGATACCATATTTTGTATCAAATGGAATTTATTATAGATTTAGTTCCATATGGTGATTGGTAGTAGTGGGCACACCTTCTACTAATGTTATACATAGAACCCAAAGATGTCATTTACTAGTTAATAGGTGATCTATTATTATACTAAGTGGTCAAGAAATTAATATGGAAAATAGAGGGATATTGGATAAATCCCATGACTCAAAAAATTATGTCAGCTTTATACAACTAGTAGTCCTTGATGGTTTTTATAGAGTCCCAAATTAACTTTGAGAGATGGGGCATTGAAGCTCCATCTACTGCCCGGTACACCATCGAGTACAAGTGGTCATAGATGTCCCAAATGTGTTTGTGGAACTAGTGGCCATAAAATTTTTTGAAGACCACATGGATGGTTGGTTGAAATATCCCTGAATGGGATATTTACTAAACACACTGAAATATATAAAAATACCAACTGAACACTTATGCTAATAGATTAAAATCAAATATTACACTGATACCAATGTAATATCCCTTTTCAAGATATTAATGATAATATAATTTTTATATGTATTCCAAATATAAATAATTATAATACAAAACACAATACACATATAATGTTGAATATAATATTAATGAATAATAACTCTTATATATTAAATCTTCAATATAACTTACATACACTGATCACAATGTGATCATAATTGTAGCACAATGTAATTCTTCGATGGAATTACCATAACCAGCTAGGGAGGAATCTTTCACCACTAAAATTAGTAAACCTTAGATGATTTCCATCCTCAAATATTTATACACTCCATGGATTTAATCCTAAGAGAGGAAGAATTTAACATAAGTTCAATATCTAAAAATTGGAGGTTTATGGTTTTCAAAAGATTAATGACAAAGTGGAAGAGCTCTCCTTAAATATAAAATGCATGAGAGAGAAAGAAAGAATGGAAACTTCAAGAACAAGCAAGGAAATATGCCACTCTCCTTCATGCATGTGATCTATCATTATGGTATTTATCTACATGTGTAAAAAGGATTAAAAATGAAGAGCATTATGTTGGCCATATGATTGTCATTGATGTCAAAAGGGGCAATATGGATATCATTAATGTCAAAGGATCAAGCATGATTGATGGAGAGAATAACATGTCTGAAAGTTACAAAGTACAAAGTTTTCATGCTTTTATAAAGACCATTTTTGGAGGATTGAAAAACAATTTGATTAAATATTTGTTATGGGTTTTTATATTACATCTTATGTATATGTTCCACATGTTCAGATGAAGAGAAATGAGATCAAAACTTTTATTTTAGCTCTTGGACATTACAAGGTTTCTTAGTTAAACCCTAAGGGTTTAAGCCATGGCATTCATAGGCATGTTATATTTTTATGTTGACTATATATAGATGGGAACCAGTTACTTAAGTTATATCTTAAGCCCTTGTCATCAATTTGCAATCGACCCCTTCAGCCTAGTAATTACTGGCTTGACAAATATTCAAAGACCTTAATATTTCCTAATTCTTAGACTTAATATTTATCCTAGATTGATCAATGGTTAGTGCTTAATAATACATTGAATATCTAATGAAGTATATCAAAGTTAATTTTTCAAAGGCACCCATGAGTAAACATGTTAGTGACAAGTGTCACAATTACAGAGCTTACATAGTAAATCTACTAAGAGGTTTAAAGTCAAATGGTCAAGGATTAACATGGGAATTATAAGTGTCTCAATAGCAGGAATTGATAGCAAAGGTGAAGAAGTCACAAGAGGATGCCAAGTGTCACAAGCATGGGCATTGACATCAATGTACAAAAGGCACACAAGAGTGCCAAGTGTCATAATCATAAGCATTGACAACAAGCATAAAGAAGGCATGCAAGAGTTCTAAGTGTCACATTTAGGGAACTTATTAGAGATAAATTTCAAGCTTGTCATAAGATCAAATATTGATTTTATAACCATGCAATGAAGATCTAATAGAGTAAGTGGACTCAATGGTATCAATGCTAGATGTTTAGCGACACAAAGGCGAGTTAAAATTTGAGTTACTTTGTTGATATAGATGGAGCATATTCATTATAAAGTCTCAAAAAATAATGAGATTATACCAAGTGCTTAAGGTTTAATGTTAGATAGAGGTAAAGTTCATGTAACTTTGAATATCTAACATCACGTGGGAGATCAGATCCAATGGATACATTTTAAAGTTGAAACATTAAAGCTCAAAAGAATACAAGGATCCAATAGAGTGCATGAGCCTGCCATAACTTGATCTGATGGATGCATTTTAAAGTTGAGAAAATTGAATGAGGATCATTAGATCATGGCATGAAACTTAAGATCAAAGGCAAATATTTAAAGATTTGTTCATCTCAATGGTCAAGTGATAGAACATGCAGGTAAACTATAATAGATGACATAGACAGTGCAATAGATTGTTATGATCAATAAAATTTATGTAATATGTCATGTGTATCAAAACCAAATCCTAATATATGATAAAAATAGTAATGAGATAAATAATCATGATGGTGGAGCATGAATTCAAGACACAAGAAACTTGTTCAAAATATATGAACTAAGTCCATAATCGGTGTGATGTGTTAGCAAACAAGTGTGAACATAGAGAAGATGTGAAATATAGATCAAATTCTTATATATATGTCATCTAGGAAATAGTAATGCTTGATGGTTCTATTATTGGTGAATAGAGTTGAATTGAGAGAGAGAGAGAGGTAGAGAAGAAGAGATTGATGAATTCTGTCAAATACAAAATATAGAGACATAGAGATAGAGGGGTAGAGTGGAAGAGAAGATAGAGATGAAGAGCAGAGTTGTTGTGTAAATATATAAAAATATATAGGCACAAAGGGGAAGAGTGGAAGAAAGGAACATGTGGATGAAGCGTGTTGAATATAAAAATATGGAGACATAGAGATAGAGGTAGAGGAGCAGAGAGGAAGAGAGGATAAGAAGAGAGATGTGAAAAGTATGAGCAGTTATAGAACAATTCTATAATAGAGAAATAGATTCATTTGAATCATTTTTGTAATCTAGAGTTGTATCTACATTATAGATCTAATAGGTAGGTGCCATTAGAAGAGCTGAGTTTGTGCTTAGTTAGGGAGTCGGTGCTTCCTTAGAGTAGGTGATCTTAAACTAGGGGATTGGAGTCTCAATGGGTCGATGACCTTAAATGTTGTAACCAATGAGTTTTTGATTATGAGGCTATATTATAATAGTACATTCTAGTATCTATTTCTCATCGTGGTTTTTCCCATATTGGGTTTTCCATGTATACATATGGTGTTGTGTCTATTTGTGTGTGTGATCTCTACGTATATTTTTAATCTACAAAAAAGGTTTTAAAAATGACTAAGTTAGTTTATCTATGATTCACCCCCCCTCTTAGTAGATAGTTGTGTTTCAATAATTGGTATCAGAGCCTTGGTTCCTTAGAAGAGTCTTAATCATCTCGGGTAGATCTTGGATGGTGAACACAAGTGTCTAGTCAAGAAGGCTCTTCCTTAAACAAAACACCTCTCTTTGTTGGATAAAATAATGCATTTTTAGCATTAGAATGGAAGCATATTTATCTTCATTAGGATTTGATGTATGTATGTCTGTTGTAAATGGATATACATCTCCTACTACAACTCGTATTAATTAGGCTACCAAGAAAGCATATGAGACTAATGCCAAGGCTAATAATGTTATTCTATGTGGATTGTCTACTTCAAAGTTTGTCAAAGTGATAAATTATCAACATGCATAAGATATTTGGAACAAATTAAAGAGCATCTATGAAGGTGATGAAAAGATAAAGCAAATAAAGATACAAACATTCAAAGGCAAGTTTGAAATCCTTAAAATGAATGAAAAAGATAAAATTTTAGATTACCTCCTCATAGTAGATGAAATATTCAATGCAATCATAAGCCTTGTAGAAGAGATGAAAGATCAAGTCATTTTCAAAAAGGTCATAAGATCTCTACCATCAAGGTATGACTCAAAAATCTCTATAATAGAGGAAGCAAGAGATCTGGATAAACTCATTGTTGATGAGTTTCATGGATCATTCATAGGTTATGAGATGAGAATGGGAGAAATATATACCTTCAAAAGAGAAGCTGCATTCAAAGCATACAAACTAGTAAAGGCATAATCACCTATATTTATATCTAAAGAGATTGATGAGGAAGAAGCCAAATTTTTTAGAAGATTAAGAAGAGGGTCTAGAAAGTACAAAGGTAAGTTACCTTTCAAAAGCTTTAACTATGGTGCGATAGGAAATTTTGTTGCTAAATGCCCTTATAATAAAAAAGATACATTTGAGCAAGAAGAGTATATTAAAATGTGAAACCCCACTACTCCAAGAAAAAGAACTTATTTAAAAATAATAAGGGTCTATACACAAGAGAAGATAGTGATTCATTGGATGATATTGATAGTTATGGTGATGACCATGATTGTGCTTTTGTGGCTAAGGAAAAAGAAGTCTTATTTATGACATTAGGATTAGCTTCTATGGATGAATAAAAATTTTAATACTTAGATGAAGAAGAAAAATGAGAAGTGGATCTAGAGTGTGAACTTATATGTGCTCTAGATAAAATTGACAAGCTAAGAAAAAAGAACTCAAAACAAAAAAAATCTTGGACAAAAGGAGTTTTAAAAAATGTCCAAAAGCCTTAAAAAATCTGATCAAATGGTGGTTAGCCTAAAGACATAAGTTGAAGAGTCTAAAATAATATAATATGTAGTCAAAAGTGAATTATAGTCTAAATCTAATGAGTGCATGAAGTTAGAAGTAGAAATGGTGGCTTTGAGGAAATAACTTGAGAAAGCTAAAGAATAAATAGACAAGGGTCTAAAGCTGAGAGGAGGATTAGACATTCTTGATGATTTTATCAACTCTCAAAATCCTTCAAAACAAATATCTAGTCTTGGTTATGAAAAAGGGAAGAGTTACATAACTAGTACATCTTCTAACCTATATGACAAATTCAAAGCAGAAGGAGAATTAGGAGCAAAGAAAGAGAAAGCTTGCAAGAATTCAAAGACAACAACAAGCATTGATTATGTGAAGAAAGATGAAGGAGAAAAGAAGCTAGAAAAAAGGAAGAAGAGCAATGAGAAAATATATACAAACTCAATAAATATATAGAACACAAAATTAGTTGATGTAGATGGTTACACGAGAGTGGGAGACTTGAAGAAGCCAGAGTTTAGAAGAGTTCCTCATCCTGCACAAAGAAATGTTATAACTAGGTAATCCTCATCTTTATATGGTTATTTTTGTACCTATAATCAATTTGGTCATAGGGATAGTGATTTTAGAGTTGTACCTAAAAGGAGAACAAATTTTTTAGGTATAAATTCATTTTCACCCTTGTTAGATACAAATGTAATATGTTATAATTGCATAAATTTTGGTCACACAAATAAACAATGTAGAAAAAACTTTGTAAGACCAAAAATACAAAATAAAATAATGCCTCCCAGTGTGAACCAAGGTTCACAAGTCTTTAAAAAAGGGAAAAACATGCCAAATAAAAAACCCAAGGATGTGTGGAAAGTGAAAGATCAATCTATGATTTTTCAAATTGCACTCCATGCTAAGGAGCAAAATTTATGGGTAATAGATAGTGGTTGCTCAAAACACATGATTGGTGACAAGATCAACTTCATCAAACTAAACAAATGTAAGGATCTGTCAGCTTGGGAGACAACACTACAATAAAGATCTAAGGTAAAGGAACCTTGAACATATATGGAAAATTGCCTACACATGATGTCCTTTATGTTGAAGAATTGAAGCATAATCTAGTAAGTGCTAGCCAAATGTGTGACAATGGATATAAGGTCATATTTAATGTAGAAGGCTATAATATAAGGATATCTAGAAGATTATTTATTGAAGGGAAAATAACTAAAATCAATATTTATAATCTTAGTTAAGTGAATAGAAATAGTTGTCTGATAGGAAAGATTGATGAAAGTTGGTTATGGCATAGAAGAATGGGCCATGTCAATTTTGATAACCTAGTAAAGGTGAGCTCAAATAAGTGTGTTATACACATGCCTAGGATAACCAAACTTGAAAACACTACTTGCAAGGAATGTCAACAATGCAAGCAGACAAGGGTCAAGTTTTAAACAAAGGAGTATGTAACTACAAAGCCTCTAGAATTAGTTCATACTGATCTTTGTAGTCCTAATAAGATAATAGGATCTAAAGGAGAGAGATTATTCATTTTATTTGTAGATGATTACTCAATAATGACATGGATAACCTTTTTGAAGGATATGTCTCAGGAATTTGAAATATTTAAGATCTTTAAGGCCATGGTAGAGAATGAAATTGGACAAAAAATCAAATGCTTAAGATCTAATAGAGGTGGAGAATTCACCTCAAATGAGTTCATATAATATTGTGAGAATCATGGAATCAAAATTCATACTCTTTATTAAGGACTCCATAATAGAATGGAGTTGTTAAGAGAAAGAACAAGATAGTTAAGTATATGGCCAAAATAATGTTAAAAGAGGCCAAGTTACCTGATGGATACTAGAGAGAAATAGTCCAAATAGTAGTGTATATCTTGGATAGAGTTTAATATAGGGTAAACACTAATAAAAATCCCTATGAACTATGGTATGTAAAACTTGCCTCTGTTAATTATTTTAGAGTATTTGGAAGCAAATGCTACATAAGGATAAAAGAAGATAAATTGGGAAGCTTTGAATCAAGATGTGATGAAGGAATATTTCTTAGTTATTCCACCCAAATAAAATCCTACATATGTTACAACAAAAGGCTACACAATATTTTAGAGAGCATCAATGTCAAGGGTTAATAAGGCTTGAAACATGTTAAACCTGATAGATAAATCTATAATGAAGAATCATATTATGAAGATGAAATAAGTAATGAAGAGCATGAGGAAGCAAATGAAAAGGCACGCACAATATTTGTTCAAAAGGATCATCCTATAGAGTAGATCATTAGCAATAAAAATGAAGGAGTTCAGACAAGGAGAAGATTTTTAATGAACAAGGAGAAAGTAAGTTTTGCTATAATGTCTAAACTTGAGCCCAAGAATTATGTTGAATCTAGCAAGGATGAGAATTGGCTAAAATCCATGGAAGAAGAACTAAGCCAAATTGAAAAGAACAAAATGTGGGAATTATTTCTAAGACCTGAAAACAAGAATGTAATAGGTGTAAAGTGGGTATTTAGAAACAAGCTCAATGAGGATGGAACTGGCATAGGAAATAAGGCCAAATTGGTGTGCAAAGGATATGCACAAGTTGAAGGCATATATTTTGAGGAAATGTTCGATTCAATTGCTAGATTAGAAGCCATAAGAATGTTTCTAGCATTCTCTATTTATAAGAAGTTAAAATTCTATCAAATGGATGTTATGTCTACTTTCTTGAAAGAGAACCTAGAAAAAATCTACATAGAACAACTTGAAGGTTTTCAGCTGTCAAAGGAAGAAGATTATGTGTAAATACTAAAGAGATTTATGTATGGTCTAAAACAAGTACCTAGAGCATGGTATTTAATAGTAGACTAGTACCTAAAATAATAAGGATTCAATAAAGGATGTGTAGATGGTAATTTGTACTTCAAATTTGAAGATGAGCATATGTTTATTATTATTGTATATGTAGATGACATCATTTTTAGTATTAGCAATAAAAAAATGTGCAAAGACTTTGTTACATAAATGTAAAATGAGTTTGAGATCTCTATTCTTGGAGAAATTTATTTCTTCTTAAGTCTACAAATATCAAAAACTAATGAAGGGATATTTATATCCCAAAATAAGTATGCTAAGGAAATGCTCAATATGTTTGGAATGGAAGATAGCAAACTAGTCAATACTCTCATGATATTTGGATGTAAGTTGAGAAAATAGGATGAATCCTTTGATGCAAATCAGGCTATGTATAGATCAATGGTAGGTAGGTTGTTGTACCTAACTACATCAAGACCAGATATCATGAAATAATTATGCATGGTTCCAAGATTTCAAGCTACTCCTAAAGAATCACATGTCAATATAGTGAAAAGAATATTTAGATATATCAAGATCACAATTGACTATGGCCTATGGTATCTTAAAAGTGAATATTTCACTTTGATAGCATATACAAATGTTGATTGGGTAGTGTTTCTATTCAAATTTTTGCTTTTCAGATTTAAGAGAGAGAAGAAGAAACTAAAGAAGTGGTCAAGGCATGTGAAGTACTTGGATGAAGATCGTGCACCGTAATCCAGACGTTTGTGAGCACCCCTCTTTGGCTGTGGAGGAATGACACCTGCAAAGAAGAACTTAGACAAGAAAACGTTAGATGGATAGGTGGTGGGTTGCCAAGCGAAAGCTTGTTCCCGGAAGTGTGAAAACTTCCTCAAGGGAGGTCAACCCACTGATAACAGATAGATAAAGACCAAGGAAATACAGAATGCCAGGATACAGAAGTGATAAACAAATTAAAAAGGAAAGAAAAGACAAAATGATTACCTAAAGGAGCTGTCAGGCTGATGATAGTCACCGAGGTCAGAAATGTTGCCGCTGTCGGTTAGCTGATCTGCCGACGTCGGTTATACTGCCGACTTCGGTTGGGAAAGTGACCGGCATCGGTCGGGGTTGTGGCCTGTGGTCGAGTTTGGTTTGGTTTCTGGGCTGTGAACGGGTCTGGTTTATGAACAGGGGCGAGACAGAGTTCAGAGATGAATTTGGATGCACTGGGGAATGGGCTAGTTCTGATTAGGTGCCCTATATAGGGTCTTTGTTGACAGGGGGATGAGGAAGTTGTCTGGGATTGTATAGAAAAGGGGATAGTGTGAGAGGAAGATGCACAGAGGACAGGGCCTGAGAAGGCTTTTCAGCCTCTCAGGGGGAAAGAATAGAGGGAGCAGGAAATAGTAGATATGCCAGATAACTGGAAGCTAAAGAAATGAAACAAAATGAAATAAAGACTGTGCTTACCTTTTTGTTTGCCGAATGAAGAGTGGGAGAGCTATTGTTGGAGCCACAGAAGGCTTGTTGTAAGAGGAGATTCCTGGTCTAGAGCCTTTGCACCTGTTGCTGCTGTTGCACGAGGTCCAAATGGAGAAGAGACGAATGCCAAAATGCCAAGAGAATTCTGTTTGCGAGCTCAAGGGTCCAGGGGCTGCAATGGATGCAGAAAGGGGTAATGAAGGCTGCCGACATTGGCAGTTTCACCGACGTCGGCCGAAGGGTTGCCGACGTCGGCGGTCGCAGAATGGGGACAGAGGCTAAAAATAGCCTCTGCCCATTCTTGCACACCGCCGAGCGAGGGGTTGTGGGAAGAACGGTTATGAAGACACTTAAATGGGCGTGGGGGGAAGATAATGAGGGGATTTGACATAATAAATGCTAGGGGGAAGGTGGAGGGATTCAAGGGAGGATCCAAGGTGGCAAGGGTGGGGTGGAAAGGGGGCCACTTTAAAATATTTAAGTTATTTTAATCAAATGGAGGCCAAGGGTTAGGATATGGGTTTAAGGAGAACAAGGGGGAGGACCAAGGTGTAGACACGTTTGCGGTGTCTACATTTGCCCCTTTTTGTCTTGTTGGTTATTCTTGACGAACTGCAAGACAAAAATAGGAGTTGGTTGCCCCAGGAAAAGGATGAGGTGTTCCCCCCCTCAAAGCGATAGTCGAGAGAAGGGAACCGAAGATCGAGTGTCGATTTGATAGAGAAATGGATAGAAGAGAGTGAGTGAAGATGCTACAGTAGTCATGATTGCGCGTAGTCCACTTCACGGGAGGGTTGGGTCAAATTGTCGCATGGTCAAGGAGTGCCAAAATTGAAGTAACCGGGCCCCAGCATTTAGTCGTCTGCTGATCGGGTCACTCAATCTAAGCTGAAGCTCAAAATGGTCATCGTGTTCCAGGTATCCCGGGCTCAGGAAGTGTTCCCAGAGACATGAAAAAGCCACAAGTAGTAGGGATCAATTGGCTTGCGATCCTATACTTGTGAGGGTCAAAATGTGGTCTACGAACAATTTGCTAACCAATCATGAGGTAGCATACATGCAAAAACAACCAAGGCAAAGTCGTCTTGGAAGTGGTCAATGTCGGGAGAGATAGGCATGATCTCCAATGGTCAATGGTCGAGGCAGATCGAGATAGAGCGCTGGTTGGTCGAAATGAATGGACGGACGAAGGAATGTGGCTGAGCTAACCTCAGAAGACTGAGTGCTGCCTACATGGCCCCAGTTAGAAGGGCCTCAGGCCAATGTAGTTCTCCCTAAAAAGGGAGGAAGGGTCAAAGAGATTGATTGGTCTTGGTCAAGGAAAATGATTGGTCTTGGTCGAAGAAAATGATTGGTCTTGGTCGAAGAAAATGATTGGTCTTGGTCGAAGTCAACAGAGTTGGGCGTGATAAAAGTCAAAGAAGAGAAGGTTTGTCCATCATAGAGATGAACAAATGGGGGTGGTCGAGCTAACCTCAGAAAATGTGTTATCTGAGTGCTGCCTACATAGCCCTGGTCATAGGGCCTCAGACCAATGTAGTTCAGACTAAAGGTCTGATTGATCAATGATTGGATGTGGTCAAGTGTCAAAATGATGAGGGTAAGATGAAGATAAGATGATGTTGCAGCCTTTTCCAAATGGTGTATTCTGCAACATTGGTCGAAAGGTCTTTCATCCCTAGCAAGTTTCCATAGTCGTGATGGATGTATGCTAAAAATGAATGGAAGTCTATTTATGCTTCAGCAAGTATTGGTTTATGCTTAACATAAATTGGGTCTGGTCGGTAATTTCCATGTGTATTGGTGTCCATAGAAACTATGTGAAATGGACTAGGATGATGTCAGCTGAAAATGATGAAAATGGCTTGGTTAAGGATGAGTCAATAATTGATGTGGTTAAATGTGACCAAAGTGTAGAGAAAAGATGAAAGGCAAATTGCTCTTTCATTGACAAGGACCAAAAAGGAAGCATAGATAGGGGTTATTAGAACCAAAGCCCCATTCATGCATTACGTCGCTGACCAGTGTGGTGTTAGAACGGTAATCGAATCACTTTGACATTAAAGTGAGCTCGAAGTCCCTTGAGCAGGTGATAGGAGGAGGATAGGGTAACCCAGTTTAAGAGCAGGAATAACTGTGCCCCTTTTTATAGGAGACCCTGAGACAACTACAAGCCAAGTCCATGACCCATTTTTTTTTTTGGTGTAGGCTGATCGATGTGGGAAGCCTACATAGAGATGTCTTTTAATGTAGTGGTCATGTTGCGAAGCTGATCAATGCGGGAAGCTTCTAAGAAAGGTTTCTGTTTGTAGCAAGATTTAGTCATAGCCATCCTTCGAGGGAGTGGTCTATATTTCTGCTTTATAATGTTTGAATAGCTGTCCTTCGAGGGATCAATATATTAACTACAGCAATGATAGT
Organism: Torreya grandis; assembly: GCA_037957365.1. Classification (NCBI taxonomy): domain Eukaryota; kingdom Viridiplantae; phylum Streptophyta; class Pinopsida; order Cupressales; family Taxaceae; genus Torreya; species Torreya grandis. The sequence continues at coordinate 446,186 of JARHVA010002149.1, forward strand.
ACAGTTGTCCTTCGAGGGAGCAGTCTGTCTTTTTGAATTTGACTTTGTGACCTTGGATATGTTTTGACATCTTGATTTTGCCTTTTTTTTTTTTTGATTAGAGTCATGGACAAGGCTGTAGAAGTTCAAGGACTCCCCTTTTATTAGGACAAAGCATCCATGCATCTTAAAAGGGTCGTAGAGGACTTGTTAAAGAGAAATAGGGTTGAAAGGGATGAGGATCAAGAGGACAAGGATTGCTCAGGGGACGAGCTCAAATTACGTGTCAAGTAGACGAGTACTCGACTAACAGAAGAAAGGTCGAAGATGCAACGCATTAAGAGGCTCAGGTTCTGGCCGTCCGTCGAGGGAGGACAGACGATAAGTCCCTGACCCATACTTGTGCGTGATGATAAAAGGTCCAAGCCAATTGGGGGAGAATTTGCCTCGTTTACTTTGCTCCATATTGGTCACGTGTTGATTCTCTTTGAGGACGAGGTCTCTGACGTTGAAGTCTCGTTCTCGCAGATTTTTGTCATAGGCCCACTTTATGCGACTTTGGTAGACATGGAGATGATTGAGGGCAGCAAGACGGCGCTCGTCAAGTAACTCAAGTTGAGCTAAGTGATCTTGACGAAAGTCGTCATTGGAGAGAATGTCATGCAGGGAGATGCGGAGAGATGGGATCTGTACTTTGAGAGGTAAGACAGCCTCTGTTCCGTACACGAGGGAGAAGGGAGTAGCACCCATAGAGGTTCAGATGCTGGTGCGGTAGGCCCACAAAGCGAAGGGAATATGAATGTGCCAATCCCTTCCTGTATCGTTGACCACCTTCATGAGAATTTTGGTGAGAATTTTGTTGGAAGCCTCTGCCTGCCCATTTGCTTGTGGGTAGTAAGGTGAAGAAAAGCTGAGTTTGATGCCAAATGAGTCACATAGTTTTTGGACAATCTTATTTTTGAAGGACTTGCCGTTGTCGGTGATGATTTTGTGAGGGACACCGAAACGATAGATGATGTGGCTGCTGATGAAGTCGACAATTTTATCGGCTTTGGTGGAGATAAGAGGAATGGCTTCCACCCACTTGGTGAAATACTCAGTGGCAGTGATGATGGACTGATGATGAAGAGACGAATGAGGGTTGATCTCACCGATGAGATCCAAGCCCCATTGAGAGAAAGGCCAAAAATCCTGAGCAACTTGCAAGGCGTGGCTGGGGAGATGAAGCAGGTTAGAGTGCTGCTGACACTTGATGCAACGTCGAACATAGTTGCTACAGTCTTGATGAAGGGTGGGCCAATATAACCCAGGCGAAGGATGCACTTGGCAACCGAGTTTTCACTGAAGTGTCCACCATAAATTCCATCGTGGACTTGCTTTATGGCTTGAGGAGCTTCAGTGGAGGTTAGATAGCGAAGAAGGAGGCCATCGAAGCCTCGCTTATAAAGAAGACCCCCTAGCATGGTATAGCGAGCTGTGCGCTTGATGAAAGCTTTCCGTGCATTGCTAGAGAGGTTGGGAGGAGTGACAGAAAGAGACAAGTAGTCCACGAGTTGCTTATACCAGTCATCTCGTGGGCTAGAATTGATAGTGTTGATATGGTCAATTGAGGAGAGATGTATGAAGGCAAAGGTACACGATGCACTGTGACAAAAAGGCGAGATGATGATGATGAAGACGGGATATGCGAAGCAAGAGAAGCCATGGTGTCGGCAAACTTGTTCGTAGAGCGTGGAATAGTTTGCAAGAGGTAATGGTTGAAAGATGCCAAAAGAAGGTCAACACGATTCTTATACCTCTGTAAAACTTCATTTTTACAGAGATATGAACCGTTAACTTGATTAACGACGAGCTGCGAGTCGCTGAAGATGTTGATAGACTTGATGTGGAGGGAAAGGGCAGTCTGAAGTCCCAAAATTAAGGCCTCATATTTGGCCATATTATTGGTACAATCAAAGTCAAGCTTAAAAGATAGAGGCATGGGCTCCCCTTAGAGTGGGATGAGGATGACCCCCACACCCCCATCGAGTTGAAATTTGGAGCCGTCAAAGAACATGGTCATTTGGTAGACGGTGCCATCGGTGGAAAGGGTAGCGATAGACTCGTCAAGGAACTCACAGTGTGAAGGTTGGTTGTCGGAAAGAGGGGCATCTGCCAGTTGGTCAACGATGGTTTGCCCCTTGATAGATTTCTGCTAGATGAATTTGAGGTCAAACTCTGCAAGCAGCATGAGCCACTGAGCCATACGTTGATTCTGATATGGCTTAGAGTGCATGTACTTGAGAGGGTCGGTGTGAGTGACGACAAAGGTTTTGTGGTTGAGAAGATAGTGGCAGAGCTTGGTGGCAGAAAAGACTAATGCCAAATAGAGTTTCTTAGTATGAGTATACCGAGTTTCATAGTCGACCAGTGTTCGGCTGATGTAGTAAACCGCTTGCTCATGATGATGCTCGTCTCGGTGTGCGATCATGGCACCTAACGAATGGTTGGTAGCAGAGATATAAAGGTAGAAGGGTTGGTCGTCTTTAGATGGAATGAGGACTGGTGGAGAGACCAGATAGCTTTTGAGGGCTTCAAAAGCCTCTTGACAGTCCTTATCCCATTTAAAGGAGACGTCCTTCTTAAGGAGGTGATGGAAAGGTTGGCAGCGGTCTGAAAGCTGCGAGATGAAACGGCGAATGGACTGGAGCTTCCCTTGTAGACTGCGAAGCTGCTTGAGATTGGTCGGGGGTGGCATTTCGAGGATAGCGCGGATCTTGGCGGGATCCATCTCGATATTACGAAAGGAAACGATGAAGCCGAGAAGTTTGCCTGAGAGGACCCCAAAGACACACTTCTTGGGGTTGAGGCGGACATTGTATTGAAGAAGGCGAGAGAAGATGATTGTGAGAATGGTCAAGTGGTCGCAGCGAAGTTTGAACTTACCGAGAAGGTCATCCACATAGTCCTCCATGATTTTGTGGAGGAGATCATGGAAAATGTAGGTCATGGCGCGCTGATAGGTGGCACCAGCATTTTTCAAGCTGAAAGGCATGACTCGATAGCAGAAAGTCCCCATGGGGTGATAAAGGTAGTCTTGTGCTAATCTTCCGGTGCGATCAGGATTTGATTGTATCCTGAAAACCTGTCCATGAGAGATAGCATCTCATGGCCGGCCGTGAGATCAACAAGTTGGTCAATGTTAGGAAGAGGAAAGTCATCTTTGGGACAGGCTAGGTTAAGGTCGTGATAGTTCGTGCAGATCCGAATCCCCCCAGTTGCTTTAGTAACTGGGATGATGTTAGAGACCCACTGTGGATAATCGATGGGTTGGATGAAGGAGATAGAAAGAAGGCACTGAAGTTCCTCTTTGACAAGGAGCGCAACGCGAGGATGCATCTTTCGAAGCTTTTGCCTAACAGGCTTAGCCTCTGGTTTGGTGATAATGTTATGGGTAGCAATGGTGGGGTCGATGCCAGGCATGTCACTGTAAGTCCAGGCAAAGGCCTTGCTATGGTTGGAAAGGAACTGGGCATAGTCAAGCTGCTCCTGAGCGTCTAAAGATTGGCCAATCTTTAAGACGTGAGGAACATTAGAAGAAGAAGGGAGGTTGATGTCAATGGTGGATTTATTTAACATAACCTGGGTCTCGGAAGGGAGGAAACGCTGGATGAAAGAGTCATCGGCACCCATGTAGGAAAGGATGGCGTCATCATCAACGCAGTGGATAGTGTGAATGGTTGCCGACTCATCCTCTACCATGCTAGGAAAAATGAGAGGGAGAGACCTGGGCACCCCATTGACCTGATAGGTCAGGGGTTCCAGGCGGATGGTGTTTATGGAAAAAAAACTAGGAGGGATGGAAACCACTGACTCCATAGGTGACGAAGGAGAAATGGGCGAGTCTGGAGGAGATTGGTCAATGGTTGGCTCGGAACAAAGGTCGAAAGGAGCCTGAGTGGGGTCATGATATCCCAGGCCATACCGTTTCTTGACATCGTGATCATTGAGCGGCTCGATGGGCTGATGGGAGCCCTGCTCATAACGTCCGAAACCGAAACCCTTCCATGCACACCTGTGAAGGTAAGTGTGTGTAAAGGCGGGGTTGCCAAGAAACGAGAAATCAGATGTGAAAGGTTGGGGTGAAGAGAGGGAATTGCCATTGGTAGGAGCTTGATTAAGCCCCCCGTAGACAAAGTTGGTCCGAAAGTGAGGAGGACCATAAGGCACGACCATCCCAATTCGATGGTCGTAATTGGGACTGAGGTGAAGGCATCCATACTCTTGTGGAGTTTGGAACATGTCTAGGGTTAACAAGCGATATTTCCCAAGTGATAGTCGTTGGAAGATGTCTTCCATGGGGTCTTTGGTCGACACTTGAAGAGGAGGGGTGAGGGCGACCGCCAATTGCAAATTGGTCGAAGCTTCTGCAGATGGAGGCGGTGCTGAAGTTGACGACTTGATGGGAATGAGGACATCGTTGGGATGGTAGGTGGTGTTACAAGTCTTGAAGGGTGAAGGGTCAGCGGGGATGGTGTGGACTTGCCCGTCATGCTCAAACTTCACACAACGGTGCAGGGTGGAGGGTATATAGGCCATGGCATGGATCCAAGGTCAGCCCAGTAGAAGGTTATATTGAAACTCTTCTTTGATGATATAGAAGAGCTTCGGGACTGTGCGTGGACCAATGGGAATGTGAAGGATGACTGTGCCAATGGTCATGGCGGTGGTGTCATTGAAAGAGCGTAATATCGCATCAGTTTTGGAGACGCAATTCTTGGGAAGAGCCAACTGATCAAAGGTGTGGGTAGAGATAATGTTGATGCTAGCGCCGCCATCGATCATAACGCATTTGATGTGTGTCCGATCAACATAGGCAGTGATGAAGAGGGCAGCGTCCTGGTCTTCCGTGTTAGATGCGGGAATCTCAGAATCATTAAATGTGATGGAGGTGACAGGAGATAAAGAATGGACGAGGGCAACGAGTGGTTGGGGGTCCTCAGGTTGGACCTCCGCTACCTGTAAGGCTTGGATAAGGGCTTGACGGTGCTAAGGCACAGTTTGGATAAGGTCATAAAGAGACATCTTTACAGGTGTCTAGTGAAGCTGCTTCAGCATGGAGTCATGAATTGGCCCAGAAGAGGAAGACGAAGAAGGTTGGGACGCGCCAAGGATAGAAATTTTAGGCTTGGGCACAAGAGGTGGCTTGACAAAGGGATAGGTCCAAGGAATGGCAGTTTTTTCTTTTGCCTTGTCCTTTTGCGACCTAGTGGTTATACGGATAACATTGATTTCAAAAATAAGAGGTGAGGAAGGGGTCATGTCTTGCTGGTGAGATGTTGGCATGGTAGAAGAGGTTGGATGGGAAGGAGTCGGGGTCTGGTCAAGAGTGTCCTCAAAGAGAAGAGTGTCTTTCTCCATATGGCGGCGGATGACGGCCTTGAGGGCACAACAAGTCTCGGTGTTGTGTCCTGGTGTACGATGATATAAGCAAATTTTTGTGTCATCGAACCAAGAGGGCTTGGACCCGAGAGGTTGGAAAGGCTTGATGGGTGGAAGGGTTATGTCGGAGGTCTGCAGAAGTCGGCGCAATATCAACGAGTATGAGCCCAATAGAGGGTCCATGCTATTTGATATGCGCGAGGTCGGTGACTTTTGCTTTGGTGAGGCTAGAAGAGGTTTCCATACCACCTTATGGGTTGATGGCGCGGTGACAGATGGAGATGGCTCTTTCTTGGTGATTGATACCGCCTTTTTGGGAGAGGGACGACTGGAGGTAGGCAGAGGAAGCAAAGGAGGCAACGAGTTTTGTTTGAAGGCCAGAGTGGGAAGGATGCTGGTCAAGGTCGAAGGATGGGGGCCCAAAATGGATGACAATGGTGACGGAGAAGGAGGTGTTCCTTTCTGTGGTCTAGCAGTCCTCTTCGACTTGGTTGGAAGACTACTCCTAGTCGAGGTCTGGCCTAGGTCCACCTTCACTTGCGGGTGAGTGAGGGTGGAGACAGGACGAACGCCAAATGACTTGATGGGTTTAGACGAGATAGATTTAGGTTTCGGTTTAGACAGGTTTAGTTGAGGTTTGAGAGTCTGGTCTTTGTCAAGAGTCTGACGAGATTCTGCCTTGGGAGGATTAGCAGCATGTGATGAGAGGGCACAGGTATGTTGAAGGGCTTTAAGACGCTCCCACAACACCTGAGGCGTCACTTTCCTCGGAGGGAGAAGTGCGATTTTCTCCACTAACTGGGAAAATGGCTGAGAAGAAGATGTTGATGGTTGCGAGGTTGAAGACGAGATGGGTGTAGTGGTCTTAGATGCATGGTGTGGTGAAGTCATGACAGATTTAGATGAAGACGAAGGGGAGACAGATTCTTCCCCAGGTGGAGAAGAAACCAGGGAGTGAGGCTCCTCCAGTGGATAAAGGGCAGGGATGATGGTGCCCTCCACTTGCGGCTGAGGAGTAGGAAGGGTCGGGTCCTCCATAGGCAGTAGAAAGGAGGATGGTGAGACCGGTGGTGCTGGTAAAGCTGAGGCGTCCTCAAAGATGAGAGAGGTCGGTGGAGAACTAGCCGGGGAAAGAGGTTCGTCCACATGTGACAGACTGATTGATGGACTAACCTCTTGAGGTTGATTGGGGACGAAGGGAGAGACTGTATTGATTGTTCGAATATTGTGTTCATGATTGTCGTCAATTAAGGTCTGGACATTGTTCTGAGTTGGCAAATGATTGGAGAAAGGTTGTTTGAAGATGTCAATGGCCTGATTAGGAGGTGCATTTTGATTGTCTAAGATGAGATCCCCCTTTTCAAGCATGTCTTGGATTATGTTCTTAAAAGTTTTGCAGTTTTCCGTGTCATGGCCCTTAACACAGTGGAAGCTGCAGAAGTCTTGCTCCCTATACCACGCGGGGATGGCACGTGAGGGATCGAATTGTGGAAGAGGTCGGGCTTGAGGGAGATTGAGGGCCCCCTGTTTAACAAGCTTTTCTAGCACAGACGCATATGATTCTCCAAGAGGAGTATATCATCGTTGTACGTATCTTTGCTGGAATTGGTGAGTGGCGCTCTGAGATGTGGATGGCTCAGGCTGATTGGTCGAAGAAGAGGAAGGTCTAACAACCACGACATTAGCTAAAGCCTTGGACTTAGAATTGGATGATGATGGCTTAGCAGAGGAAGAGTCATTGGTCTTAGAGCTGGGATTCTTGCTCCGCAACTTGACTTTATTCTCCTCGATGGCACGCAACTCAAGTTTGCAGGCCATCGTGAAGGCCTCGTCAAAAGTGCAGAAGGTTTGAACCCTCAGGGTGGAAGAAATATGTCTGGCATAGGCTTGGGAAAAGAGTTCAATAAGCTCGGCCTGGGGTAAGGAGAAGGAGAGTTGATTGATGAGGCCTCTCCATCGAGCAACGAAGTCGGCTATGGACTCGTCCTCGAATTGCCGGATAGAATAGAGGTCTGTGATTGAGACCTTCTTGGTTATGTTGATGGAAAAGTGATCAAGGAAAAGTTGAGCCAATTGTGTGAATGAGAAGAGAGAATGGCTGGGAAGGGAGTTGTACCAGTCGAGCGCAGCACCCGAGAGAGACATAGGAAACGTGCGTAAGAGCAACGCATCGTCATGGCCAATGAGGTAGCAGGCATGTCTGAATGCCTGCAAGTGTTGCTATGGGTCTTCCTTATTTTGAAAGCGAGAAAACTTTGGAAGCTCCCACTGGCTAGGATATGGTCTGATTGGGACAGAAGGGTGAATGGGCTCATTGCAGATCTGCTCGTATGAGAGAGCATTGCGCGAACTAGAAACAGAGGTCTCTAGACTGGTCATCTTGTCCATCAGCATTTTGATGATGTCTGCCGATGGATTGACAGGTGGCGCACCCCCTAGGTTGTAGGGTGCTTCGAAGAGGCTAGGGGAGGTATGCGACATAGTCGGTTGTACAATGTACGGATGACTAGTCGCAGGGGCAGAAGTGGAGGCTAAAGGTGGTTGAGTAGAAGACATAGCTAGGCCTGATGTTGCCACGAGAGGTTGGATTGTGGTAACGGGGGCCAATGGATAAGAGGCCACCTTGGTGTTGATAGGGGCCAGGGTAGGCGAAATAAAGACGATAAGGTTTTGAAAAGGAGTGGATAGCGGTTGAGCGGGTTGGGGTTGACAGGGGGCTGGAACCCCAGTGGAAGTGGGCCCAATGATAGAGGGAGAGGCCACACCTGGAGGATTGGTCAAAGTCTAGTCAGCGGTCAAAGTGATGGCTTGAGTGTCCAAAGGTTGAACTACGGATGCTGTCGATACAGTCATAGTTGCGGCAAGGGAGGTTGGCATTCCGTAGATTGGATTGCCCAAGGAGTCTCGCGTTTGGCTATGCGTGAGATAGTGTTGCAAGGCCTTGACGTTGAGGTCTAAGAATCGTTCGAAATCTTGGTCCCCTTCTTGGACAATGGGAGTCTGCGGCGGGGTTGGATGGGTAGGAGTTCTTTCAATCTCCGAGTTGAACTCCATTGTAGGCTTGGTCACAGATGGGGTAGACGGAAGTGGTTGACGGCTGGCGTGGTTGACAAGAGATTTGGCTTGGCTACGAGTCAAAACCATGCAAGGCAAAGAAGGTTCAAGTTTCAGGAACTATGTTGTTCAATTCCAAAAAACCAGGATGGAGTCTTTGGCAGAGAAGGGACAGGTTTTAGGCTGCTGGTTTTTAAAAAAAAAAGGACAGTGATAGAGATCGACATCGGTTAAAAAACCGATGTCAGTAAGAAATATGGCCGACGTCGGTCAGATAACTGATGCCGGTAATAGAAAAAGCCGACGTCGGTGAAAGAATCGATGTCGGTGACAGGGGAAAGCCGACATCGGTGGCAGAACTGATGTCGGTGACTGTGCTTTCTAGAGAACCAAAAGATTTGAAGATTCTTGGAAAAATAATGAAGAAAGCGTCCTCACTCACTCAAACAAATAGATGAGAAGAGGAAAACAGAGAGAGACAGACAAGCCTAAGCGATAAATCCTAGGAATTGACTTTAGAATTTGTGGCTTATGCCTTAGATGAATGTTTGGGGAGATTGGCTATCAAGAAGGTCCTAGAAGAAGCAGTCTAGAGCTGGTTTCGGGTCTTGTTTTAGGTGCTCAAAAATCTGTGTTAGGGTCTGGTACGTGGCCTGGTGCTAAGGAGCAAGCTCCCCTCACTTCACGATTTTAGTGGTTAGCTGGTCTCGCTTAGCCAAGATATACCTCGCCTAGAGTTTATCCTCTGCCAGAGAATGGAGTGGGCTTCCCCCTTGGTGATGAAATCCAAGTAGGGTCACCGGGATGGGTAAGGTATCCGCTGGGGGATGAAATCCCAGTCGGGCCTTGTCTCAAGTAAGTTTTATGTTCGTTTTAGTGCATGTGGTTCGGTAGTGTAACATCAAGTGTCTACGGTTTATTCAATATGCGTCTAAGTTACTAGATGTGGACTAAGAAGATGCAAGCACAAGCAAAAATGAATGCAAAGTGTTTTAATGCCCAAGTCGAAATGTGATGTTTGTTATGAAGACAAGTTTGAGAAAGGGTTGAGAGTATGATGTTTAGACTAGTCTAGAAATGCAAGGAAGAAAGATTCATTTTAGTCTTGCTTATGGTGTCATTGAGAAGAAAAGAAGGAGGAGAAAAGGTAAGAACCTAATGCTCCTAAATGAATGAAGAAGAAAAGGAACCCAGGAGGAACCTAGGGTCCCACCGGGCGTGCCAGAATGTTTCTATTCAAATTTTTGCTTTTCATATTTAAGAGAGAGAAGAAGAAACTAAAGAAGTGGTCAAGGCATGTGAAGTACCTGGATGAAGATCGTACACCGTAATCCAGACATTTGTGAGCACCCCTCTTTGGCTGTGGAGGAATGACACCTACAAAGAAAAAGAACTTGGACAAGAAAACGTTAGATGGATAGGCGGTGGGTTGCCAAGCGAAAGCTTGTTCTCGGAAGTGTGAAAACTTCCTCAAGGGAGGTCAACCCACTGATAACAGACAGATAAAGACCAAGGAAATATAGAATGCCAGGATACAGAAGTGATAAACAAATTAAAAAGGAAAGAAAAGACAAAATGATTACCTGAAGGAGCTGTCAGGCTGATGACAGTCGCCGAGGTCGAAAATGTTGCCGATGTCGGTTAGCTGATCTGTCGACGTCGGTTATACTGCCGACGTCGGTTGGGAAAGTGACCGGCGTCGGTCGGGGTTGTGGCCTGTGGTCGGGTCTGGTTTGGTTTCTGGGCTGTGAATGGGTCCAGTTTATGAACAGGGGTGAGACAGAGTTTGGAGACGAATTTGGATGCACTAGGGAATGGGCTAGTTCTGATTAGGTGCCCTGTATAGGGTCTTTGTTGACAGGGGGATGAGGAAGTTGTCTGGGATTGTATAGAAAAGGGGACAGTGTGAGAGGAAGATACACAGAGGACAGGGCCTGAGAAGGCTTTTCAGCCTCTCAGGGGGAAAGAATAGAGGGAGCAGGAAACAGTAGATATGCCAGATAACTGGAAGCTAAAGAAATGAAACAAAATGAAATAAAGACTGTGCTTACCTTTTTGTTTGCCGAATGAAGAGTGGGAGAGCTGTTGTTGGAGCCACAGAAGGCTTGTTGTAAGAGGAGATTCCTGGTCTAGAGCCTTTGCACCTGTTGCTGCTGTTGCACGAGGTCCAAATGGAGAAGAGACGAATGCCAAAATGCCAAGAGAATTCTGTTTGCGAGCTCAAGGGTCCAGGGGCTGCAACAGATGCAGAAAGGGGTAATGAAGGCTGCCGATGCCGGCAGTTTCACTGACATCAGCTGAAGGGTTGCCGACGTCGGCGGTCACAGAATGGGGACAGAGGCTAAAAATAGCCTCTGCCCATTCGTGCACACCGCCGAGCGAGGGGTTGTGGGAAGAACGGTTATGAAGACACTTAAATGGGCGTGGGGGGAAGATAATGAGGGGATTTGACATAATAAATGCTAGGGGGAAGGTGGAGGGATTCAAGGGAGGATCCAAGGTGGCAAGGGTGGGGTGGAAAGGGGGCCACTTTAAAATATTTAAGTTATTTTAATCAAATGGAGGCCAAGGGTTAGGATATGGGTTTAAGGCGAACAAGGGGGAGGACCAAGGTGCAGACACGTTTGTAGTGTCTACAGGTAGGAAGTGTGGATGACATAAGAAGCACTAATGGTGGTGAATTTTTCCATGGAAATAGACTTATTTCATGGTTGAGAAAAAAGTAAGAGTCAATTACTCTTTATACAATAGAATCAGAGTATATGGTAGCAGTGGCACGTTACACTCAACTCTTGTATATGAATCAAACACTCAAAGACATCAAGGTAGAGTTCAAATCACCTGTCTCTAGTCTTTGTGATAATTCAAGTGCAATTAACATATCAAAGAATCTAATGATGCATTTAAGAAATAAACACATATCAATTTAAGAAATTATGAATAAGCACATATCAATCAAGCATAACTTCTTAAGATAAAAGGTTTTAGATTAAGAGGTCACAATGGAGTATGTACCAACTCATGATCAAGTTGTAGACATATTCACCAAACCTCTTCCCAAGAAAAAATTTAAGAGTCTAAGACATAAGTTAGGAGTGGTGGCTCCTACATCAAATCACTAGATCCTAGTGATAGGGCATGAGTCTAGGGGGAGGATCATAGAAGCTTTGTTAATCCCTAGAAGAAGAAACAAAAGGTAACTTAGGTATGCATAATTTTGCAAATTTATAATGAGTTTATGGTTATATATTATTGGACAAACTCCTTTATCTGATTTCAAAGGGGGAAAAAAGTGCAAATAATCTATGTAAAAGTTTGAAAGAGCAGAGCATGTGTCTAAGTTAATTTTTGGCAAAATCACCATTGCCTAAGGGGGAGAAATTTTTTATGAATATCTTTAGATCACATTCATCATAAGCCAATGCAAACAATGCTAGAGAATGAGTAGAGTATTATAAGATTAGAGAATTTATTTTACCATCAATGCCAAAGGAGGAGATTTTTGGCCATATGATTGTCATTGATGTCAAAAGGGGATTATGGATGTCATTGATGTTAGAGGATCAAGAAATATTGATGGAGAGAAGATCATGTTTTAAAGTTACAAAGTGTAAAGTTGTCATGCTTTTTTGGAGACCATTTCTAGAGGATTAAAGATCAATTGATTGAAGATCTGTTATGTATTTTTTGATTACATCCTAGAAATATGGTCTACATATTTAGATGAAGAGAAATGAGCTAAAAAATAATTTATGTTAGCTCTTGGACATTACAGGTTTTCTTAGTTAAACCCTAAGGGTTTAAGCCATGGTGTTCATACGCATGTTCTATTTTTATGGTGACTAGATATAGATGATAACTATTTACTTAAGTTATATATTAAGCCTTTGCCATCATTGTGCAACTGGACCCTTTGACCTAGTAATTAATGGCTTGATCAATATTCAAAGACCTTAATATTTCCTAAGTATTATACTTAATATTTATCCCAGGTTGATTAATAGTTAGTAATTAATTATACATTGAAGATCTAAAGAAGCATAACAAAGATAATTTATCAAAGGCACTAGTGAGTAAATGCATTAGTGATAAGTGTCATAATCATAGATCTTACATAGTAAATCCATGGAGTAGTTTAAAGTCAAATGGTTAAGTATTAACATTGGAATACCAAGTGTCTCAATAGTGGGAACTGATAGCAAAGGTGCAGAAGGCACACAAGGATGCCAAGTGTCATAAGTGTGGGCACTAATAATAATCTATATAAGGCACATGAGAGTGCCAAGTGTCACATTCAAGGAGTCTATCAGAGATAAAGTTCAATCTTGTTAGAAGATTAAACGGTGAGTGGATGATCATGAAATGAATATCTAATGGAGTGAGTGGATTTAATGGGATCAAGTGCTCGATGTTTAATGACACAAAGGCAAGTTAAAAACTAAGGTACTTTTATGAGATCAATAGAGTGTATTCATTCCAAAGTCTCAAGAAGCAATGAAATTAGACCAAGTGCTCAAGTTTTAACATTAGATAGAGGTAAATTTTGTGTAAATTTGAAGATCTAATGACATATGGGATCTCATATCAAAAGATCCAATGGATGTGTTTTAAATTTGAAACATTAAATCTTGAAAGTGTAAAAGGATCTAATAGAGTGCATGAGCCTATTATAACTTGATCTAATTGATGAATTTTAAAGTTAAACAAATTGAATTAGAATCATTAGATCATGGCATAGAACTTAAGATCAAAGGCCAATATTTAAAGATGTGTTCATCCCAACGATCAAGTGATGGAACATGTAGGTAAGCTATAAAATATGACATAGATAATGAAATATATTGTTTTGATCAATAAAATTTGTGTAATATGGCATGTGCATCAAAACCAAAGCCAAATATATGCTAAAAATAGTAATGAGATAAAGAATCATGGTGGTGGAACATGAATTCAAAATGTGGGTAACTGGTTGTTCAATAAATATGAACTAAGTCCATAATTAGTGTGATGTGTTAGTAAACAAGTGTGAACATAGATAAGATGTAAAACATAGATCAAATGCTTATATATATATATATATATATATATATATATATATATATATATATATCATCTAGGAAATAGTAATGTTTTTTGGTGTTGTTATTTCTGAATAGAGTTGAATTGTGTGTGTGTGTGTGTGTGTGTGTGAGAGAGAGAGAGAGAGAGAGAGAGAGAGAGAGAGAGAGAGAGAGAGAGAGAGAGAGAGAGAGGTAGAGGTAGAGAGGTAGAGAAGAAGATATTGTTGAATTATGTTAAATAGAAAATATAGAGACATAGAGATAGAGGGGTAGATTGGAAGAGAAGAGAGAGATGAAGAGTAGAGTTGATGTGAAAATATATAAAAATATAGAGGCATAAAGGGACATAGTGGAAGAAAGGAATAGGTGGATGAAATGTGTCAAATAGAAAAATATAGAGACATGAAAATAGAGTTAGAGGAGTAGAAAGGATGAGAGGATGAGAAGAGAGATGTAAAAATCATGAGAAGTTACAGGACAAGTCTATAATAGAAAACTAGATTCATTTGAATCATTTTTCTAATTCAGAGTTGTAGCTCCATTATAAATATGATAAGTCGGTGCCATCATAAGAGCTAAGTCAACGCTCAGTTAGGTAGTTAGTGCTTCCTTAGAGTAAGTGCTCTTAAACTAGGGGATTGGTGTCTCCTTAGGTTCAGTGCCCTTTGTAGACACCGAAATCGTGTCGACTCCCCTGGTCACTCCCCGTCTTATTCTTCTTCGCCTATTTAACCCTCGACGATCACTTGTTCTACCAACCTTGACCCTGGCAGCATGTAACAATGAGCAGAGAACTAAAAGCTAGACTCTATCCTCATTGTGCATCTGCCGACGACGGTCTTTACCCGGCCGATGTTGCCGACGTCGGTCACTTATCGGCCGACGTCGGCAATCCTGCCGACGTCGGTCACCATCCCGTTATCCGTTATCCGTTACCATTCGGTTCCCGATCGGTTTTTTGAAACGGTTATCGAACCGTCTCTCGAAACCATCCCAGGGCCTTCATTCAATCTCCCCCCTCCCTGATCAATCGATCTGACTCCCATTTTCTGACATCTACAGGCTCTCCAGCATTCAAACTCCAGCATCCATCAACTCCAGCGTTCGTTCTTCCAGCACTGCACAGGCAACTTCGACTATGGCTTTCATCATGGCTTCTGACAGGTAAGTGTTTTCTGTGTTTATTTTCATTTTTTCTTCTTGATTATTTATCCCCTATTTCTGCCATCCTGAAACTTCAAACCCCCAGACTCGACCAAAAACCCCATCCCGACTCTGTCTAAAATCTTGTCCCGACCCTGTCAAGACCTTCTGCAACTTTCCCAGACCTCTGTTCAGAACCTGCCCCAATCGACGCCGGTCACTACCCTGACCGACAACGGCACCTTAACCGACGTCGGCACCTTCTCAGACCGACGCCGGCACCACAGAGATCGACGCTGGTGACTGTGCAGAACAGTGCAGCTTATCAGGTACGCATTTTATTTTCTGCCATTTATTTCTGTCATTTCATCTTTTATTATCTACTTTCGTCCAACATTACACTTTTTATCAGTGGGTTGATATCCTTTTAGGGAGTCTTCGTACTTCTGGGATCGGGCGTTCGCCTGACAACCCACCATATCTTTGACTAACATCTTTCCGTGTTTTAGTCTCTTTTTCGCAGGTGTCATTCCTCCACAGCCAAAGAGGAGAATCTTCCAACGTCTGATTTCGGTGCGCTCAACTTTATCAGGTACTTCTAGCCTTGACCATTTTCTTTCAGTTTCTTATTTCTTCTTTGAATGTAGAAAGCAATTTTGCATAGAAACATTCTGGCACGCCTGGTGGGACCCTAGGTCCTCGGGTTCTTTCTTTCGTTCGTTCATTTAGGCGCATTAGGTTTCTTCCTTTTCGCCTCCTTTCGTCTCTTCTTAAACGACATCATAAGCAGAACTAAAATGAACATTTCTTTCTTGCACTTTTAGACTAGCTAAACTCATATTCTTCGACTCTTTCTCCATTCGTCTTCATACGAACAAACATTTCGACTTGGACATTAAAACACTTTGCATTCATTTCTGTTTGCCTGCATCTCTTAGACCACACATAGTAATTAAACCGCATATTGAATTAATCTAGATCACTTCATGTTACACGACCAAACCACCTGCACAAAATAAACATTTTAACTTACCTGAGACAAGGCCCGACTGGGATTTCATCCCCCAGCGGATACCTTACCCGTCCTGGTGACCCTACTTGGATTTCATCACCAAGGGGGAAGCCCACTCCGTTCTCTGGCGGAGTATAATCTCTAGGCGAGGTATATCTTGGCTAAGCGAAACCAGCTAATCACTGGAATCGTGAAGTGAGGGAAGCTTGCTCCTTAGCACCAGGCCATGTACGAGACCCTAACACAGACTTCTTGAGCACCATAACAAAACCTGAAACCTTCCATAGACTACTTCTTCTAGGACCCGACTCACAAAGCCAACCTCCCCAAACACATATTCTAAGGCATAAGCCACTGTAATCCTAATAATTTACTTCTAGGGTTTTAGGATCTGCTTGTGTCTTCATCTTTTTGGTTCTTATCTGCTTGTTTGAGCTTGTGAGGACGTTCTTCCTTGCCTTGAATGGTTCTGACTCGTAGCCAAGCCAAGGCTCTAGTCGATCACGCGAGGCATCATCCTCTTCCATCTACCCCGCCTACAACCAACCCTATAATGGAGTTCAACTCGGAAACTGAAAGAACTCCTACCAGACCATCTCCAACCCAAACGCCTATTATCCTAGAAGGGGACCAAGATTTCGCACGATTCTTGGACCTCAATACCGCAGCCTTGCAATACTATCTCGCGAATAGCCGAACGCAAGACTCCTCGGGCAATCCAATCTATGGAATGCCGACTTCTCTCCTCGAAACTGCAGCCGTATCAACGGCGTCCGTAGTCCAACCCTTAGATACCCAGGCTGTTACCTCAAACAATGACCAACCTCTTACCAACCATCCAAGTGTGGCTTCTCCTTCCATCGTTAGGCCCACTTTCACCGGGGTTTCGGCCCCCAATCAATCTCAACCCACTCAACCACTTTCTACCCCCTTTCAAAACTTGGTCGTCTCCATTCCACCTACCCTTACTCCTATCAACACTAGGGTGGCTACCCATCCATTGGCCCATGTTACCTCTAGTCAACCTCCCATGACCACATCAAACCTAGCCATGTCTTCTATCCAACCATCCTTAGTCACTTCTTCTATCCCTACGACTAGTCATCCGTACATTGCGCCCTTATTGGTACAACCGACTACGTCATATACCTCTTCCAGCCTCTTTCAAGCACCTTACAATCTAGGAAGCGCTCCACCTGCCAATCCATCAGTAGATATTATCAAGATGCTGATGGATAAAATGTCTAACCTAGAGACCTCTGTTACCGGCTCACGCAACACTCTCTCGTACGAACAAATCTGTAACGAGCCCATCCATCCTTCCGTCCCCATCAGACCATATCCCAGCCAGTGGGAACTTCCTAAGTTTTCTCGTTTCTAGAGCAAGGAAGACCCACAACAACATTTATGGGCATTCAGACACGCCTGTTACCTTATCGCCCACGATGATGCATTACTCTTACGCACGTTTCCCATGTCTCTCTCGGGTGCTGCACTTGACTGGTACAGCTCTCTTCCCAGTCATTCCATCCTCACGTTCACTCAGCTGGCCCAGCTCTTCCTCGATCATTTCTCCATCAATATCACCAAGAAGGTCTCCATCACAGACCTCTATTCTATCCGCCAGTTTGAGGATGAATCCATTGCTGATTTCGTCGCTCGATGGAGGGGCCTTATCAATCAACTTTCATTTTCCTTACCCTAGCCTGAGCTTATTGAACTTTTCTCTCAAGCCTGTGCTAAACATATTTCTTCTACCTTGAGGGTTCAAACCTTCCGCACTTTTGACGAAGCCTTCACGATGGCTCGTAAACTTGAGTTACGTGTCGTTGAGGAGAATAAAGTCAAGTTGTGGAGTAAGAATCCCAACTCCAAAACCAATGACCCCTCTTCTAAGCCTTCCTCGTCCAATTCTAAATCTAAAACTTTAGCAAATGCTGTGGTTGTTAGATCTTCCTCTTCTTCACCTTCAACTAATCAATCTGAACCATCCACGTCCATGAGCGCCACTCGTCAATTTCAGCAGAGATACATACAACGACAGTTTACTCCACTTGGAGAATCATACGCGTCTGTGATGGAAAAACTCATCAAACAAGGGGCCATCAATCTCCCTCAGATCCAACCTCCACCACAATTTGATCCCTCACGCGCCATCCCTGCGTGGTATAGGGAGAATGACTTCTGTAACTACCACCGTGTTAAAGGTCATGACACGGGTAACTATAAAACCCTTAAAAACATAGTCCAAGACATGTTGGAAAAGGGTGACCTCATCCTCGACAATCCTAATGCCCCTCCTAATCAGGGTATCGATATCTTCAAACAACCATTCCCTAATCATCCACCAACCCAAAACAACGTCCAGACCTTGACTGACAATACCCATGAACATAATATTCGAACAGTCAATACGGTCTCGCCCCTCATTTCTAACCAACCCCAAGAGGTGAGTTCATCCATCAGTCTATCACATGTGGACGAACCTCTTTCTCCGGCTAGTTCTCCCTCAACTTCTCTCATTTTGGAGGATGCCTCGACCTTACCAGCACCGCCAGTTTCACCATCTTCCTTCTTGCTGCCCATGGAGGACCCAACCTTTCCTACTCCTCAACCACAAGTGGAGGGCACTATCATCCCTGCCCTTTACCCGCTTGAGGAGCTTCATTCTCCAGTTTCTTCTCCACCCAGGGAAGAACCTATCTCTCCTTCGTCTCCAACCAAACATGAACCTGTCACAACTTCACCATGCTTTAGGCCCAAGACTACTACATCCGTCTTACCTTCAGTCCCACAACCGTCGACATCTTCTCAAGAGCCCAAACTTCATCCCGCATCTTCTCAGCCATTTTTCCGACTAGTGGAGAGACTCGAACTCCTCCCTTCTAGGAAAGTGGAACATCAGGGATTGTGGGACTGTCTCACAGCTCTTCAACAAGCCCAGGCCCTCTCATCTCATGCTGCTAATCCTCCCATGGCGGAACCTCCTAAGACTATCAACAAAAATCTGATCTCCACTTCCAGACCGTCTACATCTTCATCAACTTCATCAAAACCAAAACCCTCATCTACTCCGCCTAAACCTATCAAATCGCTTGGCGTTCACCCCGTCTCTAACCTCACTCATCCACAAGTGAAGGTGGACTTAACCCAGACTTCAACTAATAGTAATCTTCAACCTAAATCTCAAAAGACTGCCAAACCACAGAGGCGAATGCCTCCTCTTCCGTCACCATTGCCCTCCATTTTGGGCCCGCATCCTTTAACCTTAACCAGAGTCCTTCCCGCTCCAACCTTTAATCAAAACCAATTGCCTCCTTTGCTTCCTTTACCTACCGCTAGCCTACCCTCTCCCAAAAGGGTGATACCTCTCACGAAGAGTGTACCGTCTCAACCTGTCATCGCACCATCAACCCGTAAGGTGGTACGAAAACCCCCTCCAACTTCACCCAAGCAAAAGTCACCGACATTGCATACATCGATGAGCACGGATCCTTTAGTGGGTTCATACTCTTTAATCTTGCAACGACTTTTGCAAAATTCTAGCATAACTCTTCCACCCATCAAGCCTTTCCAACCTCTCGGGTCTAAACCTTCCTGGTTCGACGACACGAAGATTTGTTTATATCATCGTACACCAGGACATGACACTGAGACTTGCTGTGCCCTCAAGGCTGTCATTCACCGTTATCTGTAGAAAGACACTCTTCTCTTTGAGGACACTTTCAACCGCCCCCCGACTCCTTCTCATAAACCTTCCACCTCTTCAAATCCATCCACATCTCATCAACCAGTTACAACCCCTTCATCATCTTCACCTCCCATCTTTGAAATCAATGCCATTCACATCACCACTAGGTCACAGAAGGACAAGGTGAAAGAAAAAGCCGCCATTCCTTGGACCTACCCTTTTGTCAATCCACCTCAACTGCCTAAGCCTAAGATTTCTATCCTTGGCGCGCCTCAACCCTCCTCTTCTTCTTCTTCTTCTGGACCAATCCATGACTCCATGTTGAAACAGCTTCACCAGATGCCTGTGAAGATGTCCCTCTACGATCTCGTACAAACCTCACCCCAACATCGTCAGGCCCTCATCCAAGCCCTGTAGGCAGCGGAGGTCCAACCTGAGGACCCCCAACCACTTGCTGCCCTTGTCCACTCCTTAGCCCCTATCGCCTCCATTACATTCAGCGATTCTGAGATTCCCACATCCAACACGGAAGATCAGGACACCGCCCTCTTCATCACTGCCTACATCGATCAGACATGCATTAAATGCATTATGATCGACGGGGGAGCTAGCATCAACATCATCTCCACCCATGCCTTTGATCAGTTGGCTCTTCCCAAGAATTGCGTCTCCAAAACTGACGCGATCTTGCACTCTTTTAATGACACTACTACCACGACCATTGGCACAGTCATCCTTCATATCCGCGTTGGTCCACGCACAGTCCCAGAGCTCTTTTACATCATCGAAGGAGAGTTCCAATACAACATCTTGTTGGGTCGACCTTGGATCCGTGCCATGTCCTGTGTCCCCTCCACCCTGCACCGTTGTGTGAAGTTTGAGCATGACGGACAAGTCCACACCATTCCTGCTGACCCTTCGCCCTTAAAAACATGTAACACCACCTACAGTCCAAATGATGTCCTCATTCCTATCAAGCCGTTAACCCCGGCACTGCCTCCATCTGCGGAAGCTTCAACCAGTTCGCAACAGGCGGTCGCCCTTACACCTCCCCTTCAAGCGACAACCACAGACCCCATGGAAGACGTCTTCCAAAGACTTTCATTGGGAGAATATCGCTTGCTGGCTTTAGACATGTTCTAAACTCCACAAGAGTATGGACGCCTTCATCACAGCCCTACCTACGACCATCAGATAGGGATGATCATACCTTATGGTCCCCCTCACCTTCGTACTAACCTCATCTATGGAGGGCTTAATCAAGCTCCTACTGACGGTAATCCTCTTTCTTCACCTCAACCTTTCACATCAGATTTCTCATTTCTTGGCAACCCTGCCTTTGCACACACTTACCTTTACAGGTGTGCATGGAAGGGTTTTGGTTTTGGACGCTATGAGCAGGGCTCCCATCAGCCTATCCAACCGCTCAATGATGACGACGCCAAGAAACGGTATGGTCTGGGATATCACGACCCCACTCAAGACCCTGTAGACCTTTATCCTGAACCAATCCTTAACCAATCTCCTCCACACTCGCCTGTTTTGCCACCTTCACCTACGGAGTCAGTGGTTTCCATTCCTCCTAGTTTTTTTTCCATAAACACCATCCACCTGGACCCCTTGACTTATCAGCTCAATGGGGTATCCAAGTCTCTCCCTCTCATTCTTCCCAGCATGATCGAAGATGAGTCGGCAACCATCCACACTGTTCATTGCGTTGACGATGACGCCATTCTTTCTTACATGGGTGCTGATGATTCTTTTATCCAGCGCTCCCTCCCTTCTGAGACTCAAGTTATGTTAAATGAATCAACCATTGACATCAACCTTCCTTCTTCTGATGTTCCTCATGTCTTAAAGATTGGCCAATCTTTAGACGTTCAGGAGCAGCTTGACTATACCCATTTCCTCTCCGACCATAGCAAGGCCTTTGCCTGGACTTACAGTGATATGCCTGGCATCGACCCCACCATCATTACCCATAACATTGTCACCAAACTAGAGGCTAAGCCTGTCAGGCAAAAGCTTCGAAAGATGCATCCTCACGTTGCCCTCCTTGTTAAAGAGGAGCTTCAGCGCCTCCTTTCTGTCTCCTTCATCCAGCCCATCGACTATCCACAGTGGGTCTCTAACATCGTCCCAGTCACCAAGGCAACTGGGGGGATTCGGATCTACACAGACTATCGCGACCTCAACCTAGCCTGTCCTAAAGATGACTTTCCTCTTCCTAACATCGACCAGCTTGTCGATCTTACGGCCGGCCATGAGATGTTATCTCTTATGGATGGGTTTTCAGGATATAATCAAATCCTGATCACTCTGAAAGATCAGCACAAGACTACTTTCATCACCCCATGGGGGACTTTCTGCTATTGAGTCATGCCTTTCGGCTTGAAAAATGCAGGCGCCACTTATCAGCGTGCCATGACCTACATTTTCCACGATCTCCTCCATAAAATCATGGAGGACTATGTGGATGACCTTCTCGGCAAATCCAAGCTTCGCCGTGACCATCTGACCATTCTCAACATCATCTTTTCTCGTCTTCTTCAGTACCATGTCCGTCTTAACCCCAAGAAATGTGTTTTTGGGGTCCTCTCTGGCAAGCTTCTCGACTTCATTATTTCCTTTCGTGGCATCGAGATAGATCCCGCCAAGATTCGCGCTATTCTCGAAATGCCTCCCCCAACTAATCTCAAGCAGCTTCACAGTTTGCAAGGCAAGCTCCAGTCCATTCGTCACTTCATCTCGCAGCTTTCTGACCGCTGCCAACCTTTTCATCATCTCCTTAAGAAGGACGTCATTTTTACATGGGATAAGGACTGTCAAGAGGCTTTTGAAGCCTTAAAACGCTATCTGGTCTCTCCACCAGTCCTCATTCCACCTAAAGATGACCAACCCTTCTACCTTTATATCTCAGCCACTCACCATTCGTTAGGTGCCATGATCGCGCACCGAGACGAGCATCACCGTGAGCAAGCTGTCTATTACATCAGCCGAACACTAGTCGACTATGAAACTCGGTATACCCATATCGAGAAACTCTGTTTGGCATTAGTCTTTGCTGCTACTAAGCTTCGCCACTATCTTCTTAGTCACAAAACCTTTGTCATCACCCACACCGACCCTCTCAAGTATATGCACTCCAAGCCATATCAGAATCAACGTATGGCTCGATGGCTCATGCTGCTTGCTGAGTTCGATCTCGAATTCATCCAACAGAAATCTATCAAGGGGCAAACCATCACTGATCAATTAGCAGATGCCCCTCTTCCTGACAATCAACCTTTGTAGTGTGAATTCCCTGATGAGTCTATCACTGCGCTTTCCTCTGATGACACCACCTATCAGATGACTATGTTCTTTGATGGTTCCAAATGTCAACTAGGTGGGGGTGCTGGGGTTATTCTCATTCCATTCGAAGGAGAGCCCATGCCTCTATTTTTTAAGCTCGACTTTGATTGTACCAATAATATGGCCGAATACGAGGCCTTAATTTTGGGACTTCAGACCGCCCTCTCTCTCAGCATCAAGTCCATCAACATCTTCGGCGATTCACAGCTCGTCGTCAATCAGGTCAACGGTTCATACCTCTGTAAAAATGACATTTTGCAAAGGTACAAAAACTGTGCTGACTTTTTCCTTGCATCTTTCGACCATTTCCTCCTGCAGACTGTTCCTCGATCCACGAATAAGTTTGCTGACACTATGGCTTCTCTCACTTCCCATATCCCATCTTCCTCATCTGCATCCAGACTTTTTGTCACGATGCGTCATGTGCCGTTGCCTTCATATATCTCTCCTCACATTCATCATGTCAACACTATAGACCCAAGCCCACAAGATGCTTGGTATAAGCAACTTGTGGACTTCTTATCTCTCTCTATCATTCCTCCCAACCTCTCTAGTAATGCACGATGAGCTTTTATCAAGCGTATTGCTCGCTATACCATGCTAGGGGGTCTTCTCTATAAGCGAGGCTTCGATGGCCTCCTTCTTCGTTGTCTCACCTCCACTGAAGCATCTCAAGCCATTCAACAAGTCCACGATGGGATTTGTGGCAGACATTTCAGTGGGAATTCAGTTGCCAAGCGCATCCTTCGTTTGGGCTATTATTGGCCTACCCTTCATCAAGACTGTAGCGACTATGTTCGGCGTTGCATCAAGTTTCAGCAGCACTCTAACTTGCTTCATCTCCCCAGTCACGCCTTATAAATTGCTTAAGATTTCTGGCCTTTTTCTCAATGGGGTTTAGATCTCATCGGTGAGATTAATCCTCATTCATCTCTTCGTCATCAATCCATCATCACAGCCACTGAATATTTCACCAAGTGGGTGGAAGCCATTCCTCTCGTTTCCACAAAAGCCAACAAGATCATCGACTTCATCAGCACCCACATCATCTGTCGTTTCGGTGTCCCTCATAAAATCATCACCGATAACGGCAAGTCCTTCAAAAACAAAACTATCCAAAAGCTATGCGACTCCTTCGGCATCAAACTTAGTTTCTCTTCGCCTTACTACCCACAAGCAAATGGGTAGGCCGAGGCTTCCAACAAAATTCTCACCAAAATTCTCATGAAAGTGGTCAGTGACACAGGCAGGGATTGGCACATTCACATTCCCTTCACTTTGTGGGCTTACCGCACTAGCATCCGAACCTCTACGGGTGCTACTCCTTTTTCTCTCGTGTACAGAATAGAGGTTGTCTTACCTCTCGAAGTACAGATCCCGTCTCTCTGCATTTCTCTACATGATATCCTTTCCAACGATGACTTTCGTCAAGATTGCTTAGCTCAAATTGAGTTACTTGACGAACGCCGTCTTGCTGCCCTTAATCATCTCCATGTCTATCAACATCGCATCAAACACACCTATGACAAAAATCTGCGAGAACGAGATTTCAACATCGGAGACCTCGTCCTCAAAGAGAATCAACACGTGACCAATATGGAGCGAAGTAAATGAGGCAAGTTTGCTCCTAATTGGCTCGGACCTTTTATTATCACGCACAAGTATGGATCAGGGACTTACCGTCTGTCTTCTCTTGATGGACGCCCAGAACCTGAGCCTCTTAATGCGTTGCATCTTCAACCATTCTTCTGTTAGTCGAGTACTCGTCTACTTGACACGTAACTTGAGCTCATCCCTTGAGCAATCCCTGTCCTCTTAATCCTACCTCCTTTCAACCCTATTCCTCTTAACAATTCCTATAACCCTTTTATGATGTATGGATGCTTTGTCCTCATAAAAGGGAGTCCTTGACCTTCTATAATCTTGTCCATGACTCAAATTTCTATAAAAACAAATCAAGATGTCAAAACATATCCATGGTCACTATATCTATATCAAAATCAAAAAGCAGACTGCTCCCTCGAAGGACAGCTGTACTATCATTGCTGTAATTAATAGACTGATCCCTCGAAGGACAGCTATTCAAAAGCCTTTTATTAAACAAAAATCTAGACCACTCCCTCGAAGGATGGCTATGACTAATCTGGCAATAAACAGCACTATTTTAGAAGCTTCTCGCATTGATCAGCTTCACAACCTGACCACCAAACAAATGACATCTTTATGCAGGCTTCCCGCATTGATCAGTCTGCGCAAAAAAAAAAAAAAAAAATTGAACGAGTCATGGACTTGGCTTGTAGTTGTCTTCAGGGTCTCCTATAAAAAGGGGCATCGTTATCTTTGCTCTTAAAATGGGTTACCCTTCTTCCTCCTCCTATCACCCGCTCAAGGGACTTCAAGCTCACTTTAATGTCTAAGTGATTCGATTACCGCTCTAACATAACTACGGTCAACGACGTCACGCATGAATGGGGCTCTTGGTTCTCATAACCCCTATTTATGCTATCCTTTTGGTCCTTGTCAATGAAAGAGCAATATGCCTTTCACTTTTTCTACACTTTGGTCACATTCACCTTCATCACTTGTCAATCGACTCAACTCAACTCTCTTTTCAAACCATCAACCTGACCTAGCCTATTCACCCTAATTTCTATGGATACCAATACACATGGAAACTATCGACCCGCCACAATTTATGTTCAGCATAAACCAATACTTGCTGAAGCATAAATAAACCTCAATTCATTTTTAGCATACATCCATCACGAATATGGAATATTGCTAGGGATGAAAAACCCCTCAACCAATGTTGCAGAATACACCTTTTGGAAAAGGCTGCAACATCTTTTTTTTTCCTCATCATTTCATCATAATCATCAACCAATCTATCAACCATTTTAACCACCTATCTACCACTCGGACGCTTGGTCTAAACTACATTGGTCTGAGGCCCTATCACAGGGGCTATGTAGGCAGCACTCAGATGACATGACTATCTTCTAGGGTTAGCTCGACCATTCTCATTTGTTCGTCTCTCTGATGAACAAACCTTCTTTCTTTCTTTTAACCATAATCTTGTCCTTGACCATGACCCATTTTATCCCTTTGACCCTCCCTCCCTTCTAGGGAGAACTACATTAGCCTGAGGCCCTATCACCAGGGCTATGTAGGTAGCACTCAGTTGACATGGGGTCTTCTGGGGTTAGCTCGGCCACATCCTTTCGTCCATTCCTCCCCTCGACCACCAACCATTGGAGATCATGCCTATCTCCGCTGACCTTGACTACTTCCAAGACATTGTTGCCTTGGTTGTTTTTGCATGTATGCTACCTCATGACTGGTTAGTAGAATTGTGCGTAGACCTTTTTTGGACCCTCACAAGTATAGGATCGCGAACTAGTTGATCCGCACTACTTATGGCTTTTTCGTGTTTCTAGGAGCACTTCCTGAGCCTGGGATACCTAGAACACGATGACCATTTGGAGCTTCAGCTTAGATTGAGTGACCCGATCAGCAGATGACTAAATGCTGGGGCCCGATTACTTTGATTTTGGCACTCCTCGACCCTTGACCTGCGACACTTTTGACCTGACCATCTCGTGCAGTGGTATGCGTGCAATCACGACTTTTGCAGCGTTCCCCCTCACCCCTTTTTCATCCACTCTTTGTCAAATCAGCACCTGATTCTCGGTTCCCTTCCCTCGACTCCTGCTTTGAGGGGGAATACCTTATCCTTAATCGGGGCAACCTATCCGTTTCCTATTTTTTTGTCTTGCAGTTCATTCGAACAACCAATAAGACGAAATCAACCTTATCCCTCACCTGGGGCACTCACTCCTATTTTTGTCTTGCAGTTCGTCAGAACAACCAACAAGACAAAAAGGGGCAAATGTAGACACCAAAATCGTGTCGACTCCCCTGGTCACTCCCCGTCTTATTCTTCTTCACCTATTTAACCCTCGATGATCACTTGTTCTACCAACCTTGACCCTGGCAGCATGTAACAATGAGTAGAGAACTAAAAGCTAGACTCTGTCCTCATTGTGCATCTGCCGATGACGGTCTTTACCCGGCCGATGTTGCCGACGTCGGTCACTTATCGGCCGACGTCGGCAATCCTGCCGACGTTGGTCACCATCCCGTTATCCGTTACCATTCGGTTCTCGATTGGTTTTTCGAAACGGTTATCGAACCGTCTCTCGAAACCGTCCCAGGGCCTTCATTCAATCTCCCCCCTCCCCGATCAATCGATCTGACTCCCATTTTCCGACATCTACAGGCTCTCCAGCATTCGAACTCCAGCATCCATCAACTCCAGCATCCATCAACTCCAGCGTTCGTTCTTCCGGCACTGCACAGGCAACTTCGACTATGGCTTTCATCACGGCTTCTGACAGGTAAGTGTTTTCTGTGTTTATTTTCATTTTTTCTTCTTGATTATTTATCCCCTATTTCTGCCATCCTGAAACTTCAAACCCCCAGACTCGACCAAAAACCCCATCCCGACTCTATCTAAAATCTTGTCCCGACCCTGTCAAGACCTTCTGCAACTTTCCCAGACCTCTGTTCAGAACCTGCCCCGACCGACGCCGGTCACTACCCCGACCGACGACGGCACCTTAACCGACGTCGGTACCTTCCCAGACCGACCCCAGCACCACAGAGACCGACGCCGGTGACTGTGCAGAACAGTGCCGCTTATCAGGTACGCATTTTATTTTTTTCCATTTATTTCTATCATTTCATCTTTTATTATCTACTTTCGTCCAACATTACGCTTTTTATCAGTGGGTTGATATCCTTTTAGGGAGTCTTCGTACTTCTGGGATCGGGCGTTCGCCTGACAACCCACCATATCTTTGACTAACATCTTTTCATGTTTTAGTCTCTTTTTTGCAGGTGCCATTCCTCCACAGCCAAAGAGGAGAATCTTCCAACGTCTGATTTCGGTGCGCTCAACTTTATCAGGTACTTCTAGCCTTGACCATTTTCTTTCAGTTTCTTATTTCTTCTTTGAATGTAGAAAGCAATTTTGCATAGAAACACCCTTAAATGTTATAATTAGTGAGTTTTTGATTGTGAGGCTAGATTAGAACAGTAGATTCTAGAAACTATTTCTCGTCGTGGTTTTTCCCATATTGGGTTTTTCACATATGCATATGGTGTTGTGTCTATTTGTGTGTGTGTGATCTCTTAATATATTTTTAATCTAAATAAAAAGGTTTAAAAAGGAGTAATTTAGTCAATATAATGACTCACCCCCCCACTCTTAGTAGATAGCTATGTTCAAACACATAAGGGAGACAAGGTCAACCACCTCCATGTAACCAAGAAAATGTCATCCCACCTTCACACATGTGAGCACAAATCAATAATATTACTTTTGTCTTTAGTCCCCATGTGCACAAAAGATCCCAAAAAGGCTCTAATAACCTTTTGACCAAGTGGTAGACAATAAAACCATGGATCTACCCACAAATTCATCCCATATCTCACACATGTAACTCACATCACATGTGACTCACTAAAGACAAAAGCACTTGTCTCTTAGTAGATTGGGATGACCCACCTCCATCATATGCATTTGATATCATGATATATCCCCTATAGGCCATACCACATTATCCGAAAGCCACCTCATTTGCTCCTTAATTAGCTGCATCACCTGCCACATCATCATGAATAATGATAGTGAATAGTGACTCATGAATAGTTCTAGTGAATAATAATTGGTGAATAGTGATTTAACACAAAATTATTCATGTAAAACACCCAACATAGCCTATGTGAATTAAATAGGCTAGTGGTATTTTGCAATTATCTCATTTAGGGAAAAGGGATATTACATCCTCCCTACCTAAAGATTGCTTATCCTTAAGCAGTCTAGTTAACTTCCTAGTTCCAAATACCATGATCCCAAATTATTCTTCCTAATTCACATCCAAATGTGAGCATCTTAAGTTTATTTTCTTGTTTATCTTCAATTCTCTATAAAAATTTCTCAATTATGCCTAAATATGCATGTGCAACTTATCATTTTCCTAGAAGCTTTTCTTCATGGAGGATGATCTCTTCATTTAACTTTCTCTATACTGCTCTGATTTGATCTTCAAGGTCAAATTCTTCCTCACAATCACTTTCCAAATCTAAAAAGATAAAGCTATCATGAACACTCTTATCCACATACTCAACTTCAACATACTCTTTTTTTGAAATGACATTAGTGATTCTAAAATTTTTATCATTTTATTTCATTACACTAGTGTCAACAAGGAAGCTAATAGTCTCAAAAACTTCATTAGTTTGATCTAAATTTACACCCAGGGTGGCTATTTTGACATCTTAATTAAACATATTCACAACAAATGTTGATACATGTATTTTATTAAAGTCATTATGGAGCTCTGTCATACATACCTATTGAGATAAGGCTTTTCCTCCATCAAAACTTTTTGCTATGGACTCCTCTTCTTTGTTCTCAACATCACTCTGTTAGAATGTGATGAAAGTCACTAATTCATCTTCTTTCTCCACTTGAAGCATTAGAGTGTCCATTACCTTATTTTTATCATCCACTTTAGTAGATTTGGATTCATCCTCTTCATTATTTATGCATTTATGACTGGGATCCCAGGATTCCTTGCATAATAAATAAAGATTATTTTTTCTAAGCTCATTTTTTCTACTATTTATCTCCTTTACTACTTCAAGGCTTCCTTCTTCTCTTACAAATTTTTTATTCTCCTCTAACTTCTTGGAGACTTTTGTATTCTCTTATTTTTTCCTTGAAATTCTTATGTAGTTTATAATACCCTTTTTGTTAGGATCCAATATTACTTTTATTTCTAAGTACTTATCAAAGTAAACTCCATTTTTAAACTCATCAAGAAGTGCTCAGATCTGGTCCATAATTTTGACGGCATAATATTCATAATTCTAAATCCTCATCAACACATCATGTATATTAAATATTTATTCTACATTTGGTAAGAAATTAGGAAGCTATCACCACTTCATGTTCCCTATAGCTCTATCAAAAAAATATGCAAACATAAATCCTTACAGGCTGGCAGGATACATAGCATTGATACTACTAAAATATTCCCAAATGGGATATTTTCTAAACATACTCAAATATATAAAAGTCCCAACTCAACACTTATGATAATAGACTCAAATCTAATATTTCTTTGATACCAATTTAATATCCATTTTTAGGATATTAATGATAATCTAATTTTTCTATGTATTCCAAATATAAATAGATCTAATACAAAACACAATACACATATAATGTTGAAGATAATATTAAAGAATAAAAACTCTTATATATTAAATCTTCAACACAACTTACATACACTGATCACAATTGTACCACAATTTAATTTTTGGATGGAATTACCATAACCATGTAAGGAGGAATCTTTCACCACCAAAACTAGTAAACTTTAGAGGGTTTCCATACTCAAAGATTTATACACTCCATGGATTTAATCCTAAGAGAGGAATAATTTAACACAAGTTTGATATCTAAAAATAAGAGGTTTATGATTTGCAAATGATTAATGACAAAGTGGAAGTGCTCTCCTTAAATAGAAAATGTTTGAGAGAGAGAAAGAGAGGAAACATCAAGAACAAGTAAGGAAATGCACCACCCTCCTTCATGCATGTGATCCATCATTGTGGTATTTGTCTCCATGTTTAAAAAGGAGTCAAAATTAAAAGCATTAAGGGAGACAAGATCAGCCACCTCTATGTGTCCAAGAAAATAGTGTTCCACTTTCACACATTTGAGCACAAATCAACAATAGTACTTTTGTCTTTACTCCACATGTGCACATAAAATATAAGAAAGGATATTATCACATTTTGACCAAGTGGTGGACAATAAAACCATGGAGCCACCCAAAAACTCATCCCATATCTCACACATGTGACTCACATCACATGTGACTCACTAAAGATAAAAGTACTTGTCTCTTAGTAGAGTGGGATGCCCCACATTCACCATATGAATTTTATATCATTAGATATCCCTCATAGGCCATGCCACATCATCACAAGCCATATCATTTGAATTTTCATTAGCTGCATCACCTACCACATCATCATAAATATTAATAGTGAATAGTGACTCATGAATAGTGCTAGTGAGTAGTGATTTGACACATAATTATTCCCATACAACACCCAACTTAGCCTATGGTAATTAAATAGGCTAGTGGTCTTCTGAAATTGTCATTTATGGAAAGGGGACATTACATCCTTCCTTCCCAAAGATTTATTGACCTCAAGCAATCTAGTTAACTTCCTAGTCCAAATACTAGGATCTAAATTATTCTTCTTGATTCCTATACAAATGTGAGTATCTAAAGTATATTTGATTATTTATCTTCAATTTTATGTAAAAATTCCTTAGTTGTGCCTAAATATGCATCCACAAATTCTCGCTTTCCTATAACTTTTTCTTCATAGAGGATGATCTCTTCATTATGTTTCCACTACACTACTCTGATTTGATCTTCAAGGTCAGCTTCTTCCTCACAATAAATTTATAAATATAAAAGGCTAAAGATATCATGAACACTCTTTTCCACATACTCAACTTCAATATGTTATTTTTTTGAAATGGCATTAGTGATTCAAATAAATTTATCAATTTCTTTTATTCCACTAGTGCCAACAATAATGCTAATAGTCTCAAAAAATTCATTGGTTTGATCTAAATTTACACCTAAGGTGGATATTTTGACATATTCATTAAACATAATCCTAACATACGTTGATGCATGCATTTCAATGGAGTCATTATGGATCTCTGTCATACATACCTCTTGAGATAAGCCCTTTCCTCCATAAAAAAAAATTGATATGGACTCTTCTTTGTTCTCAACATCACTATGAGGGAATGTGATGGAAGTTATATGAAATGGGAAATGCAGTATATCTAAAAATCAATCATATCTCAAAGTAGATAAATCATACTTACACTTCCAATAGGGGATACATTAGATAATCAGGGTCATAACCAATATGGATCTGTTAGACCTAATCAAGGTATCTCTTACCACAAAAATATCACTAGGGAGTGTTTTAAAGCCTCCAATCAAGGAAAATTACACAATAACCCTAACTAGGTCCTATTTTTTCATATTTACTAAGCTAATAACAAGTAAAATCTAATATAGTGCTCACCAAATCTTGTGGCACAAAGTAAGAGTAATAAACATGCATAGAAGACATATACTCATGTTAATGTATAAAAAATCCTAATTCATGGAAGAGAAGTGAAAATGCATATCTATCTACTCTTACAAAGGAAGAAAAAAGTTAGAAATACTTATCTTAAAAGATGAACTTGCTGAGCCTCAATCTCTCCCTTGGCCAAGGTGCTTTGCAAGAGGTTATTATGGTATATAAGGATGACAATGATAAATCAGCTCTAGGATACACAACCTATCAATACATCCAAAAGACTTCTCCATAAGACAAGTTTTATGACCCTAAATAAAGTATGAAACCCTAAGCTTGATCCTCAAGTATAATGGTGGATAAGTACATGTGAAATATATCATACTTATTCTTCTCTTAGGAATGGTGAAATGAATGTGTTTATATAGGTAGATCTAACCCTAAACACTTCTAAAATTTTAGGCTGACAAGGTTGACCCGATTGACCTAGTATTGAAATTGGAAAAAACTAAGTTATGAACTAGGTCAGCCATGGGCCGACCTAGTCCCTAATAAGCTTTTTGAATAACAATACAAGGTTGATGTGGCTGACTATGTCATGTAAATTTCCAAAAGGCATTTTAGGTTAAGGAAAGGTATAATGAAGTTGGTAAATTAATAGGGGAGGGTGAAAATAAGAGTCAAATCTTAGGGGAATGGTTTTTAGGAGATAATTTTTTAGATAGTAAGTGGTAAAATGGGACAATAATCCTATGAAGCACTAATTATCTGACCACCCCTTTCCTAGTGCACTCCTTAAGGCATACACTCAGAGAGATTGGGACTCAATGGGTTCTTACAAGATAAAGAGCATCAATAATTGATAAAGTTTAAAAATATTATGTGTATACATATGCCCCACTAAAATCTCATCACATGTCACATAGGTGTAACATGGGATGGTGCTTAAGGAAAATAACATAGCAACACATAACACTAAAGCTAAATAAAGTATAGTAAGGTGAAAATAAGATAAATTAAAAGACATAGTTGAAAAACACATACCTTTACTTACCTTATTATTGAGTACAAATAAGGAGATGTGATAAAGGTGAAGGTGTCCAAAGTGAGGAACATTAGGTGAACATGTAGAGATTAGCACAAAAGAGTGAAAAATTAAAAAAAATGAAACATGTTCATATAATAGTTGAAAAGAATCTCTATGACATCAAGAGTCTAGAACATTTTATGGTTTGGAAAAAGAGTAAGTAGAGACAAAGATATGATCAAAATAAGAAATCTGATGGTAAATATTTGAAAGGTAAATAATTTTATAATAGTAACTATAAATAGGGTGAAAAATAATTCATTTGTCATTATTTACTATTATAAGAATAATAGAGCTTTAATAGACTGAGTGCGAGACCCAGAGAGTGAGGATAGTGGGGAGATGATATCTAAGATGGGGAGGATGCGTAGTGGCCATAACGAGTGTAGCATAGGTAAGCAACTAAAAATTTCAAATTTTTGAGTATTTTTATTTAAAATTGAATGATTTATTAAAATTGGATAATTAGGAAAAATTTAGACACTAAATAAACCCTAGGAAATTTATAGGAGTACTAAAGGTCGAATGGGGTATTGGGTAAGAAAGAATCACACCAATAAATGCCCAAGGCATTTATGGCAATTTGGTATAAAGTCATTATAGTGAAAGAACAAGGTCAACTAGGTTGACCTAGTTGGCAGAAGATAAGAAAAACTAATGGACCATCTTAGTAGTAATTGGCCAATTTAGTTGGTTAGGTTAATTTGGTTGAAATTGAAGCAAACCAATTTACTTTTATGAAATTTGTAAGAATTTATTTTGATTATGAATGGCATGGATGTTTAATATATCCTTTGTTTGATATTTTGTAGAGGTGCTAGATATTTTGGTGAATGATCGATGCCTCAGGGTTACCTAATTTAATGGAGTGGTTGATAGATGTAGATAAAATGAAATTGGTTACAATGGGCCTACGAGGCATCATGGAGATGAGATGCATCCCAGTCAGTGTTGATCTCATTTTCATGTTCCTTGGAGCATGGGAATGGTTGACCAACACTTTTTGATAGGTGTTGGATGAGGATACCATAGGGGTAGGTATCACACTAGAAGACATCCATGCATTGCATAGACTACTTATAGGAGGGATACTAATGATCACAAGGTCACTGAATGATCTAGAAGAAAGATGAGCATTGGCTAGGTGGGTGATGTGCTCAAATAGGATCTATCTAGGGCTGAAATATATTGCATATATTTTAGATATTTAGAAGGCTATGATTCTACATATAATAGTATGAGTGTTGTATCATAAATTAGATGGTAAGGTAAAACTGTACGTGATAGCCTTGTGTTAGTCTATGGTGGATCAGGGAGTGCTCTATGATTTTGGGTTTGCTATCTAGGTCTATCTCATACATGATATGTATGGGTTATTATCTAAAGGGTGAAAGGATATGGTATCGGTGGTGTTGTTGAGTGCATGGATATATGAGATTTTTTTGATGTATTGGCCAACTAAGTTACCCCATGTGGCTAATGATAGCTACTTTGGGTTGCTAGATAGAGGCAAGACCAAGTAGTGTGGGCCATGACCCACATGCTAGCATTGTATATAGTCACATGAGGAGAGATTGTGTGGTATCCCTATGCACATATTGTTACTATTTAGCCTAGTTGGGTGATCTTGGCACTAGAGCTAGCTTGAGTATGGATCACAAGCCACTATACCTGGTGGTAAAGCCATAACCAGTGGCATACTTCTTTTATAGTTTGGATTCCCACACCTAGTGTCTCCTATAGTAGTACCTACATTTTAGGCATGGCATGAAAGAGAGTCAATGGGGATAGGAGGATGAATGCTAGTCAAGAGACCAGAGATCAAGTTCTAATGTATGAGATCATGGACTAGTCAATCATGATAGCTAGTAGTCAAAAGATGAGAGGGCATGGATGTGGATATAAGGTTATATTAGGTACCATAGTAGGCATCATATCAGGAGGAAAAATGACCACATTGGTCACACTACTAATAGAGATGCTAGCAGTGGGATTGAGCACAAATGAGAGTAGTCATATATGGTGACCTGATAGTTGGCTTAGGGCATAGCTAGTCAATAAAGGCACCACTAAGGAGAGGCTTGAGATGTACATGAGTGGTGACTCTAGGTTCTAATTTGATAATGATGTGACCCACAAATGAGGTGCTTGGGGGATAGGCTGATGGAGAGACTATGCTTGGTAGATGAGCAAATGGGGAGACAATTATTTGTGACACTAAGACAGGTAAGAAAGGTTAGAATTGTTAGTCTTTGAGATAGAATACTAGCTATATATGATTGTAGATAGATAAATTTTGAGAAGTATAAATGATTTGATATCTATATGGGTTTTGGTTTTTACACACCCTATTATAGAGGAGACTAGATGGGGTTCCTTAGTCATGACAACACACCATGAAATTTTAGATGGAGTGATAGAACCATATGAACCCACCACACTAGATGATTATATGGTACCATCTACCCAAACTTAGGTAGATTGGTTTAGACTAGTGAGGGAAGTCGTGAGGTAGCTACAAACATGTAGAGATGGATTGCAGCCACTAGTATAGGTGAGAATAGGAGAGGTACAAGCTTGGCAGGTCTTGGATCAAGAGAGAGCCACACAAATGGCTATTGTGATCTAGTTAGGATAGGTATAGGCCTAAGTGGACAACCTATAGGGACACTTAGTAGGTTTGAGATCTTAGATTGCCTCATTATAATTTACTACACAAAGAGGATTATCTAAGGCATTTATTGGTAGCATGGCTAGGCAATAAGATAGGCATGATGGATCTCAACCATATAGTTAAAATGATGTATTTTTATATTTTATATTAAACACATGATATATAGAGATATTTGGTCTTGACAGTTGGATTTTGGTCTCATGATTTATATGTTGGTTGTAGTTGTCAATGCATGGATATATTTATTTCTATCACATAGATTTTGCTTTTGTTATATATGTTAAAGAAATATATGTGAAGTGTTTTCTTTTCTAGTATTATGTAGTACACATACATGGTTAAAAATAAACAGACAAAAAAGATTTGGAAAAGTATAAGTAATCATAATAAAATTTACTACACACTATTTCACGATGGAAAATGTGTAATAAAAAAAGATGATTAAGTATAATAAACCAAAAAGGGGTAACTACGAGTACAAAATGGTTTTATGGCACCAAATTAAAACAAGTAAAATCACACTATATCACATTGGGAAGTATGAAAATAATGTAATAAAATGGAAATCATGTGAAAGACCAATGGTAGAAAAATAAAATAATTAAGTCAATCAATCATACTAAATCACGTTGGGAAGTATAAAAGAGAAACAAAATTTTTAAAATGGTCTTAAATTAATCACACTAATTCAAGTTGGGAAGTATGACAAATGTAAAAAAAATGGTTGGATTCTTACATGCAATCAAAAAATAAGAATATAAAAGTGAAATATTAATGAAGTAAGCAGAAAACATACTAAATAAATATGGGAATCATGTTGATAATGTGTACTCATAATCAATCACATCTTATCTCATATTTGACACATGTAATTTCGTTATGACTTGGGTATTAGAAAATTTTGTGAGGAAGGCTAGGTCTTATAAATGGTCTTACACTACAACTCACAAAGGAAACATCAATGAGGTGGAAAAAACGTTAAAATTTGGTAAAAGGGGATGTTTGGAATGGTAATGTAAAAATTTTATATTTTTTGAGGAAGGCTTGGTCCTTTCCAAGGTCTTACACTATAAATCACAAATTGAATCCCTGGGGGGAGTGATCAGTGAACAAAAAAAAATTCTTAAGGAGAAATATTAGAGTTGTAGGGAGTGAAAAATGTAATATCAGAATCATAACATAGGCATCTTATGAGAATACCTTAGGAGACATGAAGCATACTAAAGACATGAAAAGACACTAAGTGACTAGTGACCATGAATATACAAAGGATACATGTTCGCTATAGGCACAACTTTGTATAAGACAATAAGTGTGGTACTAAGATCAACTCATGTTGGTTGTTTTAAACAAGAAAATTAAAATGGACCTACCTTCCCACAATGTGTTCCCCACTCCTTAGGACCCCTTATAGAGTCATCGATCTATTATGAAGATTGGGTACTTGCATGAGAAATTAAGTAGCACTAAAATGTTTTTTTATTCTCCTTTTCCAATCTAATGGCCTATCACACCCTAATGGACCTATAATCTATCATGAGGCCAGCTATGGATTTTAAACTTCAATTAAAAAAAGTAGATGTAATTTAGAATCACATCTTTTAGTGTGATTTAACTTTTGAAAAATTTGAATGTTGCCTTTTAAATCATTGACTTTTGTTAAATGATTTGGATATTGAATGTTTATGGCTTTTAAGATTACTCCCCCATATGTATTTACAATGACTAATCATGAGAGATAAAGTAATACATATTAATGAGCTTTAGGATTTGGATAAAGGAAGTTAAGTATCCAAAAACATGACTAACCAAAACACTTAGGCTTAACTATAAACCAACATGTTATCTCTAGTCTCAAGCATATGTATGCTTAGTTTATGAAATGGAATAAGGGGAGATCCAAGGTGGACTGGTAGAAGGAGATTATAATGAGATGAACTATTTTCTAATTGATCACATGGTAAAGAAGGAATGACTAAACAGAGCAAGGTTTGTATAACCAAGTCACAATAATAATTATCCATGTTTATAGATATAAGATAACAAACAATTATGAATCAAGATAACCATAAAAAATAAATCATGAAGAAGAACTATTTAATCATGAAAAATAATCCCTAAGATAACATAAGGAAAATAATGACATTATAAGCAACATATAGTTCAAATTAAAAGTCATCATGTAATATAGATAGGAATTTGACACACTATCAAATGATATAAAATAGATAAATGTAAATTTGGAGCACATGTTGAATCTAAATGAAGAAATAAATGAAAGAACACCATGCTTGTGTTCATAAATAATGATAGATTTGTCTACACACATTATCCATGACATCAGATAAGTCTCTATGAAGCTAAACGCAAACTGAAGCCAAAGTCCCATTGATCTTCAGGGAAAGATTAGAGAATACTTCACATCTAATCTCCTTGACATAAAATGTAGGAATGCTTGAAGGATCATGTTGATGTAGGATATCATGCAAGGGATGATTAGGGGGAGGAATGAGAAGGGAATCTATGAAATATGAAGGGGTCACTGATGGAAAATGGGCCATAGGTGAAGGAGTCATCGTTGGAGAAGGATATATGGGTGGATAAGGGACCATAAGTGGTGGAACCATGGGGGAAGAAGGGTGCCTTCTTTTGGGGGATACCTATGGGAGGAAAGGTAGCAGGTGAAAAAATGTTGATTAGGTGATCCTTGAGATGTTGTAGAAGGATGCGGTAATGATCAATGTGATGAATATCACATTGGTACCAGATATAATATAACTCTCCATAATTGGTAAGATATTTAGGTAATACTTTTGGTGGAGGTATAGCCTTGTTTTTATATATATATATATATATATATATATATATATATATATATATATATATATATATATATATATATATATATATATAATGCATGGATGAATGATTATATGTATTTTGGAAGAAATAGGTATAATTTTTAGTATACTTTTTAGGTGTACTAATAGAAGGAATAGAAGTGGAAGTTGAAGAAAGCTGGCTTAATGAACAGTATCTAGTCTGATGATAAAAAAACTTTGTGAATGTCACAACATGGTTGATCAACCCATTTGGCAAGCAAAGGAAAAAGATGTAATAAAGGTATAAAACTATCACCAAGAGAAGGTGGGGCTAATGGATAGACTATGTGAGGCTTGACTAAAGTAGCAATAATATCTAAAATAGGAAGAGACTCAGCTAGAGAGGGGGTGGGAATATGATCCAAACTGGGCTTATTTGAGGGATGGGTGGGATACATAGAATGCTGAAGGATAGTCTCAAAAATTTTAGGGATAAGTTAGATAGAGGGGTCCTAATATCTATTAAAGTGGTATAGACTAGTCATAGCATGATCCATAAGCATACTCATATGAGGATCTTCAAAAACTAGAGGTCTGTGGACCATCTCTACCCTATGAATAAGAGGAAAAATGTTTAAATTAGGAATGATATAGGATGGAATGCTAAAATAAATATAGAAACACTGAAGCAAAAAATAATGATAATGAATAATTTTAGCATCTTAGGCTTGAACACGACCTCCTAAGAATGGATCATATAAGGTATAGCCATCATCATAATTAGTCATATGAAGATCAATGGTGTAGGTAGGGATGACCTTGTCATTCGATGTGGTCTAATGAATGAAATGTTGAGTCTTTTTAATATAATGGGTATGTCATCACTAGGAGGTTGATGGGAGTGAGGTTTCAGATAAGGGGGAAGCTAAGAGATGAGATGAGGTGAGAGATCTAAGGTTTTATCTTGAGATTAATCTTGTTAGGATTATAATCATTAGAATCTAAGAGGTTAGGTAGTATATTCCTAATGAGTTTGGGGTGACCATTGTAACCTCAAGTGGAGTTGATAGGAAATTTAAACCATTGAGATTCATGAAATAGAATGCTTGGTAAGGTTTCAAGGGTGGGAATATTAAATACACCATAGTCTTGGAATTTTTTGAAATTACAAGGGTTAGTGTCACCTTGAATCCTATAGATTACTCCATTTTGAGTAAATTTTAAACATTGATAAGTAGAAGAGGCAACTACTCTCATGCGATGAGTCCATGGCCTACCAATAAAAATGTTATAGGATAGAGGAAAGTACAAGAACATCATCTTCACATGAATGATGATAAGTGGGATGGTGATATGGATCCACACATGGCCTAATGGAGGTATTTGGATTTGGTCATAGCCTTGACATGTGTTTCATGTGGACTTAAGATTACATTCAAAATATCCAAAGGTTTCAATAAAATAAAGAGAGGCAACACAAGTTATTTAACCCTCATCAATCAAGGCATGCTTGACTTGGATATCACCAATTTGGACATTGATAAAAAGAGGAGGATC
Source organism: Torreya grandis (assembly GCA_037957365.1). Classification (NCBI taxonomy): domain Eukaryota; kingdom Viridiplantae; phylum Streptophyta; class Pinopsida; order Cupressales; family Taxaceae; genus Torreya; species Torreya grandis. Next base: position 486,232 of record JARHVA010002149.1, read on the forward strand.
ATCTGTAAGAAGTAGAATCTCATTAGGGATCATAGAATCAATGGGGAATTTGAGGGAAAGAGAAGTGTCCATAGTTTCATCAACATGTATAGACATCTCTTTACATTGTTTTAAAATTCTATCTTATGATCTAGATAAGGTGGATTCGCATCCTAATAAGGGAGGATGAGGGATGTTAATTTTGATTAAGAGATGAATACAGTGATATAGAGAGGCTTGCATGAGTTCGAGAAATGGGATTTGAGATGGGAGACTAATAATCTCTATTATAGGATCCCATTCATCATAACCCCTAAGGGGATTGTTATAAAGAGGTGAATAGTGTTAAAGGAGGTCCTCAAAAGGAGGATATAAAGTGCATGTGAAGTTATGTTGATAATATGAGGAAGGTTTAAGTGGAGGACAAATTTTTTGTTATCTTGGAAATATAGGGTAGTTGATGTAGGTGTAGTTTGAGATAGATTGGAAGAAGTGTTAGTAGAAGTTTGGGTATCATTGGTGAAGGGTAAAGAGGTTTGAGGAGTGGTAGAAATGTTATGAGAAGTGTTATCCAAAGGAAGTGTTAGAATTGGTTCATCAAAATATATAAGGTCTTTTTACCCCAACTCTGTTAAGTAAGTTGGGGAAGAGTCTTAGATGATATGAAAAGTGTGAGATAATTGAGGACTATTAATGGGACAAGGATCAATGAAGGAAACCACCCTTCACACATTAGTCATATTTACCACATTATCTTATGGATTTGATTCAATAAGACTATTGACATTATTGGTGGAAGGGGTAGGCTTATCTTGATTATCTTGGTGATTTAGAAGAAGATCTTTATAGATGGCCAAATGAGCATTAGCCTAATTCAAAGTTTGAGATTTAGTTCATGTTTCATGGGATTTTAAGACAATTTCATAGGCTTGTTGACATTTATGAATAATATAATCATGGTCAAATTTTGGAAAAGGAAGGAAATACATAGCCATGCCTACAAGTCTCATGAGAATGACCCCAACTAGCATGAAACCAACGAAGATTTCATGGGACAAGTGGGATCAAGTTATCATGAAAGAGGCCTTGGTAGATGATTTTATAATTATTATAAGGATAAATGTTTACGAATATTGATGTTATTTTTTAATATAAATTAGGATTAGTGATGGGTTTGGGAGGGGAAGCTTGTTCCAGAGCTTGGTGGGGAACAATAGCTTGAATAGTATGAATGGTATCATAAGAATTGGTGACACCATCATTAGTAAAATTAAAAAAAAAATTGATTGACATGAGAGTACCCATATAAGGTTGGGATGTCTCAAATTTATGCATGAGTAAATCTTGATGTTTTTCTTGGTTAATAGCCTCTTCCAAAGTTCATGGTGAAAGAGTCTGGACCTAATATTATAACATGGCATAAAAACATTGGTAAATAGATGACATAGGTTATCATATACCATATTGTGTTTTCATTTATTATACAAGGTCTTCCATAATTTGATGAAAGCTTGTGTGATTTTGGTTTCAAGTTGCTTACAATTGATAAAATGGGCCAAGGTATTTTCAAGGAGATCACTAGTTTGAAACTTTTGAACAAGAGAATTGACTAAATCTTCTAAAATAGTGATGGAATGAGATTGTATTTGGTTGTACCAATCTAAATCATTACCTGTGAATTTTTTTCTAATATCTTGGTAGTAGAAAAAGTATTTATCTTGATCCAATCTTTATATAGATTTCCAAATGTTTTTAAGTGGAGAATAGGATCGATTAACCCATTATAAGTAATGGTAGGGGTGATGCATCATATATAAATATTATCAATTTTAGGTGTAAGAGGCTCATTTTGAATGTTCTTGATTTTTTTTTAATAAGGGGAGGTTGAGGGATATGATTAACCTAGAACTCCCGAAGAGGAGGTGGGGGAGCATTTTGCTTGTGTTCCTAATGGAACATGTTGAGGGTGATTTTGAAGATAGATATTATTATTTTGTATTTACATCATTTGATTGGCATTGTGATCTTGTAAATGATGCACTTCATTAAGATGTTGTAATATTAGTTGATGGGTTTGAGTGGTATTATGTGAAGCATTAGAATTGGTAGTAGTGGCTTGGGTACCACTATGGGTGTTAGTAGTAGCTTGAGAAGAATTTTTGGTGAGGCACTAGTAACATGATTTACTTATGTGAAAAATAATTTGATAGTATAGGGATGAGAATAAACTGCACTAGAGGCATGATTACCATGGGTAACAAATGATGCACTAGTGAAATAATTAAGGAGAATAAGTCTTGGAAGAGGCCCGCTAGATAAAACTGGCCATATTAGTAGATATACTAGGAATTGAGGTGGAGGAAATCAAAAAGTAATATGTCATAGTATGATAAGGGGTCAAAAGAAATGGAAGAGGATGAGAAGAAAATAAATTAGTGTCCCCAAATCCATGTGAGAATGTGGGAGAAGGTGAATGTGACTCCTCAACTTAACCACTTATCATGAGATGTTAAATAGTAGAAGGTTCTTTTCCTTGATGGTAAGGAAACTCATTGATGAAGAAGAGAATTTATGGGGTATACTCTAATTCAAGTTGATCTTCAAATGATAAGAGAGGGTTGTGAACTGAAGAGGAATGAGGAGGGGTCCCATAGTTTATAGTGTGAGTGGCTACATGCACATTACTTTCATCTAGGGTAGGAGACACAAGATGCATATGGGAGAACCTATTATTATTGGTAAATCTCATCATATCTATTTAATTTAACTTAGTGTTTTCTTTAAATAGGAATTTCATGATGAGGGATAAATATTAAGGAAGATAAAGATGATGCAAAATCAAAGAGATAGGAAAGATATAGAGTCCACTAAATTGATTGTGTTATATAATCCAAGAGGTAGATAAGAGTATAGGGTTGACCAGGTCAACTTAGTACTATAAATAGGGTATAAAACTAAGCCTAATAATAATACAAAGTTGAGTAGGTTGACTTAGTACTATAACCTGACTGGTAGAAAAGAGAACAAATTCATACAGGTTGACTCTATACTGTAGACAAGGTTGGAAACTAAGATGATATGGATACAAGATCTACTAAGTTGACTTAGTACTGTAACCTAACTGGAAAAAGGGATACAGAGTTATATATGTCAACTATATATTAAAAATAGGGTAAGATAGTATATAAGGGACCATATCAAATAGAATGATTGTGTGTTAAAGTAGGGAATTGAAGTAAGAAATGGAAGAAAACACACAAATAATTGGATTAATATGAGTGATCCAATTGGGGCACACAACATAAAACCTTGCATCAACACTAGTTAATGCAAGTTTTTATAATACAACACATAATGATCAGAGAATAAGCAGTTGACTAGAAATTAAATGATAACTAAGTGGTCATCATATGTGTTATTAGATTGTTAGAAAGTGTTGTTTTAAGTGTGATAGGGAAGTTGGCTGAAAATAGGGAACTAGAAAGCAATCTATGGATGGATTCAGGATGTTTAGGCTGAAAGGGATCTATGTTGGCAATGGTAATGGTTTGGCATTGGGGCCTACCTCTTCATTTCACAATCCCACAGTGATAAGGGTGTCAAGTTTTTTACCAATATATAACATTAACTAGGTGTTTATACTTGGCTAGAAAACCAAGTCGGCTTCCCCTTTAGTGATGAAATCCAAGTAGGTAGACCTTGAGAAGACAAATGTTAAATGTGTTTTGAATATTGTGTGATTTATTAGTGTGTGCAAAAAGATCAAAAATAATTTAACTAAATGGTAGTTTTAAAAACCACCTAATTAGACTATGTGAGCTAATTTAAGCATGTAAACAACTGAAAATGAAAGTGTGAATTAATTACTAGCAAATATTTATTAATTCCAAAATTTAGAATAGTATATAATCAATTTAGATGACATTATATGCAAATAGTATAGAACAGATTCAATTGGGTTGCTATTATTTTGTGAAAGAAAGAGTATTTAAGAATAGAATCAACTAGGCTGACTCAATCTTTTAGTTAGAAGATAGGATATATAACTAAGTTAACTAGGTCAACTTAATTTGTTGTTAGGTTGAATTTTTGAAGACTAAAAACTTGCACAAAATAGAAATATAATGAATTAATAAATTTATAAAGAGACAAAGAGAGGAACCTTGGTGGGTTGGAAGATGATTAGGATTGAAAATTTTCTACTGAAGTGCCTTGAATGTTGGTTTCAAATTCTACAAACTAAGTCGACTGGTTTAACCTAATTCTATAAAACCCTATATGATGAAGAAAGATGAGGTGACTAAGTTAACTTGTTTGACTTATTTTGCTGATTTGGATGTTGATTGAAATACTAAGTTGACCTATTCAACCTAATTTGTTGATTTGGATGTTGACTAAAGGACTAAGTTGACCTATTCAACCTAGTTTGTTGATTTGGATGTTGACTAAAAGACTAAGTTGACCTATTCAACATAGACTATTATCTAGGACTAAAAAAGAGTATTGTATTCACCTGTCTAATCTAGTAACCTATATCTAATGAATACTTACATATAAATAATAGTCATTTTGATACAATTGTGTGTTAAACCTACATGTAAAAGTTATAACTATATTGGTTGATTTGACATAGTATCATAAATATAGAAAAATGATAAAATGATAGAAATGAAGGTGTGAAAGAAAACCTATAAGGGTTAGATTTATATCAGTTTTAATAAAATGTATGTAATGGGAAATGTAGTAAATCTACAAATCAATCTTAGCTCAGATAAGATAAATCTTACATACTTTTGATTGGGGATACATTAAATAATTGGGCTCATGACTAATATGGATCTGCTAGACCTAATCAAGGGATATCTTACCATAATAATATCACTAGGAAGGGTTCCAAATCCTCCAGTCAAGCAAAACTATGTAATAACCCTAAATAGGTCCTATGTTTTCATATTCACTAAATTAATAACAAGTAAATTAAAATCTAATCTAGTGCTCACCAAAGCTTGTGGCACAATGTGGGGGTAATAAAAACTAAAATTAGACATGCATATAAGAAATATACTCACATAAATGTATACATAATCCTAATACATGGAAAATAAGTGCAAATGCATATCTATCTACTCTTATAAAGGAGGAACAAAATTATAAATACTTACCATCAAAGATGAACCTGTTGAGCCTCAATATCTCCCTTGACTAAGGTACTTCATAAGAGGTTTTTATGGTATGTAAGGATGATAAGGATAAATTATCTCTAGGATACACAACCTATCAATGCATTTAAAATACTTTTCCACAAGACAAGATATGTATCTCCAAAGAAAGTATGAAACCTTAATATTGTTCCTCAAGTAGAATGGTGGACAAACAGATGTGTAATATATCTTACTTATTATTCTTTTATAAATGGCAAAATGAATGTGTTTATATAGGTGGATCTAACCTCAAAGCCTTTTGAAAGTTTAGGCTAACAAGGTGGACCTGATCGACCTAGTATTGAAATTGGCAAAAACTAAGTTATGAACTACCTGACCTAGTCCCTAATAAGCTTTGTCAATAACAATACAAGGTCAATGTGGCTGACTATGTCATATAAACTACCAAAAAGGGGTTTATGTTAGGGAAAGGGTTAATGAAGATGGTAAATTGCTACAAGATGGTGTAAAAAGGATTTAAAGCTTAGGGGAATTGTTTTTAAGAGACAAGTGTGTAGATAGCAAGTGGTAAAAATGGATAACAATCATGTGAAAAACTAATGGTCTGCCCACCCCTTTCCCAGTACACTCCTTAAGGAATGCACTCAGAGGTATTGATACTTGATGGATTCTTACAATATAAAGATCATAAGTAATTGATAAAGTTTGAAAAATATTGTGTGTATACAAAATTCACTAATTCATCTTCTTTCTTCGCTTGAGGTATTGGAGTGTCCATTACCTCATTTTTGGCATCCACTTGAGTATCTTTAAATTCATCTTCTTCATTGTTTCTACATTTGTGACTAGGCTCCCATGATTCCTTGCATAAGAATCAAAGATTATTCCTTTTAAGCTCATTTCTACTACTATCTATCTTCTTTTCTACTTAAGGACTTTCTTCTCTTTCAAACTTTTTCTTCTCCTCTAACATCTTAAAGACTTTTGTCTTCTCTTCTTTTTTCCTTGAACTTATTATGTAGTTTATAAGACCCTTTTTTTAGGATCTAATATTACTTTGATTTTCAAGTACTTATCAAAGGAGACTTCATCTTTAAACTCATCAAGAAGTGCTTGGTACTGGTCCAAAATTTTTATGGTATCTTGTTCATAATTTTTAATCCTCATCAACACCTCATATACATGATATATTTATTCTACATTTATTAATAATTTAGGTTGTTTTTTCCACTCCACATTCCCTACAACTCTATCAATAAAAAAAATTTGTAAACATAAATCCTCACAGGCTGGTAGAATACATAGCTCTAATACCACTAAAATGTATCCAAATGGGATATTTGCTAAACATACTCAAATATATAATAGTTCTTATTCAACACCTATGTTAATAGAATCAAATATAATATTTCTTTGATACCAAAGTAATTTCCCTTTTCAATATATTAATGATAATCTAATTTTTCTATGTATTCTAAATATAAATAATTCCAATACAAAACACAATACACATATAATGATGAAGATAATATTAATGAACAACAATTCTTATATATTAAATCTTCAACATAGCTTACATACATTAATCATAATGTTATCACAATTGTAGCATAAATTAATTCCTAGATGGAATTATGATAACTAGCTAAAGAGGAATCTTTCACCACCAAAACTAGTAAACCTTAAAGGGTTTTCATTCTTAGAGATTTTTACACTCCATGGATTTAATCATAAGAGATAAATAATTGAACACAAGTTCAATATCTAAAAACTAAGGGTTATGATTTACAATATATTAATGACAAAGTGGAAGAGCTCTCCTTAAATATAAAATGCATGATAGAGAGATTCAATAACAAGTATGGAACTATGCCACCCTCCTTCATGCATGTCATCCATCATTGTGGTCTTTGTCTCCATGAGTAAAAATGAGTCAAAAGGAAGAGCAATAAGGGAGACAAGATCAGCCACCTCCATGTGACTAAGAAAATGGCATCCCACCTTCACACATGTGAGTATAAATCAATAATAATACTTTTGTCTTTACTCTCCATATACACATAAGATCCAAGAAAGGCTCTAATCACTTTTTGACCAAGTGGTAGATAATAAAACCATGGATCCACCCACAAATTCATCCCATATCTTAAACATGTGACTCACTAAAGATAAAAGCACATATCTCTTAGTGGAGTGGGATGTCCTTCCTTCATAATATGAATTTGATATCATGAGATATCCCCCATGGGTCATACCACATCATCCACAATCCATATCACTTAATCCTTAATCAATTGCATCACCTGCCACATCACCATGAATAATGATAGTGAATAGTGACTTGTGAATAGTGCCAAAGAATAGCAACTGATGAATAGTGATTTGACACATAATTAGTCTCATACAACACCCAAATTAGACTATGGTAATTAAATAGGATAGTGTTCTTATACAATTATCTCATTTAGGGAAAGGGGGTATTACATCCTCCCTTCTCAAAGATTGATATCCTCAAGCAATCTAGTTAACTTCCTAGTTCTAAATATCTAGATTCCAAGTGATTTTTCTTGATTCCCATCCAAACATGAGAATATAAATTTCATTTGCTTGTTGATATTAAATTATTCATAAAAATTCCTCAATTATGCCTAAATATGCATCTACAACTTCACATTTTCTTAGAATATTTTATTCATGGAGGATGATCTCTTCATTCTGCTTCTACTACACTAATCTGATTTGATCTTCAAGGTAAGCTTATTCCTCATAATCACTTTCCAAATATAAAAGGTTTAAGCTATCATGAACACTCTTTTCCACATACTCAACTTCAACATGCTCTTTTTCTAAAATGGCATTAGTGATTCCAAAACTTTTATCATTTGCTGTCATTCCAATGGTGTCAATAAGGAAGCTAATAGTCTCAAAAATTTCATTGGTTTAATCTAAATTTACACCCAAGGTGGATATTTTGACAGCCTCATTAAACATATTCCCAACATATGTTGATGTATGCATTTCAATGGATTCATTTTGGAGATCTGTCATACATACCTCTTGAGATAAGGCCTTTCCTCCATCAAAATTTTTCCTATGGACTCATCTTCTTTATTCTCAATATTACTATATTGGAGTAAGATGAAAGTCAATAAATTCATCTTCTTTCTCCACTTGAGGTATTGGAGTGTCCATTACATTCTTTTTGGCATCCACTTTAGTAGCTTTAGATTCATCCTCTTCATTATTTTTACATTTTTGGTTGGGCTCCCATGATTCCTTGTATAAGAAGCAAAGATTATTCCTTTTAAGCTCATTTCTACTACTATCTATATCCTTTGTCGCTTTAGGACTCTCTTCTTCTCTTAAAAACTTTTTCTTCTCCTCCAGCTTCTTGGAGACTTTTATCTTCTCTTCTTTTTTCCTTGAACTTATTATATAGTTTATAAGACTCTTTTTTTTAGGATCTGATATTACTTTGATTTCCAAGTACTTATCAAAGGAGACTCCATTTTTAAACTCATCATGAAGTGCTTAATACTAGTCCAGAATTTTGATGGCATCTTGTTCATAATTCTAAATCCTCATCAACACCTCCTGTATAGGATCTATTTATTCTACCTTTAGAAATAATTTGGAAATTTCTCACCACTTCATGTTCCCCTGTAGATCTATCAACAATTTTTTTTGTAAATATAAATCCTCATAGGCTAGAAAGATACATATCTCTAATACCACTAAAATATCCCCGAATGGGATATTTGATAAACACACTCAAATATATAAAAATACTAACTCAACACTTATTATAATAGACTCAAATATAATATTTATATGATACCAATGTAAATCCATTTTTAGGATATTAATGATAATTTGATTTTTCTATGTATTCCAAATATAAATAATTCCAATAAAAAACACAATACACATATAATGTCGAATTTAATATTAATGAACAACTCTTATGTATTAAAAATTCAACACATCCTACATGCACTAATCACAATTTTAGAATAATGTAATCCCTATATGGAATTACCATAACCATCTAGGGAGGAATCTTTCACCACCAAAACTAGTAAAATTTAGAGGGTTTCCATCCTCAAAGATTTTTACACTCCATGGATTTAATCCTAATAGAGGAAGAATTAAACACAATTTTAATATCTAAAAATAGGTGGGTTACAATTTGAAAAATATTAATGACAAAGGGGAAGAACTCTCCTTAAATATAAAATGCGAGAGAGAGAGAGAGAGAGAGAGAGAGAGAGAGAGAGAGAGAGAGAGAGAGAGAGAGAGAGAGAGAGAGAGAGAGAGAGAGAGAGAGAGAGAGAGAGAGAGAGATGAAACTTCAAGAAAAAGTAAGGAAATTTTCCACCCTCCATGCATCTAATCCATCATTGTGGTCTTTGTCTTCATTATAAAAGGAGTCAAAAGGAAGAGCATTAAGGGAGACAAGATCAACCACCTCCTTGTGACCAAGAAAATGGCATCCTACCTTCATACATGTGAGCACAAATCAAAAAAATTAATTTTGTCTTTACTCCCCATGTGCACATAAGATATAAGAAAGGCTCTAATCACTTTTTTTACCAAGTGGTAGAAAATAAAACCATGGATCCACCCATAAATGTATTCCATATATCACACATGTGACTCACTAAAGACAAAAAAACTTATCTCTTAGTGGAGTGGGATGCCTCACATTCATCATATACATTTTATCTCATGAGATATCCCTCATGGGCCATACCACATCATCCACAAACCACCTCACTTTCTCCTTCATCAACTACATCACCTGCCACATGACCATGAATAGTGATAGTGAATAGTGACTCGTGAATACTGCCAATGAATAGTAATTAGTGAATAGTGATTTAAAACACACTTATTCCCCTAAAACACCTAGCTTAACCTATGGTAATTAAATAATCTAGTGGTCTTTTGAAATTATCTCATTTAGGGAAATGGGGCATTACATTGTGCCACTGAGAACTTATAATTGTACTTCCCACCACCCTAATCCTCCCTATGATTATATATCAGCTCATGTGTAGAATATTGACCCTAGAAATCATAATTTGAGACATATTATACCTAATTAGACATTTTTTTCATCATATTCCTACCCACCATATATCCCTAGTTCACCTTAGCCCTTTTGCATGCAAGATAAGCCTTTTTGGAGACCCCTCAGGGTCTCCCAAGAGCTTGTTGACCAATTTTGGTCAAATTTTAACCTAAGCCATGGCTTATGTAAAGGAAATCCATGGCCTAGTCTACATGTTTCCTTTACCAAATTTGTATCCCAGGCCACAACCTAGGTAGAACATTACAAAAATACTTAATTTGAAGCCAAATGGCCAAAAATGACTACTTTTAGGTCATTTGGTAGATTTGAGTGGGGATATATGTCTCTATCTCATTCATTTTAATCTCTTTCTATTCTCATTCCATCACTCATATGATTATTTTTCCCTCTCTTAACTCTTATGCCTTCTTGAATCTCTCTTGGTTCATTTTTGGCACTCTTGAGCTTGATTGGGGATAGAGAATCCCATATGATGCTATACTCTTGCTTGAAGACTCCATCACCACTCTTAATTGTTCTTGCTTCCTTTTGGATTGATCCCAAGCTCCTACATTTGGCATTGCACCTAATTTTTCACTTGGTTGGAGCTCTTACACCATTACAAGTTCTCACTTCACCTCCGCCTTTTCTCTTGGCTCTTGGTTTGGACTTTAGCTTGAACCTAGCTTGGTTTTCCTCCTACATTAATTCCTAGCTTAGATTTTTGGTGGGTATAACATATGCACTTTATCTTTTATCTTAATCTTAGGGTACTTTTTTATGAAAAGTGAAACTCCTTTTTTTTAGTGTATATGCTAGGGTTTTAACTATTTTAGTGAAATAGTTATTTTGTATGTTGCTTAGAGTAGTTTCCAATGTTCATTTCATTTGTATATGTTCAAAAAATACTTTCATTACTTGAAATATACCTTTATTTATTACCATTTCTCTCTTTTAAACCCTTCTTCATTACATAAGCAGAGATATACATGATCAAAACATACTAGAAAAATTACTCAGACATTCTCTCGCTCTCTTGCTAAAAACTAGAACATTGCATTAATAGACAACAATAATATTGAATTAGAATGATAGCTCAAATCTAGAATAGGCATGCTCTTGAACCTTTGCTTGAAAACATCTTTGTTTTACAAAATGTCTTTCATTTGGCCTCAAAGTGCCTTAATTGCTAGATTTGGATTTCATTGGTTATCTCATTTCATTCAATATTGTTACTTTCATATTATTTATTTAACCAATAGCATAGTTTTATTCACTTTATTTAATGTGGTTGGACCCACTAGAGTAATTGGCACAATTTTTATGCCTATTCAAGCTAAACCCAACCTATTTTGTAAGTATGTCTATAGCTTGGTGCAAGATAGAAAACTAGATAGCCACTATAAACCTCATATATCCCATAGAACCCCTAAGCCTTCTAGCCTCTTAGTGGTTTAATTTAGCACCCTACCAAACATGGGTGGTTTCATTTAGATTCTTAGAGCTACAAAACCCACATATGAAAGGTTGAAGGCTTAAACAAGAGTATCACATAGATTACATCTTACAAGTAGTTCATCAGGTAGAAGTTGGCCCTAACTTAGGAATCTATAATGGCATGCACCAACTTGAAGTTGATCAAACCTCCTATGTCTAGTATGTTTGAACATGTCAAGATCATGTGTAGAAGGGGCATCCACAACTCATTGATGTGCTGGCAATCTAGGTCTCCAAACATTTATTTTAGTATGATCATGCCAACTTAAACCTCCTCTTAAGTGAAAACTATGTAGGCATTAATATTCTCCTTATTAACCCATTTAGAGTCAGGGTTCTCAGCCTAATCATGGAGGATGTCATAGATCTATTAGGTATCCATCCAAGCTAACACTACCACCACATCATATGAGAAAGAGAAGTCTAAGATGAAGTAGTATACCTTAAAGGTGTTCTTAGATATATCAATAATTTGGTGTCAAGAGATGAGTGAGCATACCCAATCATTGATAGCATCCTATATGTGGTTATCCTTATGGAAGATCTCACCCAATAGGTTAGCATAGGTAAATGTGTCTAGTTTAGATGCATATATATGGAGTCTTTACTTCTTATAGGATTGACGGGTACCCTCATACTTAGCCAGCTAGTCGTCAGCATTGGCAAAATCTGTGGGTGCCTACTTAATTACCTCAAATATGTCATTTTAGTGCCTATACTTGGTTAAACCAATAGGGAAAGTGGTATCCTAATAATCAGGATTAGCTTTTGGGTTAGAGGATGTGGTAACCATTGGAGTAAGATAGAGGGGGAATTAGGAAGCTTTGAGCATAGGAGGTGCAAAATATAGGGGTTCTATAGAATTTTGGAAGCAATTAGTTATAGTTTTCTTTAAAATCAGCAATGATAACTATTAATGGGCTTCCCCCAAGTTTTATATGTACATTCATACATCCCCTATATTAATGGAATTTGGTGGCTCACTTACTATGAATTTGTATTTAAGTTGGTGGTTGAATTATCTTTCTTTACTTATAAATCTAGAATTGAATATGGAGCCCATAATCCTCTATCACCAACTAGATATAGCAATGGAAATGGGATATTTTAAAATTATTCAATCATGTTCAGGTTCTCATTATATTAATGGTGAGCACATGGTAGGCATGTGGTCATATCTCTCAAAGGTCTATCATCTAACTCTTACTTTTTAACACATGTCATCGATTCATTAGTTCCCCCATTAATGGTCAAAACCTAATCATAGTTCTATACTCCATGTCATTCCCCTGGGCTGGGTGATGTGTCACATACAAACATATGGTACATCTTAATTAGCCTTTGAGTCTCATTTATACTTTATTATGAGATTTCAAGGTTTGGAGGTGGTAACTAGTCTATCTACATATTAGGTGACATGGTTCCTTCCTATTCAGTCAGTCTCTCCCAAGTTCTAACATCTTTGATAAGTTTGAGGGACTAACCTTTCTGACTCATGATGATGCAGTAGCTTCCCATTTGGATAGGCTCTCCCAGGCTCTGACATCTTTGATAGGTTTAGGGGACTAGTTATTCTAACTCAAGGTGATGTGGTACCTTCTTATTTATTTAGGCATTCATGGGCTCTAACATCTCTAACAAGTCTAGGGTACTATCTACTCTGAATACTAATGATGTGGTAGCTTCCCATTTGATTGAGATCTCTCAGGCTCTAATATATCTGATAGTTTTGGGGGACTAGATGCTCTAACTACTTATGACATGGTGGCTCCCCATTTAATCAAACTCTCCTAGGACCTGATATCTCTAATAAGTCTAGGGGATTAGCTAATCTGACTCAAGGTGATGTGGTGTCTTCTAAATTAGTTGGGCTCTCCCAAGCTCTAAAATATCTTATAGGTCTAGGGTACTATCTACTTTGACTACTAATGATAAGGTAACTTCCCATTCGTCAGGATCTCTTGGGCTTTAACATTTCTAACAGGTCTAAGGGACTAACCACTTTGACTATTGATGATGTGGTTTCTTCTCATTCAGTTGGACTCTCTTGGGATCTAACATCTTTGACAAGTTTGAAGGACTAGCCATTTTGATTGTTGATGATGTAGTAGTTTCTCATTTAGTAAAGATATCCCAAGATCTGACATCTCTGACAGGTCTGGAGGATTGGCTACTCTAACTCAAGATGATGTGGTGCCTTCCCACTCAGGAAGGCTCTACAAAATTTTAAAAAAATGACCAAGTAAGAAATATAAAAAATAATGGGATATATTAAAGCTTACTTGTTAAATACATATATCTCTATTTTCCATGAAGGACAAAGGGTCTATTTCTCTAAGAAGGGGATTATACTCTAGGGAATTCAAGTGAAAAATCAACTTATAACCTTAGTGTCATTATTTACTAAAAGAGAAAAAACACTACTTAGTCTTTTAGAGAAATTAAAAGAGGCCTATTACTATTTGACGAAATCAAAGTGGTGCATATTCTAAATATTTTGAGTAGACCTCACCAAAAATAACAAAATAAAGGACTCTAAAGCTCTAGTTAATGAAAATTCTATATGGGTCCCCTATTTTGAAAGATAAGGAGGCGTGTTAGCCATAATAGTGTAGTCATTGGTTTGAGTGTTCTGATTGGAGCATGAATCAAATTTTCATGCTTGTGACATTTATTATAATTTTTTACATAACTATCGACATTTGCCTCTATGGTTGGCTAATAATAACTAGTATGTAGGAGATTTTTAGCAAGGATTACCCCATTGGTGTGGGCTCCACAAACTCCTTCGTGAACTTCCCTCAATACTAATGTAGCTTTTACCAAATTCAAACAACTAAGGTTCCATCAGCTCTTTTATGGTAAAGGGTTGGGCCAAGTAGGTTATATCAAGAGGCTTGGTGTGTGAATGCTTTTTGATGCTTATGTGAAATTTCTAGTGGAAGGACTTGGTCATGGTGTTTCCAACAAGTTTTTCGCTTTTCACATTCAAAAGATGAAAGAAACTAAGATAAATGGTCAGGGGTTTGTACGTACCCAGATGAAGTTTGCGCACCGTTATCCAGACATTGTAGGGACTCCTCTTTGGCTATGGAGGATGACACCTGTAGAGAGAAAGACTTAAACAAGGAGATTGTTAGATGGATGTAAGGTGGACTGCCAAGCAAAGCTCGGTCTCGGAAGTGTAAAGACTTCCTTGTGGGATGACAGTCCACTATTAATAAGTAAAAGTGTTAGAAATAAACAAATGACAAATGACTAGCAAAGAGGAAATTAGATAATGCATGCCTATTTCTTTGCAGTCAGTCTACCACAGTCATCGATGTCGATTGTTCTGCCACCATCAGTTTGGTTAAAGTTGCCGATGTCAGTTCATCTACCGACGTCGGTAGGGGCAATGAGCCTGGAGGCTACTGTCAGTCAGGGCAATGGCCTTGGATGGGTTTTGGATGGGTCTCTGGTCAATGGAATGGTCTATGGTAGTCTGGGAGTCTAATGGTTTGTGCAGGGTAGAGAGTAAGGTCTAAGGAAGGAGTCAGGTAAGGGATAGGGTGTCAAAAAGAGTGAGAGTATGAAGAAGGCTTCTCAACCTTCTCAGGAAGAGAGTCAGGTCTGGTTTGGTTGATAGCCAGGTCTGGTTGATAATATGGCTTAGAAGTAATAAATAGAAAATTGATTACAAATACATTCTAAGCTACTGAAATGACATAAAAGAAGAATACTTATCTCTTGCTTAGAGTAGAGGCAAAGGTGTTTGAAATGCTTGTCCCTATTGTGTCTATAGCCAAAAGAGCATTTAGTTGAAGTTTGATAATTGATCTCAGAGAGTTCCTGTTGATGTCCAGGTTTGAGAGCCGAGAGAGGAAGAGAGGTTGAATTAGAATTCCCATTTGCAGTCTGTGATTGATTGATTCAGCATCCCAAGAGATAGAGAATTCATCTTTGGATTGTTTTAAGCGACCAACGTCAGAGATCCCGCTGGCGTCGGCTGACTAGTAACTGACGTCGGCAGCTAGAAGATGGGAAAAGGGGCTAAAATTAGCCTTTTGCCCATTCTTCCAACTTCCAGGTCTAATTGTCATTGGAAAATGGTCGAAGGTGGATTAAATGAGCATGAGAGGTTAGTGGAAGGGTTGAAATAGGTCATAAATTGGTCATAGGGTGATGGGAGGCATCCAAGGAGAGGTATCCAAGGTGGGGTGAGGTGTCATGGGTGAGGTGTCAAGGGGGTTGTTATTAATTTAAAATAAGTTATTATTTTAAATTAATAAGTGTGTGGGTTAGGAATGTGTAGAAGTGGACCAAGGGGACCAAGGGGGAGAGTCGACCAAGGAGTAGACACGATTTTGGTGTCTACATTTGCCCCTTTTTGTCTTGTTGGTTGTTCTGGACAAACTGCAAGACAAAAATAGGAGTGAATTGCCCCAGGTATGAGATAAGGTCATTTTTGTCCTGTTGGTTGTTCTGATGAACTGTAAGACAAAAATAAGAGTTGATTGCCCCAATTATGGGATGAGGTATTCCCCCTCAAAGTGGGATTCAAGAGAAGGGAACCTAAAATTGGGTGCTAATTTGATAAAGAGTGGATGGATATGGTGAAGTTTGAGTGTGAACACTACAATAGTTGAGATTGTGTGCATACCACTTCACGAGATGGTCAGGTCAAATTGTTGCAGGTCAGGGTCGAGGAGTGCTAAAATTGAAATAACCAGGCCCAAGCATTTAGTCATAGCTGATTGGGTTATTCGATCCAAGCTGTAGCTCTAATGGTCATCATGTTCCAAGTATCTCAGGCTCAGGAAGTGCTCTTGGAAAACAAAAAAAATGTCACAAGTAGTGGGAATCAACTTTCTCATGATCCTATACTTGTGAGGGTCAAAAGATGGGTTGCAGACAATTTTGCTAACCATTCATGAGGTAGCATAAATACAATCAAAACAACCAAGGCAGGGTTATCTTGAAAGTGGTCATGGTCTGAGGAGATAGGTACGATCTCCAAGGTCGTTGGTCGAGTCGAATCAAGATAGTTGGTCCATTAGATGGATGAACAAAGGAATGGCCGAGCTAACCTCAGAAGACCCCGTGTCAACTGAGTGTTGCCTACATAGCCCCTATCGTTAGGGCCTTAGGCTGATGTAATTCTCCCTAAAAGGGAGGAAGAGGGTCAGTTATAGATGTGGATTGGATGAGGTTAAGTCATGGTTAAGAGATAAATGGTTTATCTATTAAGTAGATGAACAAACAGATGTGGCCGAGCTAACCCTAGAAAATGTCATGTCATCTGAGTGCTACCTACATAGCCCCTATTGTTAGGGCCTCAGGCCAATGTAGTTCTCCCTAAAAGGGAGGAAGAGGGTTGGTTATGGATGGGTTGGACTAGGTTAAGTCATGGTTAAGAGGTAATATGGTTTGTCCATCAAGTAGACGAACAAATAGATGTGGCTAAGCTAACCCCAGAAGATGTCATGTCATCTAAGTGCTGCCTATATAGCCCTTGTCATTAGGGCCTCAGACCAATGTAGTTCAGACAAGAGTCAAAGTGGTTGATGATTGGTTTATGATTGGTTTGGACTAGGTTAAGTCATGATTAAGAGGTAATATGGTTTGTCCATCAGATAGATGAACAAATAGATGTGGCTGAGCTAACCCCAAAAGATGTCATGTCATCTAAGTGCTACCTACATAGCCCCTGTTGGAAGGGCCTTAGAATAATGTAGTTTAGATGAGGAGTTAAAATGGTTGATGATTGGTTTGGTCATGATAAAGGTTTAGCACTTCCTATATGTTTGAGGGTACATGCTTGAAATGATGAGGGGAAGATGATGTTACAGCCTTTTCTATATTGTGTGATGGTGTATTCTGTAACATTGGTGATGTGGTCTTTCATCTCTAGCAATTTTCCATATTAGTAATGGTGTATGCTAAAAATGAAATGAGTCTATTTATGCTTCATCAAGTAATGGTTTATGCTTGGCATAAATTGTGTGGTCGATAGTTTCCATGTGTATTGGTTTCCATAGAAATTATGTGAAATGGACTATGTCATGTTGGTGGTCTGAAAATGTTTTGGTTTGGTTGGTTGGGTTGAGAAAATGATTTGGATGAATGTGACCAAGGTGTAAGAAGTGAAAGGTGGTTGTTCTTTCATTGACAAGGACCATAGTGATAGCATAGGTAGGGGGTTTTAGAAACAAAATCCCCATTCATGCATTACATCATTGACCATTGGTTGTGTTAGAGAAGTAATCAAATCACTTTGACATTAAAAATGAGCTCAAAATCCCTTGAGTAGGTGATGTGATATGTTAGGATAGGGTAACCCTATTTAGTAGGGATAACTTTGCCCCTTTTTATAGGAGACCCTGAGAACAACTACAAGTCAAGTCCATGACCCCCTTTTTTTTTTGAGCAGACTGATCAATGCGAGAAGTCTACATACAGATGTCATTATGATTTATGGTCATTTGTGAAGTTGATCGATGTGAGAAGCTTCTAAGAGAGTGCTGGTTGTAGCAAGAGTTTAGTCATAGCCATCCTTCGAGGGAGTGGTCTATATTTTTGCTTTATATATATAAGAGCTTTGAATAGATGTCCTTCGAGGGAGCAGTCTATTAGCTACAACAATGGTAGTATAGTTGTCCTTCGAGGGAGTAGTCTGCCTTTAGAGTTTATGACCTTGGATATTTTGACATCTCAATTTATGTTTGATAGAATTTTGAGTCATGGACAAGACTATAGAAGTTTAATGACTCCCTTTTATTAGGACAAAGCATGCATACTTTATAAAAGGGTTACATAGGGTTTGTTTAGGGGAATAGGGTTGAAAGGAATGAGGATTAAGAGGACTGGGATTGCTCAAGGGATGAGCTCAAGTTAAATGTCAAGTGGATGAGTACTCAACTAATAGTAGAATGGTCGTAGATACAAAGCATTAAGGGGCTCAGGTTCTGGTTGGCCTTCGAGAGAAGACAGATGATAAGTCCCTGACCCATACTTGTGCATCATGATGTAAGGTCTGAGCTAATTAGGAGCAAACTTGCCTCATTTTCTTCTTTCTAAATTAGTCACGTGTTAAAGATGATTAAGAAGTTGGTTGATGTGTTGTTGACATGTTTGGTTGGATGATGTTTGGCTGGTTGATGTTTGGTCAAGGCTTAGTTGATGCTTGGTCGAGGCTTGGTTGATGCTTGGTCGAGGCTTGGTCGAGGTCGGTCGATGCTTGGTTGAGGCTTAGTTGATGCTTGGTCGAGGCTTGGTTGAGGCTTGGTCGATGCTTGGTCGAGGCTTGGTTGAGGCTTGGTCGAGGCTTGGTCGAGGTCATGATTAAAAGGTTGGTTGATGTTTGGTCGAGGCTTGGTTGAGGCTTGGTCGAGGTCAGTCGATGCTTGGTCGAGGTCGGTCGATGCTTGGTCAAGGTCGATCAATGCTTGGTTAAGGTCAGTCAATGCTTGGTCAAGGCTTAGTCAATGCTTGGTCGAGGCTTGGTTGAGGTTTGGTTAATATTTGGTCAATGCCATAATAGTCAATATAGAGTCGAATTCCCCTAGTTATTTTGGTGATGAGGAGAATGCTTGAGAAATGGTTGGACTAAGGTAGCTAATGGTTGGGGGTCTTTAGGTTAAACCTCCACTACCTATAAGGCTTTGATTAAGGCTTGTCAATGTTGTGGAGAGCTTTATATGAGGTCATACAAAGATGTCTTCACACAAGTTGGGTGAAGTTGTTTCACCTTGGAGTCATGAATTAGTTTTGAAAAAGTTGGTTGAGATGTGCCCAAGATTAGAGTCTTGGGTTTTGGTTGTGGTGAAGGCTTGACGAATGGATATGTTTGGGGGAGAGAAACCTTCTCTTTCCCTTTATCCTGCATGGTTTGTGACCTGTTGGCCACATTGATGGTGTTGATTTCAAATAATGGGGTTGAGGGTGATAGAGGGACCATAGTCTTGTGTTGAGATCCCGATTTAGGTGATGAGGTTTGAGAGGCCTGGGATGGTGTTGATGGCTTGGTTAAAGGGTGGTCAAAAGGATCCTTAGCAAGAAGGGTGTCCTTTTTGAAGTATTGATGAATGACAGCCTTAAGAGCATAACAATGCTCAGTGTCATGTCTAGGTGTGTGATGATACACACAAAATTTAGTGTCATTGAACCAAGATGGCCTTGATCCGAGAGTTGATGAGTGTGAAGGTGAAGAGGTTTGGGAGGCATGAGATGGTGTTGGAGATTTACTGACAATGTCCTCAATAAGAGGGGTGTTTTTATTAATGAATTGGTGGATGGCAACCTTAAAGGCAGAACAATTTTCAGTGTCATGCCCAGGTGTGCGATGATATTGACAAATTTTGGTGTCATCAAACCAAGATGGTTTTGGTCTAAGAGGTTGAAATGGTTTGATAGGTGGAAGAGTGATGTTAGAGGATTGTAAAAGTTGACGTAATAGCAAGGTGTAAGAACCTGCTAATGGGTCTGCACGTTGTGTTGTAGTAAAAGTTGACAACTTTTGTTTAGACATTGTCAAGGGAGTGTTCCGTACCATCCTTTTGTTTGGCGATGTGGCCAAATGCGTGGTGACACTTTTGTGGTAGGAGGCATTGGATATTTTGAAGGAGGTATGTTTTTGTTAGGTGTTGGTCATAATGGTGGTGATTTGTTTTTGATAGGTGTTGGAGTAGGAAGCACTCCTTTTAAGGTGGATGGATGAGGGCCCAAAATGGAGGGAAATGGTGAAGGTGGGGGAGGAGTTCTCCGATGTGGTTTAGTAGCCTTCTTTGGTTTGGTTTGAGGGCCACTATTGTGGGGGGTCAGGTTCAAATCAACCTTCACCAAATCTTCTTCAGTTGAAGTGGGTGAGGTGGCTAGTTCCTCTCTCGGTGGAGAAGGGATTGGAGATTGTGGCTCTTTAGTCAAATAGGGCATAGGGATGGTGATGGCTTCGGTATGTGGTCAAGGTGCAGGAAAAGTATGATCCCCCGTTTTTGATAGGAAGGATGAGGGTGAGGCCACTGGTGCTGGTATGGTCAAGGCATCCTTCAATATAAGAGAGGTTGATGGAGAACTAACAGGAGAAGATGATTCATCCACTTGTGGAGGAGAAATAGGAGAAGAAGGTTCTTTTACCTGTGAAGGACGAATGGGTGGGCTAACCTCTTTAGACTGTGAGAGAGGTTGGTTAGGCATAAGAGGTGAGACCGTGTTGATTGTGCGTATATTATGCTCTTGGGAGTCATCAGTCATGGTCTGAATGTTATTTAGGCTAGGGGATGGTTAGGAAAAGGTTGTTTAAAGATGTTGATGTTTTGATTGGGTGGTGCATTTGGGTTATCCAAAACAAGATCCCCCTTGTCTATCATCTCTTGGATAATGTTTTTGAAAGTTTTGCAGTTGTCTATGTCATGGCCTTGGACATGGTGATATTGACAAAATTCATTTTCCCTGTACCATATAGGGATAGGTTTTGAGGGGTCGAATTGAGGTGGTCGAATTTGGGGGAGATTGAGGACCCCCTATTTGACAAATTTATCCAAAATGGAAGTGTATGATTCTCCTATAGGAGTATACTGACACTGTATGTACCGTTGTTGGAATTATTTGGTGATGCTTTGTGATGTGGAAGGTTGAGATTGATTAGTTGTGGTTGATGATGATGGCCTAAGGACCATATCATTTGTCAATCCTTTGGACTTGGAATATGAAGAAGAAGGTTGGGAAGAAGGGTCATTTGACTTGGTGTTGGGGTTTTTACTCTACAATTTAACTTTGTTTTCCTTGACGGCACATAGTTCAAGCCTCCTAGCCATCATGAAAGCTTTGTCAAAGGTGCAGAATGTTTGGACCCATAGAGTAGATGAAATATGTTTGGCACATGTCTGTGAAAAGAGCTCGATGAGCTCAAGTTGAGGTAAAGAAAAAGAGAGTTGGTTGATTACGCCTCTCTAACGGGCAACAAAATCTGCTATGGACTCATTGTCAAACTGTTTGATAGAGTATAGGTCCGTGATGGAGACCTTTTTAGTGATGTTGATAGAAAAGTGGTCAAGGAAAAGTTGGGCTATCTAGGTGAATGTGAAAAGAGAGTGACTGGTGAGAGAGTTGTACCAATCGAGGGCAGCACCAAAAAGTGACATGGGGAATGTGCATAACAGTAATGCATCATCAGGTGCTATTAGGTAACAAGCATGTTTGAATGCTCATAGATGCTGTTGTGGGTCTTCCTTACTCTGGAAGCGAGTAAACTTAGGAAGTTCCCACTAGCTGGGATACGGTCGGATTGGGATGGAGGGATGGATGGGTTCATTACAAATTTAGTCATATGAAAGGACATTTCTGGAACCCAAAACTGAGGTCTCAAGATTAGGCATTTTGTCCATCAACATCTTGATTAGATCAGTTGACGAATTTGTGGGTGGGGTCCCCCCTAGGTTGTAAGGTGGTTGGGAGGTGCTAGGAGGGGCATATGACGTAGTCAGTTGTGCTTGTATAGGTGCAACATACTGATAACTAGCCATAGGGATAGAAGTGGAAGCCAAGAATGGTTGCATCATGAAGGTAGAAGGCAAGACTAGGCTTGATGTTGCTAGAGGTGATTGGATTGTGGCAACACTAGCCAAAGGATGAGTAGCCACCCTGGTGTTGATGGGGGCAAGAGTAGGCGGGATGGAGACAACTAAATTTTGGAAAGGGGTAGAGGTTTGTTGAATAGTCTGCGGTTGATGGGGGGCCAAAACCCTAATGGAAGTAGGCCCAGAGATAGAAGGAGAAGCCATACTTAGAAGATTAGTCATGGGCTGGTTATTAGTTGAGGTGATAGTCGGGGTGTCTATGGGTTGAACCACAGATGCTGTTGATATGACTGCCATCTCAACTAAGGAGGTTGGCATCCCATAAATTAGGTTGCCTAAGGAGTCTCATGTGTGACTTCTCATGAGATAATGTTGAAGGGCCTTGATGTTGAGGTCAAGGAACCTTTCGAAGTCTTGGTCCCCTTCAGGGACAATGGGAGGCTGAGTTGGGGTCGGTTGGGTAGGAGTTCATTCAGTCTCTGAATGATACTCCATTAGAGGACTAGTTATGGAAGGCGAAGGTGGAAGTGGTTGTTGCCTTGCATGATCGACAATAGCCTTGGTTTGACTGCGTGTCAAAACCATTCAAGGCAAGAGGTTTAGGTTCTAGAAACTATGTTTTTTAGTTTGAGAAAACCAAAATGGGTGTTAGATAGCAAGAAAGTCGGGTTTTAAGCCTGCTATTTTGGAAGAAGGATTTTGACAGTGATCGATGTTGGTTGAAAAATTGATGTCGGTGAAATAGATTGCTGACGTCAGTCAAATAACTAATGTCGGTGAAGAAAGGTTACCGACATCGATGGTAAAACCGATGTCAGTTACTGTGTTTCTAGAAACTAAAAGTTCTTGGAAAAAAAGAAGAAAGTCTAAGTTGTTTTTAGATCTCAAAATTCGACCTCACCAACTCAAAAAACCAGATGGAGACAGAAAAATAGATGAAGACAAGCAAACCCCTAAACGTTAATTCATAAGAATAAGTTTTAGAGTCTTGTTGGCTTATGCCTTAGAGTGTGTTTGGGAAATTGGCTTTTAGAACGGGTCCTAGAAGAAGCAGTCTAAAGTTGGTTTCAAGTTAGTTTTGGTGCTCAAAGTCTGTGTTAGGTTCTGTACGTGCCCTGGTGCTAAGGAGCAAGCTCCCCTCACTTCACGAGCCCAGAGATAAGCTGGGTCGCTTAGCTAGTATATACTTCCCCTAGAGTTTATACTCTGCCAAAGAACAGAGTGGGCTCTCCCCTTGGTAGTGAAGTCCAAGTGGGATTACCAGGAAGGGTAAGGTATCTGCTAGGTGATGAAATCCTAGTCAGACCTTGTCTCAAGTATGTTTAGATGTTTGATTTTGTGAAAGTGATCTAGTCGTGTAACATAAGTGGACTACGCTTTATTCATGATGCGGTTTTAATTACTAGATGTGAGAGCTAAGTATGCATTCAGGCAAAAATGAAATGCAATAGATTTTAAGCCCAAATTGAAATGTGTGTTCGAATGCAGACAAGTGGAAAAAAGGTTGAAGAGTATGAATTTCACTACTCTAGATGCAGGAAAGAAAGGAAAAGAACGATTCTTTTTAACTTTGCTGATAGTGTCTTTCAGAAGAGTTAGAAGAAAAAGATGCAAGAAGAGACCTAATGCACCTATATGAAAAGTTTGCTTTTAGAAGAAAAAGTATGAACCCAAGGAAAACTCCTAGGGTCCCACCGGGTGTGCCAGAATGTTTCCAACAAGTTTTTTGCTTTTCACATTCAAAAGATGAAAGAAACTAAGATAAGTGGTTAGGGGTTTGTACGTACCTAGATGAAGTTTGTGCACCGTTATCCAGACCTCGTAAGGACTCCTCTTTGGCTGTGGAGGATGACACCTATAGAGAGAAAGACTTAAATAAGGAGATTGTTATATGGATGTAAGGTGGACTGCCAAGCAAAGCCCGGTCCTAGAAGCACAAAGACTTCCTTGTGGGATGACAGTCCACTGTTAATAAGTAAAAGTTTTAGAAATAAAGAAATAACAAATGACTAACAAAGAGGAAATTAGATAATGCGTTCCTATTTCTTTGCAGTCGGTCTGCCTAGTCACCAATGTTAGTTGTTCTGCCACCATTAGTTTGGTTAAAGTTGCCGATGTCAGCTCATTTGTCAATGTCGGTAGGGGAAATGTGCTTGGAGGCCAGCGTTGGTTGGGGCAATGGCCTTGGACGGGTTCTAGATGGGTCTCTGGTCGATGGAATGGTCTATGGTAGTCTGGGAGTCTAATGGTTTGTGTAGGGTAGAGAGTAAGGTCTGAGGAAGGAGTTAGGTAAGGGACATGGTGTCAAAAAGAGTGAGAGTATGAAGAAGGCTTCTCAGCCTTCTCAAGAAGAGAGTCAAGTCTGGTCTGGTTGATAGCTGGGTCTGGTTGATAATATGGCTTAGAAGCAATAAATAAAAAACTGATTACAAATACATTTTAAGCTACTGAAATGACATAAAAGAAGAATACTTATCTCTTGTTTGGAATAGAGGTAGAGGTGTTTGAAATGCTTGTCCCTATTGTGTCTGTAGCCAAAAGAGCATTTAGTTGAAGTCTAATAATTGATCTCAGAGAGTTCCTATTGATGACTAAGTCTGAGAGCCAAGAGAGGAAGAGAGGTTGAATTAGAATTCATGTTCACAGTCTGTGATTGATTGATTCAGCATCCCAGGAGCTAGAGAATTCATCTTTCGATTGTTTTAAGCGACTGATGTTGGTGATCCCGCCAGTGTCGGCCAACTAGTAACTGACATCGGTGGCTAGAAGATGGGAAAAGGGGCTAAAATTAGCCTTTTGCCCGTTCTTCCAACTGCCAGGTCTAATTGTCATTGGAAAATAGTTGAAGGTGGATTAAATGAGCATGAGAGGTTAGTGGAAGGGTTGAAATAGGTCATAAATTGGTCATAGGGTGATGGGAGGCATCTAAGGAGAGGTATCCAAGGTGGGGTGAGGTGTCATGGGTGAGGTGTCAAGGGGGTTGTTATTAATTTAAAATAAGTTATTATTTTAAATTAATAAGTGTGTGGGTTAGGAATGTGTAGAAGTGGACCAAGGGGACCAAGGGGGAGAGTCAACCAAGGAGTAGACACGATTTTGGTGTTTACACATGGAGGTAATTATATAAGTCAAAATACCAAATAGAACTGGGATAAATAATATCATAGATCATTTCAATAGTTGAGAGTTCATGAGTAGACAATAGAAATTATTCATTGAAGAACTGATAGTATTTTGCCTTATCTATGTTGTGGATCAAAGAACTAATGGTAGCCATGGCATTTGTTATCCTGTTATTGGCTTGAGGTATGTGTTCAAACTAAATGTGAGCAATCTGTTACTTGAGAATGTCCACCATGGATTTATATGGTACCAACTTATGATCTTTAGTCTGAAACTAGTTTATAACCAAATCAATAATTAGTTGGGAATCTCCATGAACCAATAATGTTGAATGTTCCATTGTACTTCTAGACAAATTCTCGTAATGAGTGCTTCATATTTAACCATGTTATTAATAGAAAGAAAGTTTATACAAAATTCTTTGGAAATGAGATCCTCCTATGGTGTAATAAATAATAGTCCTACTATTGATCCATAAGATGTGAATGATCCATAAAAATACAACTTCCATGGTTGCTCCTCAAGAGTTACTTCTACGACAGTCATGATGGACTCATTTGGGACTACAAAAGCAAGTGGTTGAGTATCTAAAATGGGAGATTTAATAAGCTAATCTATAATTACTTATCCCTTAATGGCATTTTTATTGACATATTTAATCTCAAACTCACTTAGCATCATGATGAACTTATCCATACAACCCTATAAATCCTTTTTTGATAGTATACACTTGAGCAGTTCTACTTTGGCAATGATTATGGTCTTGTTGTTAAGTATGTAATGACGTAGATTTGTGGCTGAAAAGACCATAACTAAACAAGATTTTTTGTTAGATTTTTAATCTCCTAATCATTTTTTTCTTAGGCACTAAAACTTATCCCTAATGAGCTTGCATGCTATCCCTTCATGCAAGACTATGGTATTGCACACTCACCTAAAGTGTGTATCAAGAGACTGGTTCCTATGGGTTATGTTGCTCATTAACATGTTATTCATATACTTGAGTTTATTCATATATATAATTAGTATTTACATATAAAAATAAATATACAACTATAAGTCTTGACTTAATAATTACCACCACTATGAACATAAACAAAAATCCCATGAAGTTCAATGGTTTATCAATTCATAATGCATGTTACATACATCTTTATAAGATAAATAATAAAATTAGTTAATTTGGTCCATAGTTTATACTCAAATGTCACTTAAACAAAAAAAACTAAACTTATATCAATATCCACAAGTTTATATTATATTTTTCTAATATTCTATTCATTATTGGTCACCTTAGATGATTCCACATAGAGGTATTTATACTTTTTTTTCCCTGACCAAGTAGTTACATAATAAATGACAACATGGGTGATTAGCCTATGAAGTCTTAGTAGACTAAGATTTGTGGCAGTCTATCAATTGTTTTATCCTAAGGAATTGGGCCTTTTTTCCCCCTATATTATTTTTCTATGCTAGATCCTTGCTGCCGTATGTCCTCCTCTTCACAGGTCAATGTAAAACTCATGATGGTTAATGTTTGGATGGTCCTTGAGACTCGATCTTCATCTGTATCTTGTTTCCCATGCACTCCCCAAGTATTTCATTGTTGTCCCAAGTCTTATACTCTAAATTTCCTCATATTTATTTTCCATATTTGACTAGCTCTTCTCACACCAATACTTCTACACCCTTGTCCTTTCATGCCTCACTGGTTTCAAATCACAATCCTTCTATGCCAAGCTAGTTCTTGCCATAGTCTTTCTACGATATGCTCCTCTCATGCCATGTCAATTATATGCTAAAATACAAAAATACTTAGTCAAAATTTTGGTTCCAACATAACCCCACACTACGCTCTTAGTCCATCTTGGACTAAGTCTTGGTTTTGGCCTCCGCTAAAATCTTAGGCCCAATTTTTTTAATCTACTTCTTGACACTATCCTAATGTGATAAAGTGTCAATCAACTTTGACATTATCACTTCAATGGATACCATTGATTTATTTATATCCTTTAATTAGTTAGGATATTCATTAGACTTCTTGACAATTGGTTAAGGGATGCGTTAGTATCCTTATAAACTTCTTCTAATGTTGAGACCTTAAGGACAACCTATCCTTAGAGAGCTAAAAAACTAGCATTGAGTTATTATCAATGTGCATTTATTATTTTCTCCATTGATTTGACATCTTTGAATACCTTTGTGCACTCAACATGATCCTTTATTATGAGGGTAGCATCTACTAACTACTACCTTTGAGACTCTTCTTTGTTGAGTCGAGCCTCCAAACGTTTATTAGGTCATGCCAATTTTTCAAAAGTCCCATCCAAGATGGGGATTAATTAAGTCCCCTAATATTTTGAGAGCATACTTACTTACCTCTAATACCTTAGTAAACTACTATACCATTAATAATGCCTCATTCCTTAGAGTAGGCTATTCCTTGTAGCATTTCAATAGGAGATTCACTAAGGTCTCCAATTTATCTATAAATTCTCCATCTAGTGGCACTCCATCTAATAATGTCGATTCTTGACCCAAAATTGATTTACATAAATTAACTTTTTTTACCTTATCCTTGATGTCTTCCTTAATTTTATGTTTTAATGCATCCACTTTTTATTTGAGTACCTTCTGATCAACAACATCTTTATCATACATTGCCACTACCTAGCCATGTTTCTTTTCCACATCACGCATGTCTAAATCTAAAAGTATATTTTGGTGCATGACTTCCAAATCCATTTTCAAAAATGTGTCATTGGATTTTAGAGGGGATATCTTATTGTGATCAACCCATAGTGGAGTTAGTAGTGCTATTACTTGAGAATCTAATAAGAAACTATCTATAGGGAGCTTAAAATGGCACTCTTCATTGTACATGTCCAAATGGAAGGACATTTTTTGCCTTATGTTAATAGTTACATCTTTGGGAAATAAATGTGGCCATAAGTAGAACATCTTATTTAATATGCCTATTTTATATTGAACATACAAGTTGGTGGATACATCAATCAAAGGTGGTTCTCCCTTAGAACTGGTAGAATCATTTCCTTTATTTGGGTCATGCTCAAGAATTTTGACCTTTGTATTGGTAGCTAAAGAAGTGATATCAATGGTCATATTTCTCATCTATTAAGTGACATAACCATCCCCATCTTCTCTATATGGATCCACAATGTTTAATGGCATGTCATCAAAGGTGGTCTCCTCCTCTTGCCCTACGAAGGGTGTCTTCTCAAAGTCAAAGTCCTCTACTTCTTTGTGGCTTTCAAGTTCTTTTTGCACTGATTATAGAGGGGGTAATGGTGTTGACCCCTCAAATTTTTTAACCAATATACATCATGGAACATCCCTTGATGGTGAAACCCTTGGTGGTTATGCATGTGAAGAATTCCTTAAAGGTGAATTCAAGGGTGAAAGAACCTATGGAGGTAAAGCTATGGGTGAGGAAGGTCTTGGTGGAGAAGGTATAGGTGGAGAAGCCCATGGTGGTAAGGATACATAAGGTAGTACCTAATTAGTCCACTACAATTTTGGAGGATCTTATTGTGAACTTGTGTTAGCATCATGCCGAACATGCTTCTTCTTGACTAGTTATGTTACATGTGGAAGTTTTTCTTGAGTATGCTTTGTACCTTTTGAAGTCTTCTTCTAAGGCCATTGTATGTAGAATAGATTATGCACTTGTTCTCCCACCATGGTATATTTAACCTTGATATCAATCTAATTAGTTTCCCACTTCTCCCTATAGACCTTCTTACTAGGATAGACGTATATCTTTCAAAAAGTGTGAATCTCCAAGTTAATACAATCCACTTCTAAGATAAGAGGTTGTGCATCAAAAATGTGGTTTACCAAATCGATGAAGTACCATTTCAAAAAGGCATAAGGTAACTTCAACCACACTAAAATTTTTCCAAAAGGGACCATCTTGATACACACCAAATTAAAATTTTACTTCAAATAAAATTAATCTTGCTCACCAACTTGGATGGGAAAGTCTTTAGGAATGCACCATTCATTCCCAAAGGCTTATTTCATTCCATCATACCATGATTTCATCTTATTTTATATAAGTAAGGGTGATGTGCTTAGGGAATGTGAATGCATTAAAGTGTTTATTAGGGGACTTATGTTTGGGTAGATATGCCCACTTCAACTCTCTTGAGGTGTAGTCTGGTACACCAATTTCATCAAAAACCATTAATAACAAAAATAACCCCCATGGAAACCTATGTCTTGGTATCTAATGGGTATTCTTAGCATCCTCAATGATTTTTAGGAAAAATACATGGCTTAATTATACTTCAATCCCTTAGTTACCTAGTGAGTGATGTATAGGTGAGCCATATCCACCTCTTTCTAATGATCGATGCTATCGATCTTGGTCATGATGATGTGAGTGGCCACCTAGAGGGTAGGATCTTGTAGGTTCTTGATGTGTATGGCATGACCTTTATTTTGGTACATGAGCATCATTTTTATCTTCCCTATCTCTTTCAAGTCTTATAAGTCAAACTCTACATCCATGTTAGAGTACTGTAGCCCTGACACCTTACTTATCCTCTCAAGTGTAATTTTCATGTTGCACCTAGCAAAGTAGGGGTAGTCCTCATAGATGTGTGAGAGTATAAACTTAATTACTTCCATGGGTTTTCCAAATTATGGAAGGTTGAATAATTGAAATAAACCTATAACATCTAAGGCATTAAAAATTTTGAGGTCATACACCAATTGATTTTTGGTGTTTTGGTACTCAACTCGGTTGTCATTTAATAACTCAACCTCATTCCTAGGTTGATAGTGGTTGTAGTCAAAAATAATGAAAAAGTGTACCTTTGAGACCCAATTTTCCATGTGCAACACCATCTTTGGGTACTGTATTTCCTCTATCATCAATGATGGGGGTGGAGATGCTTGTCTTCTTTGCTTAGGGTGCCATTATAATTTATTTGCCTTCCACACACTATGCTTATTCTTCAGGTGTCTCTTTCCAAATTAGTAATAATTCACCCCAAAGTAATTCTTCTTCTTTTGGTATAGTCAGTAATGGATCACATCTAAAAGCCTTCTTCTTAGGTTGTACCACCCTCTGAGGAGCTCAAAGGTTTAGGCATAGTCATCCAACATTCCCAAAAGAATATGTGATTGATATGTAGATGACTTCATCTTTTCTTACTTCGATTCCCTCTAATGGTGGATGTCTACCACTATAACCTAAAAATACCAATTATTTCTATTATAGGTCGAGTTTTAGAGTTATCTTTACGCTTGGTTACTTAGCTTAATGTTCTTCTCAATAGTTGTTTACAAAATTTTGATGTTGTTTACTTACTCTAGAATCACTCTAGATTAGTTCATTCTTTAGCTCTGTAGACTCAAATGAAATCCAAGGTAAAAAGTAAAATGAGCTCTCTCATCCCTTTATAGTTTGAGGGGGTAACTTGCATTTACTACCCACTTTCTTTTTTATCATCACTTCTTGTTATTAATGCACTTGTAACAGAAATAATTCTTCAATCATCACTTCTCACCATCACAAATACTATTTATTTCACATTAATGACACATCTTATCTTGTGCTTTTCTTTGAAGTGGAAGATAGTTGTGTCCCATGCTTTTCTTTGGAATAGAAGACAGCTATGTCCTGTGCTTTTTTTTGGAGTAGAAGACAATTGTTATATTTTTTTGAATTTTAAAACTATTTGGAAGAAATATCTTATCCTTGGGATATTTAAATTACATGCCTTA
Organism: Torreya grandis; assembly: GCA_037957365.1. NCBI lineage: Eukaryota > Viridiplantae > Streptophyta > Pinopsida > Cupressales > Taxaceae > Torreya > Torreya grandis. Next base: position 517,377 of record JARHVA010002149.1, read on the forward strand.
AGTTGTACTTGTATCCTTAATCATGAATACATATACCTTTTACCCCACACTAAAAATTGCATCATGGTCCTCTACAAAATTACAAGTACAAAAACTAAATTTATATAAAATAAATGTGGTGCATAATTAAGGTAGCACTTGTATTCAAATAATAAGTCATAAAATAAGTACATAATCCTTATTGTTACAAAATTTATATTATTAAGAGGAGAAATATGGATGTAACTAGCTTCCATTATAATATTCAAGAAGAAATTGGCCATCCAATTTTTGTAATAAATAAGCATCAGTAGGTGGGATGTTATGAATGAAAAAAATACCTTCCCAATGAATTTTAAGTTTTCTAGAATGGCACACAAACTTCGAGTCATAGAGCAAGACTTTCATCATAGGAGTAAATGTTTCATGCTTGATGTGTTAATCATGCCATGCCTTTTGTTTGCATTTCTCCACATCTTGACTCCAATGAGCTAGAAAATAGGATTCATCCAATTATAACAAAGCATCCAAACATGATTTTAATGATGATTCCTCATCTAATTATCTAATGCGTGTAATATGAAGTGATGGAACCAAGAATTCAACTGGTATAACTGCTTCTTTACCATATACCATATTAAATGATATGTTCTTGCTCTAGTGCTTATAAGTTATTTGATAAGCCCAAAATACTATAGATACTCTATCATCTTAGTCAGTTTGATCAATATTAAAAAAAATTGTAAGTGTTGTACCTAATATTTTATTAAATGCCTCGACATTACCATTTTCTTGGGGATGATACAGTGTTGTTTTATGATGAGCAATCATGAACTCAATAAGTAGGATGAGAATATCTTTATTAAGGAAATGTGTATCATGATCACTAATAAAACTTAGTGGGCATCCAAAATGGGTTATGATATGTTCCCATATGAAGTGCACAGTAGTAGCAGTAGTATAATCCCTTGTTGGTGTGGCTTCATCCCAATGCATGAGATAATTAGTTATTGTAATGATATAATGGAAACTTGTAAATCATACAGCTAGTTTGATGGGGTTGATAAAATCAATGGCCCACTTTTTAAATGGTTCTTGGGATAGAATTGGAAGTAATGGCATGGCATCCCAATAATTTGGTTTACCCACACATTGAAAAATATCACACTTCTTAACATACATCTTGGCATCTTGAAAAAGGGTAGGCCACCATAATCTAACTAATAATACCTTATGCATAGTAGCCTCTCTAACATAGTGTCCACCTACAATGTCCACATGAACTTCTTGGAGTACTTTGGAGCACTCATGTTTCATGACACAGTGTCAAATAATTTTGTCTTGACCAAGCTTGTAGAGGTTTGTTTCATTTAAATTTTCACTTTAAGTTCTAGGATAGAGAGAAAATAAACTCAATACGAGTATGGTTGAAAAACCTATTTGTTTGTGCATGCATTGAATCCAAATGATTATGATATATCCTCTTTATCTTGGGAAGAAAACTTATAGATAAGAAAACACTAGAGAAAACTTATTTGTTAGACAGATAGTTGGGTGGATTTCCTAGCGATAGCTAGATTCTAGAAGCAAGAGATTTCTTACGGGTTGTCAATCCACATGTTTTAAACAATCAAGTTCACAAAATTAGAAAGAAGGTAATTACATCAATAATCAAAAGGTACTAAAATTGAACACAGGAATTATTGCTATAAATGATAATATTCGTGATAAACTAATTAATATTAGTACTAGAGGGTCAAGGTATTCTTTAAAAAATCTGAAAGGGGTCTGTGAATGGTCACAGACATAAAAAATAAAGTTTGGTTGCGGGTAGATGGGTGAAAATAGCTTGCTAGTTTTTACTACCTTAGGTGACCATCAATGGTTGGGGTGACCATCTATGATTGGTTTGATTGCCGATGGTTGAGTAGACCATCAATGGTTGAGACAACCATCAGTGGTTACTGTGTAAGTTTTGGGTTGATAAATTATTGAATGATAGGATCTAAAAGATAGATTTTAGGAGATGGGCAAGGGCTAGACTAATTACAAAATGGAAATAAAGCACATGAATATTGACAAATGAGTACATGTCTTACCAAAATTTGATTGGGTAAGCGGTTGAAGTAGTTAGTCTCTTGGTGGAATATGGCTTAATTCTGATAGAGTAATAGTACCTAAGAGCTTGGTTAAGAGGTGACGATAAGTTATCTCTCAATAAGATGACTGATAATGCTTGATAACATTGATGACACTAATTGACCTTTAAAAGAAAACTCCTAAATACCTAAACTCTTGATAGTTATTATATATGGATTTGACCTCCCAAGCCTCTCTCTCTTATAGGCACAAGCAAGAGGTGGAAGTGAAGGTTTAACTAGGTCATCTAAATATAACTCATCCATGCAAAAGGCTCATAATCAAAATTAGACAAGTTATTTTTAGAAAAGTAATATGGGTGGTTACATGTTCTTTGTTAAGGAGGTGGACCCTAATCATCAATGGTCAAGGTTTCCCATGGTGACCTTCGATGGTAACCTTGATATTAGATGGTTAGGTTCTAAAGGAAAGAGGTCTCGAAGGTCAGGCTAAGTCAGTTTGTGAAACTGATTATGGATGAGCCTAGTTAGGCTAGATTGGTATAGATTGATCTTAAGAGGGTCCTATTGACCAATTTTTGCCCAACAGGGCAAAAAAAATCGGTCTCCTTCTTCCCCTATTGTTCAAGGCCAATTCATTTTTTGATTTTTGCATAAGTCCAAGAATTTCTATGAACTCTGTAGGTCCATTTCTACAGACTCTGCAGGTCCATTTCTATGGACTCTGTAGGTTTCTATGGACTTTACAAGTTTTCTACGGACTCAACAGGTGTAATCCTTGGTAAATGAAAATCAATTTCAGAGAGTATGAGATTTTACAAAGCTTCTTCATATTTTTGTCTGAAGAAATTCACAAGGAAAGTTGGCATCTTTGAACCATTGAACCATTGAACTGGTTCAATGCTTTAGTTTAACGCTTTGGTTCAATGTAGAGTTCAATCGACAAAGTTCAACGGACTAGTTCAATGGTTTTGTTCAAGCCTTGGTTCAATCTATAGTTCAGTCAGCTTTTAGTTCCATCAGCTAAGTTCAGTGCTTAGTTCATTGAAAATTTTCAACAAAAAGTTTAAGCGGCTTTAGGTTCAGCATTTAGTTCAAGGATTTGGCTCAGCTCACACCATTTAACCATTAAACTGGTTCAATGGTTTGGTTCAACAGACTAGTTCAATCGACAGTTTAATCAGCCTTGGTTCAAGCCTTAGCTCATCATTTCAAGTTTATCACTTCATTTTTAGGCCTTGGTTTAATCTTCAAGTTCATCACGTGGTTTAATAAAGAGTTTAATGTCCTTGGCTCAACATTTGCTTGAACCATTGAATCGTTGAATCAGTTCAATGGGTTGGTTCAACACATTGGTTCAATCACTTGGTTCAATGCCTCCAGTTCAACGCTTTGGCTTAATTCAACACTTTGGCAAGTTTATCGGCACGCAACATTGAACCATTGAACTAGTTCAATGCTTCAAATCAATGCTTTGGTTCAACACCTCTATTTCAACGTGCAAGTTCAATAGTAGAAGTGAACAAGGAAAGTTCAAAGGATTAGTTCAATGGGATCGGTGCGTAGTTTTAAACTATTGAACCAGTTCAAGTGAATGGTTTAATGGATTGGTTAAAGTGAACGGTTCAACAAGGAGATCCAATGAACAATTTAGAGGGGCTCAATGTGCAGCATTGATCCAAATTTTGGTTCAACCTATTGGTTCAAAGGCTTGGTTCAACCATTTTGGTTCAAGTGGATTTTGTTCAAGTGGCATTCAGTTTAAAGCAAATGGTTCAATCAACTTAGCGTGTAGTATTGAACCATTGAATCATTGAACCAAACTTTGGTTCAATGGCTTGGTTCAAAGGCTTGGTTCAAGGGTGTGCCCTACAGTTGGAGGGCAGTTCAAGATCCAAAATCCCTTGCAGAGGGTAGAGAGATCTATAAAGGGCTTGAAGGAATTTGGGGAAAGGATTTTCAAAGGGCCCAAAAGTGCAGAAAAGGTCAAAGAGCTTGCAGAAAAGTCAAAGCGGCCAATTCCCACAGACTTTTTGTCCACAGAAAAAAGCCTAAAATAGAAAACCCATGGAAAAGCTCACCGAAGGACCCGAATGACTTTTGGCAAGGATGGTGACGTTCTAAAAGATGTCAAATTTAACATAGTGGAATAGTCATTATTTTTTTAACTGTCTAAGCACCAAATCATGGAAATAGCCCAAGGAATACAATGACCTACCAGAAGATCACCCCTAAGGGTTGAAGGAGCAAAAAAGGACAAAGAGCCTAGAGAAAAAAGAATAGGTGGACGGTGCAGCTCATAAATTCAAATCTTGATAATAGAAAGGCCATCACACATAAGTAGATGAAGTGATCCAAGTGACGCAAGAAGGTGTCAATTCAACAAGTTATTTCAGTGGTTGACATAGTGCTTACCATGCGGTCACCAAAGAGGCACAAACAGTGGTTGATGCGAATAGTTTTCTTTGGTATGCATTGGAGAGTAGTCAAATGATGTGGCTCATGAATTCAAATCCTAACAGAAGCTGACACAGTGTTAGATTTAGATGGTTTCCTCATCCCAATGCTCAGAAGGTGCATGGGTCACTTGTTAAAAAGGGCACCAAAGGGCCCCTTTTCTTCCTCTATATAAAGAAGACTTGTCATTTGAGAAAGCATCTTCCACATTTATAAGGCGTAGCCCTGGCAAATTTTTACCTAAATCAATAAACACATTTTTTACCTCTATCTTGGTTAGATATCTTTGTGTATGTCTGAGTGTTAGTTTGTGTTTAGTCATTGCTTCTTGATGCTTCCACAGGTTCAACACCAACATACCTAGTGTCTATAAGGTGCCATTTTTATAGCTGACAAGGAGAACTGTATTTGGAAGTTCAAAAATAAAAGAAATTAATATATAGTGTGTCTTTCATAGCACCTTTTGTGAATCTCTATTTTCTATATTTTTCATTAAAGCCTCCCTGCCAAGCTTCTTGCAGGCTGGTCCTTCTGTCAGTTTGAAGTGTATGTATGTGTTTATCTGATTTTAAGTGTGAAGTGTGAGAAGGTCAGATCATTTTGGTGCGTCACCTATTTTAGAGTAGTTTGTTTGCCTGCAATCTTTCTCCCTTTTCATCCCCCCACATTATATGTGTGTGTGTGTGTGTTAGCACTTACTGGAACAAATTAAATGCATCAAAGGGAGCTAGAACTTACCTAGAGACTCTCCCCTGTAGCTTTTCCAGTCTCTTAGGTGAGAGGGGAGTTTCTAGTGTTGCATGAAGAAGGTAGGAGCTTGGCCTCCTACCAAGGGTGCAATCTTCTACGTCAACAGTTTTGGCATGCCTAATGGGACAATTTTTACAACTCAGTAAGGTTTCAGGATTGATGTTGGTTTTGTTACAATAAATTAACTATTTACAGCATCTAGCGACTCCACTGGTAAGAACTTCATTTCCAAATCAAAGACCAATCTGACTTTATATGCCTAAAGTCACCACATGGTCTGCTTCTGAGGGCGTCCCTTTTGAATTTGTTGAATTGCCTTTAAACTTAGCAAAAAGACTGAGGTTTGAGAAGACCCATACTTATTCAACAAACCACCCTCCCAGACCTATTGTAAGGAGCACATATGCAGCAAGGCCATAGTTACATCCCATCCCAGCTATGGCATTACCCTTTGCAGCTTTTCATGGTCAGAGCCCCTTGAATCTCCCATGTTATGACCCAATCCCAGGAGTAACCCTCAAAAATGTGCCTTCTTTCGATGGAGATGGGCCCATTATAGTCATTGAGCACATTATAAATATTGCTAACCTCTACAATATTCACAATGTCATAAAAGAAAATATCACAATCAGATTGCTGGCATTGTCTCTTAAGGGCAAGGCTCTTGACTAGTACGGGACTTTGCCTATAAATTCAATCCATTCTTGGAATGAATTGGGTACTCAATTGATGAACTATTTTGGAGAAAAGAGCGACCACCTCTCACTTGTTGAGCAATTGACGACCATGAAAAGAACCCCACATGAATATATGTAAGATTTCAACACACAATTTTAGAAGACATGGGATAGAATCCCCATTCTAGTAAGACTGACTACTAGCTATGATTTCTTGTATTATTTAAGGGCATTAAATAGTGATATTGATATTATGATACAATCCATGGGAGGGCATGTGCTACCTGCTACCTATGACATAGCCATAGCAGCTAAAAATTACTTAGTACAAGCTGGGAAAATAGCCCCTCGACCCCATATGCCAGTTTTTTGAAAAATGCTACCTCTAATTTAGGTCATTACTCCCATATTAGCTCCTCTACCTAGCATAGAGAAACTAGCTACTGCTCCATCCAATGAACTTCATGAAGTTAAGAGTCTATTGTATAGCATGTCAAATAAACTTGTAGCACTTAAAAGGCAACAAGCTCAAAGAAACAAACCAAATCAAGGAAACCAGCATTATGGTCAAGCCCCTAGACCCCCTTTCCAAAAATATAATCAAGGACAGGGTCAGCTTACTTAGACCAGACCATTTCAAGGCTACAACCCAGGCCCCCCTTCATCATCTAAGGTCATGGTGCGTGTTTAAAACAATCTGGTACAGGAACAACCAAGTTTTTTGACCATGGGATATGGTCAAGAACAGGCTATTTATACAAATGAGATGACAGGTTATTACCCAAATGTAGACAATCAGGTAGCTACTAACCCCCAGGTCTTTAAGGCTCTAATGCAACCCAACATAAGCAATAGTCAGAGTTAGTTTGACTCTAATCTTATGAACCACCTGGAAGGTGAGTTCTATGCAATCAATTATGTGGGTGCTACAGACAATCAGGATGACTATGTTGCAACCAACACAAGATTCAATAAGAGAGCAATGGGAGAAGCCCAAGCTACTACCCAAATAGTAGCAGCACCTTCTCCATCATACTCAAATCAAAAAGCCCCAAACTTTAGACCACCATTTATACCTTCAGCCCCTCAGCCTGCACCTCAAGTTGGAATTAGCCCTAAAAAAATCTTGAAGGGAGGCAGTCCTCAAGTCAATGTGGTGGACCAGATGAAAAAGCTACATATGAACATCTCCTTATGGGATTCATTGTCTCTACTAGGGCAAAAGGACATACTACAAAGGGAATTACATGAGTTAGATCGACAAGTTGTCCCAGCGAGCACTGATAATGTCTTGATGATGAATGGACAACCTTCCACTTTAGGCTAGGTTAAGAAAGAAGATAAAATTCACCCCTTCTATGTATCCATGGTTATAGGATATTTCTTGGTGCACAACTACATCATTGACAGTGGGGCTAGTACCTCAGTAATGCCCAAGTGCATAGCTGACAAGATGGGATTGAAATATGAAGAGATGAATAAGGGAGTCCTATAGTTGGATGGCACACCTACAAAAATAGTTGGGATACTGAAGGGTTTAAGCTTGACATTACATGCTTGCCTGACTTTCTCAATTCCCCATGATATAATAGTGGCAGATGTCCCTTCTTATTTCATGATTTGCTTATCCAGGGACTTCACATCTAAGATAGGTGGCTATCTAGCAGTGAATTGGTCCTATTTGGTTTTTATAACAGAGTATGGGACCAAGGTAAATATTAAATTTGAGCCACTTTATAAGGACCATCGAGAACCATTCTCGCTCAAGGCAGCAAATGTTAGCTATACCATTATCGACCAAGAAGAGTCCCAAACAGACCAATCTCTATCCTCTGCTCTCAAAGGAGTTGCAGACCTACTCTTGGATGAGTGGGGAAGTGATAACTTCAAGTATGACCCTTACAAGTTCATAGAGGAGGCAGGCCTTAGAGTCTACTACATACACGAAGAGGGTACCTTCATACCAAATATAATGAAGGCAAGCCAGGAGGACCTAGGTCTATGGCAGTTGTACTTTGATGGTTCCAAAAGTAGGTTGGGAGCTAGTGGTGGAGCGATGTTAGTCTCCCCTTCAAAGGAGAGATACTTTTTAGCTTTCCATTTCTAATTTTCTTGCACAAGCAATGTTGTAGAATACGAGTCCCTTATCCATGGTCTGGAATGGGCAAGGAAAAGAGGGATCAAGGAGTTGCAAGTTTTGGGAGACAGTGAGCTAATTGTAAATCAAGTAGAAGGCCAAAATCTGACAAAAAATTCTTTGCTAAAGTCCTACAAGCATAGGGTCTAGGACTTGGTGGAAGATTTCCTCACTTTCAATATCGCCTCCATTCCCAGAGAGCAGAACAAATAAGTGGATAGGTTAATAGCAATTGGTGCTCAGTTTGATGTTTCCAGGGAGATAAGCTGAGACTATGATTTGTGCTACTTGAAGGTGGTAGTTTATCCCTCTGTCCCTGACAACATTACAAAATAATAGGTCTTCAATAATGACTAATAAATAACATTCTTCCTATAGGAAGAAGCTGAGTTTGCAATAAAGAATCAAGCAAAGCTGCAACAGCAATATGGCAACCAGATTATTCAATTGAAGAACAATAAGCTCCCTAAAGGTTTGGTCACTCTTGAGAGAATATTCAATGGAGATGACCAATTGAGAAATGACAAGGCACGCATCACGACTAAGGAGGAGAATTACGAGAAGGTTGAGATCTTCAAGGATAAGCTGCTTGCACTTGGAAAAGTCTACATGGTTCAAGAAAGGTGGACTTTCATTTTGTTGTGTCAGGAGTTTGTTGATGTTTTTGCTTGAGATTACAGTGATTTGAAGGGTTTCAACCCAAGACTCACCCAACATACCATCAAATTAAAAGAAGGCACCAAGCCAATCACATAGAGGCAGAGACATGTCAACCCAATGATTGAGCCTCTCATACAAAGGGAACTGACCAAATTGATTGAGTCCAGGATTATATTTCCAATCAAATATTCCTCTTGGCTGGCCAATCTTGTTCCTTTCCAAAAGAAGAGTGGGAAGATCAGGCTATGTGTTGATTTTAGAGACCTTAATAAAGTCTCTTTGAAATACCATTACCCTCTCTCGAGCATGGATTGGATCCTTCAGAAGGTAATAGGTAGTGAGCATTTCTCCCTCCTAGATGGATATTCAAGATATAATCAAATTCTGGTGCAAGGCTGTGACCAACACAAAATAGCCTTCACTACTAAATGGGGAATGTTTGCCTACAAGAAGATGCCATTCACACTGTCTAATACTGGTGATACCTTCTAGTGAGCCATGGACATGGCTTTTTAGGGCTTGATTAACAATAATGTGCTGGTATACCTTGATGATGTGATGGTGTTCTCTAAGGAAGCGAGCCAACACATGAAACACCTCAGGCAGATTTTTAAAAGGTGTAGGGAGTTTGGCATCTCTCTTAACCCAAAGAAATGCATGTTTGTTGTTCACGAGGGGAAACTCCTTGGCCACATTATGTCTAAGGAGGGCTTATCCATTGACCCTAAGAGAGTTCATTCTATCTTGGAGATGTCCCTACCTAAGCACAAGAAAGGCCTACAGAGCTTCTTTGGCAGGATAAATTTCATTCGGAGATTCATTTTGAATTTCACAGAGATAGTCAAGCCACTAACCTCTATGCTGAAGAAGGGTGAGGAGTTCAAGTGGACAATGCAAAGGAAGGATAGATTTGAATCCATCAAGCAGACCATAACCTAGGCTCTTACTTTGATTAGCCCTAACTTCAATAAAGACTTTAACCTCTACACTTTTGGCAATGAAGAGGTAATCTCTACCATGCTTACCCAAGCAAATGGTGATGACCTCAAGCAACCACTTGCATTTTTTAGCTAGGGGTTAGAGGATTTCAAATTCAAATATATGTATGTAGAGAAGCAAGTCTTGGTAGTAGTACAGAGCTTGAAGAAATTTAGGCATATGTTGTCGAACAGCAGGATTCACCTCATGGTTCCACATCCTGGCATCAAGGATTTCTTGACCAACTGAGACCTAAATGAAAAAAGAGTGGGGTGGATCACCAAGGTGATGGAGTATGATGTAGACATCAAGATCACCAAGATAGTGAGGGGAAGAGGCCTGTGTGAACACATTACTGTGGACTTCAAGCAGAAAAGGGAAAACAACTTACTAATTCACAATGCAGCTATAGTTGAAGAACCAGCTATCATGAAGGATTAGACATCAGACTTGAGGCATTTTCTTCTCACTGGTGAGTGCCCACAAGGTCTTGATAAGACCAAAAGAAGGTACTTCAGGCTCTGATCTATCCCTTATGTCCTAGTTGATGGAGTATTGTTTAGGAAGGATCTCTTAGGGGTCCTTCTAAGATGCATAAACTTAAATCAGGCTGACAAGGTGTTGTCTGAGTTCCATGATGGGCCAACAAGAGGTCATTTTGCTCCTAGGGCTATTGTAATAAGGATAATGAGAGCTAGCTATTTTTGGCCTACTCTTTTCAGGAACACCCATGCTTGGGTAAGAAAGTGCCAAAAGTGTGCACTTTTTGATGGGAAGCAAAAATTGGTTGCCATGCCCCTACAGCCTATTCAGGTGGAGCAGCCATTCATGCAGTGGGGCCTAGACTTCATAGGGATGATTAATCCTCCCTCTAGTGTTGGACACAAGTGGGTCCTGATTGCCACAGACTATTTCACAAGGTGGGTGGAGGTTGTTGCTCTGAAGGAGGCAAATGAAAGTGTGGTCCTAGAGTTTTATGAGGACCTAATGGCGAGGTTTGGGGTTCTAGCAACCATAATCTCAGATAATGCATTGGCTTTCTAAGAGCCAAAACAAGTGAATGGGTACTAAAATATGGTATATATCTCAACACTTCATCCAATTATTACCCACAGGGGAATGGGTTGGCTGAGTCCACCAATAAGAACTTGATCAAGATTATCAAGAGAACCATGGAATAAAATTAGAGGACTTGGCATGCCAAGCTAAAAATAGCCCTGTAGGTAGATAGGGTCACCTCGAAGAGGCCAATTGGTAACTCACCATACACACTCGTCTATGGAAGGGAAGCTAGGCTCCCCATTTCACTCGAGTTGCCAACCTTAAATCTCGCTCACCAGCTGCAATTAGAGGAAGGAACTAGCATGGAGGTTAGATTATGTGAGCTAATGGAACTCCAAGAGGCAAGGGACCAGGCTATGGTTTCCATGACTAGCAACTAATGGCAAGTGAAGAGACACTTCGATAAGAAATATTCATCAAAGGTTTCTCTAAAGGAGACATTATCTTGAAATGGGATGAAGATCGAGCTAAGCCTAGAAAGCATGCAAAGTTTGATGCCCTATGGAGCAGCCCATACATAATCACTCAGTGCAAGTAACATAATGCATTCCAACTCTCCAAGTTGGATGGTGAAGAAATGTATATCCTAATTAATGGGATACATCTAAAGCACTGCCACTAAGTCTCTTTTCATCATGTTTTTTTTCCCTTGTTTTTCTCTTGCTTTCTCTAAGTGCTTTCTGCACACGTTAGTAGTTTTCTTAGCCTTGTGTGTGTTTTTTATTTTCCCTTTAAGGTGAATCTGTGTGATTGGTTCTATAATTTATTGGGGCTGTTGTTGATTTTTTAAGTTACAATCTGACTTTGTGCCCAATGGACTACAAGGCAACTGGTCTCTAAGCATAACAGGCATGCTTCCCTTAGGAGTCACCAATTTGTCAACCAATTTTTGCCCAATATGGAAAAAAAATTAGTTCCCTTCTTCCCCTGTTGTTCAAGGCCAATTCATTTTTTGATTTTTGCACAAGTCCAAGAATTTCTACAGACTCTGCAGGTCCATTTCTACAAACTCTACAGGTTTCTACGAACTTCACAAGTTTTCTACAGACTTAGCAGGTGTAATCCTTGGTAGATGAAAATCAGTTTTAGAGAGTATAAGATTTTACAAAGCTTCTTCAGATTTTCATCTGAATAAATTCACAAGGAAATTTGGCACCTTTGAACCATTGAACTGGTTTAACGCTTCAGTTCAACACTTTAGTTTAATGCAGAGTTCAATCAAAAAAGTCCAACGGACTAGTTCAATGGTTTGGTTCAAGCCTTGGTTCAATCTTTAGTTCAGTTAGCTTTTGGTTCCATCAGCTAAGTTCAGTGCTTAGTTCATTGAAAAAGTTTAACAAAAAGTTCAAGCGGCTTCAGGTTCAGCATTTAGTTCAAGGATTTGGCTCAGCTCACACCATTAAACCATTGAACTGGTTTAATGGTTTGGTTCAACAGACTAGTTCAATTGGCCTTGGTTCAAGCCTTGGCTCATCATTTCAAGTTTATCACTTCATTTTTAGGCCTTGGTTCAATATTCAAGTTCATCGCTTGGTTTAATAAAGAGTTCAATGTCCTTGGCTCAACCATCACTTAAACCATTGAACCATTGAACTGGTTCTATAGGTTGGTTCAATCACTTGGTTTAATGCCTCCAGTTTGACACTTCAGCTTAATTTAACACTTTGGCAAGTTTATCGGTGCGCAGCATTGAACCATTGAACTGGTTCAATGCTTTGGTTCAATGCCTCCAGTTCAACATGTAAGTTCAATGACAAAAGCGAATAAGGAAAGTTCAAAGGCTTAGTTTAATGGGCTTGACACACAGCTTTGAACCATTGAACCAGTTCAAGTGAATGGTTCAATGGATTGGTTCATGTGAATGATTCAATAAGGAGATCTAGTGCACAGTTCAGAGGGGCTCGGTCTGCAGCATTAAACCAAATTTTGGTTCAACCTATTGGTTCAAAGGCTTGGTTCAACAATTTTAGTTTAAGTGGCTTTTGTCCAAGTAGCATTCAGTTCAAATCAAATGGTTCAATCGGCTCAGTGTGCAGTATTGAACCATTGAACCGTTGAACCAAACTTTGGTTCAATGGCTTGGTTCAAGGGTGTGCCCTACAGCCAGAGGGCAGTTCAAGATCCAAAAGCCCTTGTGGAGGGCAAAGAGAGCTACAAAAGGCCTAAAGGAATTTGGGGAAAGGATTTTCAAAGGGCTCGAAAGTGTGGAAAAGGTTAAAGAGCCTACAAAAAAGTCAAAGCAACCAATTCCCACAGACTTTTTGTCTACGAGAAAAGCCTGAAATAGAAAACCCACAAAAAAGCTCATCAAAGGACCTGAATGACTTTTGTCGAGGATGGTGACATCCTAAAAGACATCAAATATAACACAGTGGAATAGCCATTGTTTTTTCAACTGTCTAAGTGACAAATCATGGAAATAGCCCAAAGAATGCAGTGACCCACTAGAAGATCACCCCTAAGGGCTAAAGGAGCAAAAAAGGACAAAGAGCCCAGAGAATAAAGAATAGGCAGATGGTGCAGATCATAAATTCAAATCCTAACAGTAGAATGGCCATCACACAGAAGCAGATGAAGCGATCTAAGTGACGTAGGAAGGTGTCAATTCAAGAAGTTATTTCAATGGTTGACACAGTGCCTACCATGCAGTCACTAAAGAGGCACAAATAGTGGTCAACACGACTGGTTTTCTTTAGTATTCATTAGAGAGTAGTCAAGCAGTGTGGCTCATGAATTCAAATCTTGATAGAAGCTGACACAGCATTAGATTCAGATGGTTTCCTCATCCTAATGCTCAAAAGGTGCATGGGTCACTTGTTAAAAAAGGTGCCAAAGGACCCCTTTTCTTCCTCTATATAAATAAGACTTGTCATTTGAGAAAGCATCTTCCACATTTGTAAGGCCACATTTGTAAGGCGTAGCCCTGGCAAATTTTTTACCTAAATCAATAAATGCATTGTTTACCTCTATCCTGGTTAGATATCTCTGTGTATGTCTAAGTGTTAGTTTGTGTTTAGTCATTGCTTCTTGATGATTCCATAAGTTCAACATCAACATACCTGGTGTCTATAAGGTTCCATTTATACAGCTGACAAGGAGAGCTATATTTGGAAGTGCAAAAATAGAAGAAATTACTATATAGTGTGCCTTTCATAGCACCTTTGGTGAATCTCTATTTTCTGTATTTTCCATTAAAGCCTCCTTGCCAAGCTTCTTGCAACCTGGTCCTTCTACCAGTTTGAAGTGTATGTACGTGTTTATCTAATTTTAAGTGTGAAGTTTGAGAAGGTCAAATGATTTTGGTGCATCACCTCTTTTAGAGTAGTTTGTTTACCTGCAAGCTTTCTCCCTTTTCATCCCCCTGCATTATATATATATATATATATATATATATATATATATATATGCATGTGTGTGTGTGTTAGCACTTACTGGAACAAATCAAATGCATCAAAGGGAGCTAGCCCTTACCTAGAGACTCTCCCCTCTAGCTTCACCAGTCCCACAGGTGAGAGGGGAGTTTCCAGTGTTACGTGAAGAAGGCATGAGCTCGGCCTCCTACCAAGGGTGCAATCTTCTGCATCAACAGGTCCTTGATAGGTCCAAGATGATTTTCTACATTCAAAATCATAAGTATGTGGATTTTTAGTGTCTACCTTTTTCCCTTTTTTGTTTTATATCTTGTGTGAATGAGTTGTAAAACAAAAATGAAGTATGGGTCAAGGGTTTGGTTACCTTGAGAGTAGGAGGAGGTGTTTCCCCTCAAACCAGGAGTTGATGAGGTGAAACTAAAATGGGTACAGGTTTGATAAGTGGTATATGGTTAGTCATGAGGTGGTGACATGAGGTTAGGCATTTGAAATAGAAACTTGTGCACAAAGTGTGACCAAAATGTGTGATAGAGAAAATTGCACAAAGACTTAAATTGCCAACATTGGTAAAACTAAGGGTTAGTGCTTAAGAAGGACAAGTGATAAGTGAATTGTGTGACCACCTATAGGTGTGTTGGTTTGGAATACTTGTAAACATAAGTTTCCTAAGCAATTTTTGTGTTTTTGGTGGGTATCCAAGGTAGGAAGTGCTCTTATGGAAAATAGAAATGGGTCATGTGTAATAGGTATCCAAGGTAGGAAGTGCTCCCAATGAGACACAAGCGGGTCAGGTATGTATGAGATAGTGCAAAAAGGGTTAAAATGGAAATTTTTTCATTACAATCAAAGGACTAGGCTAAAAGTGACACAAAATTGCACATTAGATGGACCAAAATAGACTAATGGTGAGGTGATGAAGTGGGCAGGTCAGTAGTAGAAGGGCATCTCCAAAAGTAGGCAAAACTTGGTATAATTATGCAAAGAATGGGTAGTGTTTATATGGAAATGAAAAGTAGACCTTCTTGACCATTGATGGTTATGGTCCTTAAAAGGTGACCATCGATGGTCACCTTGACCATCGACGGTCACAAGAAACCCTAAAAATCCACAATGTCAAAAGTAAAAAAAAAATTACTTTTACCATTTACAACTTAGGTGAGTTTGACTATGGGATCTAGCAATTTTAGTGTATAACAGGGAAGGTGATTATCAAGGTGGTTATTTCCTATTGTCCAGAGGTATGTGGATTGATTGTGTGGGCT
The DNA here is from genome assembly GCA_037957365.1 of Torreya grandis. Taxonomy (NCBI): domain Eukaryota; kingdom Viridiplantae; phylum Streptophyta; class Pinopsida; order Cupressales; family Taxaceae; genus Torreya; species Torreya grandis. Next base: position 532,809 of record JARHVA010002149.1, read on the forward strand.
AGAGATGCAAGTATCATGAGGACATGGTTGGGTAACTATTCACAAGCTTTAACCATGGTAGAGGTTGAAGAATGAGGTAAGGGGTGCCTTGAATTTGGTAAATAGGTTTTCATTATTTGGTTTATTGTTTAGATAGGTAGGCTAGGCTATTATTGGGAATGTTTTGGGTTGGTTGTGCTTTGTGTATGATTTTGAGGGTTTGGTGGTAAATGTGTAGGTAAAGTTAAAAATAGAGAGGTAAGGGGAGTAATTTGGGATGGGTAGGTAGTGATGTAAGTATTTAGGTTAGTTTTGTATATGTTTTGGTTTTGAGGGTTGTTTCTATCCATAAAATTCCCATAATGACTATCAATAGTCAGTTCTAATCATTGATGGTTGACACCTTAGGAAATAAGGGTCTCTAACTATCGGCGGTCAACATGACTACCAGTGGTTGGGAAGAATAGGCTAGGTTCTAGGGTTATGGGTAATGATTCTACATAAGTTTTTAGGGTAATGGTTTAGCTTAAGGGTAAGGGTAATGGCATAGCTTAAGGGTAAGGGTAATGGTTAATTTGGGATGCCAAGGAATAACATAGCCAACATAGGATAAATAGGTGGGAGTGTTAGGGGAATAGGTTAGGTGTCAATAAACTAGGGTAAACAAGACTAGTGTTAGTAATTGAGCCAAGTGTGTGATATGATGTAGGCCAGGGAATAGATTTAGATGCATGATTTCATATCATGCATCTTCCCTGAGCTTCATGAGGGGATGACCACAGAGGACTAGGCACATATGGAGGAGGTAAGGCTAGGGGTGATTAGGCACTACTAGCATGTACTTAAAGATGCATTTATGGTTATAGTACCCATCAAGAGATGGGATCTTACTATAAACACCTTCTTACTACCAACTAGGGATATGACTATTCTCCCTAAGGACATACATAAGATCACTTGATTCCTACTATATCGAAAGGTGATATATTAGATTGAGCAAGAGGATTGGGATGGTTTGATCAAGTATTTATATGGGAATGAGAGTGATCAGGTTTGATGGCATGTTAGGGGATTCAGCTACTTAGTGTTGTATGAGAGAGCTCTAAAGGAGAGGAGACTCATGATGATGCTCATGATTGTGGTGACATGCTTTGGGCTCCTAAATTTGAGTAGTGGGATGTTTCCTTATGTTTTACTATGTGTATTGGTGGAATTACTACTTGGTAAGACTATGTTTGGTTGGGTCCTAGTTTTGATTATATGGATCTATACGGAGCTATGGGGGTTTAGGCACCATAAGAGGTATGGCATCAACATTGGCCTAGTTCTTCATTATTGGGCTTATGAGCATATTTAGGTTTTGAGACCCTTGGGATTGTCATGGGTAGGGTATATGCATATTGATCTCCCCATTGGTTTTATGAGATGTAGGGATATTGTGGTTGTATCAGGTTTAGGAAGTGGTGCCCATGATGTTGAGTTGTTTAGGGGTGCACTAGGTGCATGATTAGTTGGAGACATCATCTGGAAGCAATATATATAGATTCTAACATGGCCAAATTACAAGAGGTAAACCCTTGCCCTTTAGATTTACAAGTGGATAGTGGTTAGAAAAGAGGGTGAGGTTGAGTTGATTCTATTTGATAGGGTGTGTTGATAGTTTGTCTTGATACAGGGTGTCCTGGGTCTATTTCTCTATTATAGGAGGTAAGATTCAAAGGGTCAATTGTCAGTGCCCTAGCCTAATCTATTAGTTTTGGATGGTGTTTTTTAGGAGCTTCCTATTAGGGCCTCAATGGATGACATTAGGTGTGTAGATGGTTACATGGCTTGGTACCAATCGATATATCCAGTTGTAGATGTTGGTGGGGATGATGGGGGTGTAATGTTGATGGTTGTAAATCTAGTAGGCCATGATACATAAGTAAGGGTGGTGTTGGTTATAGCCCAAGCATAGGTATAGGTATTATAGGGATATCTGGCCATGCTATAGGGTTATATTACCATATTTGAGGGTCAACTTGCCACTATTACAAGTGAGAGGGATTAGGCATAGGCATCCCTTGGGATAGTCATGTAGGAGAGGGGCCTACTAAGATAGAGGGTTGGAGTAGCTACAATGGTAGTAGGAGGGCCACTGAAGATAGTTTCATGGGTACACTGCCTAGTAATTATGGAGGAGCTCTAATATTTTGATCCAATGGTGTTAAATCATTTACCCCAAGATATATTATATGCAGAGTATAGGGCTAGTTTGGTTGGTGGGCCATCGATAGCCACTCAAGGATAGTGGGCTACTATAGTTGGTTAGGTTAGCATCCTAGGGGGACCACCACTAGGTATAGGTGTAATTATAAGTATAGATAGGGCCAGTAGTAATGGTACCCCATGACCATGTCCAGATATGCTTTGATAGATGTATATTATTTTGATATCAGCCTAGGTGCCAATGTAATAAGATGTATATGTTTTTGAGAGAGAGATGATACATTATTACATGTATTTATGATGATCCAATGTATATTGTGTATGGATTATGACGTATGATTATGGTTCATGGTGTTCATGTTTTATGGTTTATGATATGTGACCTCTTACATATTCTTTATGAGATGTTTGACCTAGGAGCTTAGGCATGTGATGCTAGAAAAATAATTATGATGCTCTAATTTTGTTTATGGATGTGATAGGATGTGTTATTGATGGATGTATGTCATATGATAATGTAATGGATTTGTTTATGGTTATGTGATGTGTTTGACATGAATTGATGTTATAAGTTGAGTTGTGCTAATGTTATGGTAGATGGATAGACTGGTATATGTTATAGTTCATGATGGTGACTACTGTAATTAGTGTTTTTTATGACATGATATATTCTCACATGATGTTATGATGGTTGATAGATAGGATGGTGTTGATGATATTTTTTCATTATGTTTTGATCATAGGTAGAGAGATGGTGTAGTTTGTAGACATGGTTCATGATGTTTATGCTCTGAAGGTGATGAATGTTGTTGATGATCATGGAGATAAAATATGAGGAATGGTAACAAGTGTAATGAAAATACATAAACTAAGTGGATAAAAAACTAAATGTTTAGGAAATTGGTAATAATCATGAGAGGTATGTCTACATGAACTAACAAAAGATAAGAAAAAGAACATGATGACTTTTCATTGATAAGGACCAAAATGAAACCCAAAATTGGATTAGATTAGTGAAAATGAGCCTTTTAAATGATTTGCATTAGCATGCTTAGGTTCATAAGTAGGTACCTTCGTCACATTGTGTCAAGTAAGCTTTCAATCCCATGCATATGATATGTGGGGGGAGAATGGGTGAAACTAGAACCTTTTATGAGACTAGCATGCCTCTTATGTAGGCTTCCAAAGAGGTAGTACAAACAAGTCTATGCTCTTATATAAAGTGTAGACTAATCATTGTGGGAAGTCTACAAAGGAAAGATAATTGTGGCCTTCCAAGATTATTGCTTTTATGAGACATGATTATGACTTTCTCATTACTTATGCTTTTACTTAGGTGTCTTTGCCATTTTTGAATTTTCTTTAGGGTTAGGGAAGCTCATCGAAGTAGGAAGCTTCTAAGAAATTTCTAGCTTTGATTAATACCTCACTTGACCATCCTTCAAGGGAGTGGTCAGAGTTTATATGTGTAGTCCAAATGATTTTGATAGACATCCTTCAAGGAAATAGTCCACTTTAAGTTTTACAATTTTGGTTGAGTTTTCCATAGCTATCCTTTAAGGGAGTAGTCTGTGCATGATAAGAATGACCCATGATGTACTTTTGACTATTTTGATATTGATTTTGCATTTGTTTTATTTTTTCCTGGCATATATTTGTTTATATATCCTCAAGGGGTTACCTTTATGAAGGAAAAGATAAGGGTAAAAAAATATTTAGGAGGTGAAAATAGGTTTAGGTGACAGTGACCATGGGAATCTATCCTGAAGAGGGATAGAAAGTACCATGAGAATCATACCATAGGTAGAGCCATGATACCCATACTTCAAGATTAGGCTATGAATGTGATAGATAATCACATGATTTAATTGTATTTGGTTGCCCCTAAAAAGAGGGAGACGAATTTGGGTGCAGGGTATGAGCTTAAGTTAGACAAATGATGAATCTGATCCCTATTTAATAATAAAAGATATGCAAATGTGAAGCATTGAGAGGCTCAAGCTCTGGTTCACCTTTGAGAGAGGATAAACAATAATCTCTTGATCCATATTGATGGGTTATGATTAGGGTCTAAGATAATTGAAAGCAAATTTACCCCTTTATATTTTCTCCATATTAGTTACATGTTGATTTTCCTTGAAAACAAGATAGAGACATTTTTGAAAAATTGTTCAAAAGTTAGGTATGGTCACAAAACTAGACATGGATCAAGCCACCTTATAAAAACACCTAGGGATCCCTTACATCAACAAACTTAAAACTTCTATCATGACTCTAACCAACCAATCCATCATTTTTCCACTACCTCTCAAACAAATCAAAACTTCTACCAACCCCTCACCTCCTTAGTCAACCAAAATAACCACCTTTCCAACCACCACATCACCAACCAAACCTTTCAAAACTCTTGGTGCCTTCCCTACTCCAAGTTTGGTTCACCCATCCTTGAAAGTGGAATTAACCTCACCCAAGCCTATACCTAGGCCTCAACCTAAACCAACCAAGGGGACAAAACCATTGAAGAGCCGTATGACTAGGATTCTACCTCCCTCTACCTTTCCCTCTATCTTAAGGCCTCACCCTTCTACTTTGCCTAAAAATTAACCTCATTTTAACATATGTCACCCACTATCATTGGTTATGATAGCCCACTTATTGTTTAATGCATCATTCCTTCTCAAATTACCAATAGCCAAGCCATTAAACTTAGACACCTCAACCACAAACATACCCAGACCACAACCATCAGCGAGAAGCACCACCTTACCCAAACCATCTCTCACTAGAACTATTGCCACCAATGTGCCTATCTTACCAACCACAATCATAATCCCTAAACCTTTCTTCCCTCTTGCAGAATCATATATGACCATTCTTCATAAATTATTGTAGACCTCCTGCCTCACATTACCTCCTATCAAACCTTTTGATCCTCTTGGTTTGAATCTAGCTTGGTACAATGACCATCAAATCTTCTCCTATCATAAGACACTTGAGCATGAAATGGATAATTAAAAATCTCTCCCAACCATTATCCACCAACTCTTTGATGATGATGACCTTTTACTAGATGAAACTACATCCATTCCTCGACAAATGTACCCAACAACCATTCACCAACACATTCCTAATCTTCCACTCTCACCTCAAAGTGACATAAAACCTACCCAACCTCTAATCACACCTTTCCCCTCTATCCATACCATTAATGTGGTCATGTGATCATAACAAAAGGATAAATGGAAGACCAAAGTGTCTATTCCATGGACATACCCACCAACTCATCCTAAACCAAACCAGATCAAAACCTTTATATCTTTAGCTAATCCCAAAGTTACCATATTAAACACCTCTAAGTTTAACCCATCTAAATCCATTAGAAGGGTTATCCTTAAGCAAATTCACCAAACTCTAGCTAAGATGAGCCTCTATGAGCTCATTTCCACCTCACCCCACCATATTCAAGCCATAATCGAGGCTATACAAGCAATTGAGGTTAGATTAGGTTACTCCCCACCTATAAAAGCATTCATAGGTGCCCTCCAACTCTCCACCCTTGTTACATTCAAAGACTCAAAGATACCCTCTATCCACCCTAAAGATCTATATCCTCCTCTCTTTATTTTTGCCCACATCAACCAAACCTACATCAAATGGGTTATGATTGATGGGGGAGCCAACATCAACATCATCTCCTCCCATGCCTATGACCAACTCAAATTACTATACAATGTCATATCCTAAACTCTAGATATGCTTCACTCCTTTAATGATACCATGACCACTACCTTGGGAATAGTTATCCTCCACATTCATCTTGGACCACGCACACTCCCCAAAATTTTCTATGTAGTCAAAGGTGAATTCTAGTATAATGTTCTATTAGGGAGACCTTAGATATAATTTAGGGTTGCATACCTTATACCCTCTATCATTGTGTCAAATTTGAACATGAAAGTTAGGTTGTTACCATACAACTTGACCTAAGCCCTTTTGTACCATGCAACATGACCTACTGACCTAATGATGTCTTCCTACCTCCAACCACACCACCCCAAACATCTATTACCAAGACCTCAACCATGAAATATGAAGCCATTTCTTCCCCTTCCATGTAGGTATCTACTAGTTAATTTATTCCCATAGACCAAATACCCACCACTAATTTCTTGGAATCAACCTTCCAAAGCCTTACCCTTGGATATTACCATCTCTTTACCCTCAACAATTTCCCTACTCCCCAAGAGTACAGGAAACTCAACCATCAATCAATTTATGATCCCTATATTAGATCCATTACCCCCTTGGGGCCTCTAAGCTATCAGACCCACTTTATCTATGGGGGAATTGACAATCCCCTTAGCACTGTTTCCATCCCCTCTTCATCTCAACTATTCACCTCTACATTATCTTACTTGGACAACTCAAACTTCACCAAAGTATACCTCCACAAGTGTGCCTAGAAAGGATTTGGCTTAAGGAAATACAAGTATAGACCACACACATTTATCTCGATTGATACCCAAAAGCCTCATGATAAGCATGACCTTGTCTTCATTCTACCAAATAAGAATAAATCCAAACAAACTACCATTACCATTATTGAAGAAGAGACCGTTCCTCACCACCACACCCTCCACCTAAGCATGATGATGAGAACACCATCCCACCTAAAATTTTTTCATCAACATGATTACCCTTGGACCCATGATTTATAAAAAGGATAGGGAACTCATAACCATCCCTTTTATCCATCCTAAACTAGTGGGAGATGACTCTCCTACCATTAACACAATTTAGTGCCAAGATAATGATTCTATTCTCACCTACCTTGGTGCACCTAATTCCTCTATCCACAATTCCTTACCTCTTGAAACCTCAACCATGTTAAATGAATCTACTATAGATATTGAAATAAGCACTTTGGGAAACCCTCATATCATCAAACTAGGCCAATCTCTCACTCTTGAGGAACTATAGGACTTCTCCACCTTCTTCCAAGATCATAGCATTACATTCCCCTAGTTATATGCTGACATGCTTGGTATTGATCTAGCCATTACCACCCACAATAGTAGAACCAATCATGATTCCAAACATATGATACAAAAACTTTGATGAATGCATCCTCACATAACCCTTCTTATCAAAGAAGAGCTTTAATTTTTCCTCTCTATCAACTTCATTCAACCCATTGATTATCCCCAATGGGTTTCAAACATCATCCCTATCACAAAATCCATATGGGGGAATATGTATTTGTGTGGACTTTCATGACCTCAACCTTACCTACCCAAAGGATGAATTTCCTCTACCTAACATTGACCAACTTGTTGATCTTATAGTAGGCCATGAGATGTTTTCTCTCATGGATGATTTCTTGGGTTATAATCAAATTTTGATTGCCCCTAAGGATCAACACAAAACTATCCCCTAAGGATCAACACAAAACTATCTTTATCACCCCATGGAGGACTTTCTATTATAGGGTTATGCCCTTTAGTCTTAATAACATTAGTGCAACCTACCAATGTGTTATGGCCTACATCTTCCATGATCTTATCCACACAATCATCAAGGACTACATATATGACCTCCTCATAAAATCCAAACTTTACAAGGACCACGTAGCCATTATTAAGATTATCTTTGAGAGATTTATCCATTACCATGTTTGCTTCAATCCCAATAAAATGTATTTTTGGGGTCTTATTAGGCAAACTCCCTGTCTTCATCATTTCCCTTCAAGGAATCAAGGTTGATTTAGCCAAAATCAAAGCCATACTTGATATGCACCCCTTAATCAATATTAAGCAACTCTATAGTTTGTAGGGGAAGCTCTAATCCATTCACCACTTCATTTCTCAACTCTCAGATCAGTGTCAACCCTTCCATCACCTCTTGAAAAAGGACACCTCTTTTAAGTGGAATGTCAATTGTTAGAAGGCCTTTGATGCACTCAAAGATTACCTTATATCTATACCTATCCTCACACCTCTTAAGGATGACCAACCTTTCTACCTATATATCTCCACCACTAACCATTCCCTAGGGGCAATGCTTACCCATCAAGATGAACAACACAAAGAGCAAGCCATATATTACATAAGTTGTACCCTTGTAGACTACAAAACATGGTATACACATACCAAGAAACTTTTCCTGACCCTAGTCTTTTTGGCCACCAAACTTAGCCATTATCTCCTCAACCACAAAACCTTTATCATAACCAATACTAACCCACTCAATTACATGCACTCTAAGCCATACCAAAACTAGAATATGGCTAAGTGGCTCATGTTTTTAGCTGAGTTTGACCTTGAATTCCTATAATAGAAGTCAATTAATGGGCAAGTCATTTCTGACCCATTGGATGATATACCCCTACCAAGCAACCAACCTCTTCCTCTTGAATTTCTAGATGAGTCCATCGCAAACCTATCCCAAATAGATTTCACTAATCATGTAACCATGTTCTTCGATGGTTCTAAATTTTAGTGTGGTGGGGGAGTTGGTATCACCCTTATCCCCCTTATTAGTGAACCACTTATTTTATCTTTTAAACTCAACTTTAAATATACCAACAATGTGGATGAATATGAAGCCCTTATAATAGGTCTCAAAATTGCATTAGTTGTGGGAGTCAGAACAATCAACATATTTAGTGACTCCTAACCTATGGTCAATCAAGTCAACAACATCTACCAGTGTAAGAATGAGATTTTTTAACTATATAGATAGTTATTCATATAACTCTTAACATCATTTGAACACTATCACATTAAAACTACCCCATGATCTACCAACAAGTTTGTCTACACCATAACTTCTTTTGCTTCTTAGATCCTATCAACACCATCAAACTCTAAGCTATCAGTCATTGTCCATCACCTCATCAAACCTTCCTACATCAAGATAGACACTCTAACCATTTTAGTGTGGAGGAGATCCTACCTAACCTTTGGTATTGACAAACCTTTTATTACCTTCACCTTGGTGTATTCCCCTCTAGCCTTTCTAGGAATTCACATCAAACATTTATTTAGAGCACCTCTCATTATACCATTATGGGAGGAATACTCTATAAACGTGGTCTTGATGGCCTCCTCTTCTGTTGCCTTCATAGCTTAGAAGCCTTTCACTCTATCAAAGAAATGCATGATGATATTTGTGTGGGCCACTTTATTGGACTTGTTGTGGCTAAGTGTATCCTCTACCTATGCTATTACTGGCCTAACCTTAACCAAGATTGTTTTAATTATGTGAAAAAGTGTGTCAAGTGTCAACAACACACTATTTTACATCATGCACCTAGCAATAGCCTCTACATTTCCATGGATTTTTGGACCTTCTCACAATAGGGTCTAGACCTTATTAGTGAGATTAACCCTCACTCTTCCTAGTGACATCACTCTATCATCACCATGATTGAATATTTTACCAAATAGGTAGATTTCATTGCTCTTATCTCAATAATAGTTAAAAATATTATCGAATTTATGACCCATCACATCATCTACCACTTCAGTATTCCCCATAAGAACATCACCAATAATAATAAATCCTTGAAAAATAAATAGGTTCAAGGTCTTTATGATGTATTTGGTATTAAACTTATCTTTTCATCTCCTTATCACCCACAAGCAAATTGACAAGCAAAAGCCTCTAATAAAACCCTTAACAACATGCTTACCAAAATGGTCAATGCCTTAGGTTAGGATTAGCACTTGTAAATCCCTTTTGCCTTATGGGCATATTATACTAGCATATGAACCCTTACAGGTGCTACACCTTTTTCTCTTATATTTGGAGATGAGGTTGTATTACCTCTTGAAATATAAATACCTTCTCTTCATATATATTTACGTGACCTTATTTTGAAAGATAATTATCATCAAGAATATTTAGCCCAACCTGAGCTACTTGATGAGTATTATTTGGTCACTCTTTCCCATCTTCATGTCTATCAATAATGAATCATGTGTGATTCTAAAAAATACCTAAAAGTTTGAGAATTCAATATTGGAGATCTTGTTCTTAAATTTAAAATTTACATGAAACATTCTAGTAATTTTTTAAGGTAAATTTTGTGTATCCTTAACACCCATTACCCAAGAGGCCAGACCAGTATATAGACCTTTTTCTAAACTTGTTCAAAAGTTAGGTATGGTCATAAAAATAGACATTGATCAAGACAATTTTTGGTAACACCTAGGGATCCCTTACATCAACAAGCCTAAACCTTATAACATAACTATAACCAACCAATCCATTATTTTTACACCACCTCTCAATCTAATCAGAACTTCTACCAACCATCACCTTCTCAGTCAACCAAAATAGTTGCCTCTCCAACCACCACATCACCAACCAAACATTTCAAAACTCTTGGTGCCTTCCCTACTCAAATTTTGGTTCACCCATCCTTGAAAGTGGAATTGACCTCACCCAAGCCTATACCTAGGCCTTGACCCAAACCAACCAAGGGGATGAAACCATTGAAGATCGATATGACTAAAATTATACCATTGGTGAGGGGAACCCTAAAAATCCATAATGTTAAAATTAAAAAAAACAAAACTTAATTTTACCATTTACAACTTAGGTGAGTTTGACTATGGGCTCTAGTAATTTTAGCTTATAATAGGCAAGATGATTATTGAGGTAGTTTCTACTCATTAGTCAGAGGCACATAGATTGATGACATGGGCTCAAGATGTAGGGAGCATGAGGATGTAGTTGGGTAGTTGTTCATGGGCTCTAACCATGGTAGAGGTTGAGGAACAAGGTAGGGGGTGCCTTAAATTTGGTAAATAGGTTATCATTATTTTTTTACTATTTAGATAGGTAGGCTAGGCTATTTCTAGGAATGTTTTGGGTCAGTTGTGCCTTATGTATGATTTTAAGGGTTTGTTTGAAAATGTGTAGGTAAAGTTAAAAATAAAGAGGTGGGGGAGGTAATTTGGGTTGGGTAGGTAGTGATGTAAGTTTTTAAGTTGGTTTCATATATATTTTGGTATTTTTTATGGTTCTAAGGGTTTGGGAATTATGGCCATAGAATGCCCACAGTGACTATTGATGGTCAAGTTTGACCATCAATAGTTGACACCCTAAGAAATATGGTCTCTGACTATCAGTAGTCAGCATGACCACCAGTGGTTGGGAAGGATAGGCTAGGTTTTAGGGTTATGGGTAATGGTTCTATGTAATTTTTTAGGGTAATGGTTTAGCTTAAGGGTAAGGGTAATGGTTTAGTTTAAGGGTAAGGGTAATGGTTAGTCTAGGTTGTCAGGGGGTAATGTAGCTGGCATGGGATAGATAGGTGGGAAAAATAGGAAAATAGGCTGGGTGTTAAGAAACTAGGGTAGATGAGACCAATGTCAATAACTAAGCCAAGTGTGTGATATGATGTAGGCTAGGGATTAGATTCAAATATGTGACTATGTGCCACACATCTTCCTTGAGATTCATGAGGGGATGACCACAAAGGACTAGGCATATATGGAGGAGGTAGGGTTGGGGGTGATAAGTCACTACAAGTATGTGCCCAAAGATGCATCCATGGTCATACCACTTATTTAAATATGGGATCTTACTATGAACACCTTCTTATTGTTGACTAGGGAGATGAATATTCTCCCTAAGCATGTACACAGGATCACTTGACTCCCACTACATGGTGAGGAGATATACTAGATCAAGTAAGAGGAGTGGGATGGTTTGATCAATTATTTTTATGGGAATGAGAGTGATCACATCCTGATGGCATGTTGGGGGATTTAAATACTCAACATTGTATGAGAGAGCTCTAGAGGTTCAGAGACTCATGGTGATGCTCATGATTGTGATAACATGCTTTGGGCTCTTAGATTCAAGTAGCAAAAGGTTTTCTTATGTATTACTAGGTGTATTGGTGGAGTTACTACTTGGTCAGACTATGTTTGATTGGGTCATGGTTTTGCTTGTATAGATATATAGGGAGATATGGGGGTTTAAGCACCATAGGAGGTCTGACATCAATGTTGGCCTAGTTCTTCATTGCTAGGCTTATGAGCATATTTAGGTTTTGAGACCCTTAAGATTGTCATGGGTAGGGTACATGTAGATCAATTTCCCCATCAGTTTTATGAGATGGAGGGATAATATGGTTACATCAGGTGCAGGAGGTGGCACCCATGATATTGAGTGGTTTAGGGGTGCACTAGGTGCATTAGTAGCTCGAGACATCATTTGGAGGTGATATATATAGTTTCTAATGTCTAGGTTATAGGAGGCAGGCCCTTGCCCTTCAGAGTTACAAGTGGATAGTGGGTAGATGAGAGGGTGAGTTTGAGTTGATTCCATTCAATAGGGTGTGTCAGTAGTTTGGCTTGATAGAAGGTGTCTTGGGTCTATTTCCATAGTATAGGAGGTAAGATTTAAAAGTTTAGTTATAGATGCCCCAGCCTACTTTAATAATTTTGGATGGTGGTTTTGAGGAGATTCTTTTTAGGGCCCCTATGTATGATGTTTGATATGTAGATGGTTACATGGCTTGATACCAACTAATATATGTAGTTGCATATGTTGGAGGTAATGATACGGGCATGATGTCGATGGCTATAGATCTAGTAAGCTATGATGGATAGGCAGGGGTAACATTGGTTGTAGCCTAGGCATAGGTACATGTATTATAGGGATATGTGTCCATGTTAGAGGATCAAATTTTCATATTACAAGGTAATCTTGTCATTATTATAGGTGAGAGGGATCAGGCACAGACATCCCTTGGGATAGTCACACAAGAGAGGGACCTACTGAGACATAGGTATAAAGCAACCATAGTGGTAGAAAGAGGGCCATCGAAGATAGTTTCATGGGCACGCTACCTAGTCATTATGGAAGAGCTCTAATATTATGAGGTGATGGTGTTAGATCAATTTCCATAGGCTATATAATATGTGGAGTATATAGCTAGTTTTATTGATGGGCTATTGATAGCCACTCCAAGACATTGGGATACTATAGTTGGTTAGGTTGGGGTCCTAGGGAGACCACCACCACGTATAGGTATAAATGGGCCAAGTGATAATGGTGCCCCATGACCATGTACAAATATGCTTTGACAAATGTATGTTATTTTGATACTGACTTACGTGCTGATGCAATGAGATGTATATGTTTTGAGAGAGAGATGACACATTGTTATATATATTTATGATGACCTGATGTATATGGTGTATGGATTATGATTTTATATGTGATCTATGCTTATGTTTCATGATTTTCTTGTTTTATAGTTTATTATTTGTGACCTCTTGCATATGATTTATGAGATGTTTCACCTAGGGGCTTAGGCATGTGATGCTAGAAAAATAATTATGATGCTCTAATTTTGTTCATGGATGTGATATCATGTGTTATTGATGGATGTATGTCATTTGATAATGTAATGGCTTTGTTTATGGTTATGTGATGTGTTTGGCATGAATTGATGTTATAAGATGAGTTGTGTTAATGTTATGATAAATCGATAGACTGGTATATCCTATAGTTCATGATGGTTTTCTCATTGATTTTGCTTGTGTTTATGATGGTTACTAGTGTAATTAGTGTTATTTATGACATGATATATGCTCATGTGATGTTATTATGGTTAATAAATAGGATGGTTTTGATGATATGATGTGATGTTTTGATTATGTTCTGATCATAGGTAGAGAGATGGTGTAGTTTGTGGACATGGTTCATGATGTTTATGCTCTAAATGTGATGAATGTTGTTGATGATCATGGAGATAAAATATGAGTATGGTAACATGTGTAATGAAAATACATAAAGTAAATGGATAACAAGCTAAATGTTTAGGAAAGTGGTAAGAATCATGAGAGGTATGTCTACATGGACTAACAAAATATAAGAAAAGGAACATGATGCCTTTTCATTGATAAGGACCAAAATGAAACCCAAAATTGGATTGTCTTAGTGAAAATAAGCCTTTCAAATGCTTTGCATTAGCATGCTTAGGTTGATAAATAGGTATCTTGATCACATTGTGTCAAGTAAGCTTGTATTCTCATGCATATGATATGTAGGGGGAGAATGGGTGAAAATGTAACCTTTTGTGAGACTAACATGCCTCTTTTATAGGCTTCCAAAGAGGTAGTACAAATAAGTATATGCTCTTATATAAAGTGTATACTGATTGATGTGGGAAGTTTACCGAGGAGAGTTGATTATGGCCTTACAAGATTATTGCTTTTATGAGAGCTGATTATGGCTTTCTTATTACTTTTGCTTTTGCTTAGGGGTCTTTGCTATTTTTAAATTTGATTTAGGGTTAGGGAAGCTGATTGATGTGGGAAGCTTCCAATAAATTGCTATCTTTGATAAATACCTCACTTGGCCATCCTTTGAGGGAGTGGTCAGAGTTTATATGTGTAGTCTAAATGCTTTTGATAGTTTTCCTTCAAGGGAGCAGTCCACTTTATGTTTTCCAATTTTAGCTAAGTTTTCCATAGCTTTCCTTCAAGGGAGTAGTCTATGCATGTTAATAATGATCCATGATGTGCTTTTGACTATTTTGATATTGCTTTCACATTTTTTTGATTTTTTATTGACATAGACTTGCTTATACATGCTCAAGGGGTTACCTTTATGGAGGCAAAGCTAAGGGTACAAGAAGGTTCAGTAGATGAAAAGAGGTTTAGGTGACAATGACCATGGGAATATTTCCTAAAGAGGGATAGAAAGTATTATAAGAATCATGCCATGGGTAGAGCCATGATACCCATAGTTAAAGATTAGGCTATGAATGTGATAGATAATCACATGATTTAGTTATAGTTTATTTACCCTAAAAAGAGGGAGATGAATGTTGATGTAGGGGATGAGCTTAAATTAGACTAATGATGAATGTGATCCCTATTTAACAATAGAAGGGATGCAGATGTGAAGCATTGACAGGCTCAGGTTCTGGTTTGTCTTTGAGAGAGGACAAATGATAAGCACTTAATCCATACTTATGGGTTATGATATAGGGTCTTTGAAAGTAAATTTACCCCCTTTGATTTTATCCATATTAGTTACATGTTGATTTTCCTTGAGAACAAGATCTCCAATATTGAATTATTGGACTTTCAAGTGTTTTTTATAGGCATGTGTGATTCATTCTTGATAGACATGGAGATGGGAAAGAGTAACCAAATGATGCTCATCAAGTATCTCATGTTAGGCTAAATGTACCTCACAATAATCATTTTCCAAAATAAGGTCTTAAAAATATATGTGAAGAGAAGGTATTTGGATTTCAAGAGGCAATACAGCCTCAACTCCAAATACAAGAGAAAAAAGTGTAGCAAGTACACAATAAGATCTCCAAGAACAAGATCTCCAATATTGAATTTGACACAATGGTAGAGGTTAGAAGGTATGCAACCCATATCTTAGATCCAAGGTCTCCCTAATAGAACATTATACTAGAATTCACCTTCAACCACATAGTAAAGTTTAGGGAGTGTGTGTGGTCCCAGCTGAATGTGGAGGACAACTATTCCCAAGGTAGTGGTCATGGTGTTGTTAAAGGAGTGAAGCATAGCTAAAGTTTGGGACATGACATTATCTAGTAATTTGAGTTAGTCATAGGCATGGGAGGAGATGATGATTATGTTGGCTCCCCCATCAATGATAACCCATTTGATGTGAGTTTAGTTGATGTGGGTAGGAATAAAAAGAGAAGGATCTAGATCTTCAAGGTGGATAAAGGGTATATCTAAGCCTTTGAATGTAACAAGGGTGGAGAGTTGGAGGGCACCTATAAAGGCTTCTATCGGTGGGGAGTCACCTGGTCTAACCTCGATTACTTGCATAGCCTTGATCATGGCCTAGAAATGGTGGGGTGAGGTGAAAATGAGTTCATAGAGGCTCATCTTAGCTAGAGTTTGGTGAAGTTGCTTAAGGATGACCCTTATGATGGATTCAAAAGGGTTATCCTTAGAGGTATCAAAGATGGAAACTTTGGGATTAGCTGAAGATATAGAGGTTTAGATATAGTTTTTTTTAGGATGAGTTGGTGGGTATGTCCATGGAATGGACACTTTGGTCTTTTATATCTTTTTATTGTGATCATGTGACCACATTAATGGTATGGATAGAGGGGAAAGGTGTGATGGGAGGTTGGGTAGATTCTCTATCACTATGAGGTGAGAGTGGAGGATTAGGAATATGTAGGTGAATGGTTATTGGGTACATTGGCATAGTAATAGACAAATTTTCATCTAGTAAAAGGTCATCGTCATCATATAGTTGGTGGATAATGGCATGGAGAGCTTTGAAAATCTTTGTGTCATACCCAGTTGTCTTTTGATAGGAGCATATTTGGACAGTCATTGTGTTAGGCCAACTATGAACCAAGAGGATCGAAAGGTTTGATAGAAGTTAATTTGAAGTAGGAGGTCTACAATAATCTATGAAGAATGGTCATATAGGATTTTGCTAGAGGGAAGAAAGTATTAGGGATTATGGTTTTGATTGGTAAGATGGGCATGTCGGTGGTAATAGGTCTAGTGAGAGATGGTTTGGGTAAGGTGGTGCCTTTGCTTGATGGTTATGGTTTGGGTATGTTGGTGGTTAAAGTGTCCAAGTTTGATGGCCTAGCTATTGGTAATCTGGGAAGGACCAATGCATCAGATAATAAGTGGGCTAGTGTAACCAATGGTAGTGGGTGACATATGTTAAGAGGAGGTTGTTTTTTAGGCAAAGTGGAAGGGTGAGGCCCTAAGATAGAGGGAAAGGTCAAGGGAGGTAGAATACTAGTCATGTGACTCTTCAATAATTTCATCTCCTTGGTTGGTTTGGGTCAAGGCTTGGGTGAGGTCAATTCCACTTTCAAGGATGGGTGAACCAAACTTGTAGTAGGGAAGGCACCAAGATTTTTGAAAGGTCTGGTTGGTCATGTGGTGGTTGGAGAGGTGGGTGTTTTGGTTGATTAAGAAGTTGAGGGGTTAGTAGAAGTTTTGATTGGTTTGAGAGGTTATGTAAAAATGATGGATTAGTTGGTTAGAGGTGTGATATAAGGTTCAATCTTGTTGATGTAAGGGAGCCCTAGGTGTTGCTAAAAAATGGCTTGATCCATGTCTAGTTTTGTGACCATACCTAACTTTTGGACAAGTTTAGAAAAAGGTCTATATATTAGTCTACCTCCTGGGTAGCGAGTGTTGAAGTTAAACCTATGGGTTGAGGAGGAGGTTTGATAGCCTCATCTATTTCCTCAAGTAAGGGAAGTAAGTTTGGGTTGGGTGGCTGCTTTGTGAGGGGTGCTTGTGAAAAATTTGCTTCCCTGAGTATGATGTCTATAGTTATGGTTTGATTCATGGTTAGGGGAGATGGTGGGCTAGGAATGGTTGTTTTTTGGGTAGGCTATTCAAAGGGGTGTTGGATTATTCTAAAGCCTCTATGAGTGCCACCAAGGAAAAAAGAACCTCCTTGGTTTGTGTTTTTGAGGGAAGAGAAGGTGAATCTACCACTTTAACAAGTGAAGTGGGAGAGAAATAGGTAGGTTTGATGATAGGTTCCCCATTGAAAAATGTGTCAAGGACCATATTGACCATGTGGGCATCATGAGAATATTTAGTGTGTGTGTCATTAGTTTTGGTAGGGGCATGGTTAGGAAAAGGTTTCTTGAAGATGTCAAGAGATTGATTTTGAGGGGAATTGGGATTATCCAACATGAGTTCCCTCTTGTTGATAAGACTCTGAACAATATTCTTGAAAGTGTTACATTAGTTGACATCATGTCCAATTACCTAATGAAAAGTACAAAGTCCATTCTTGTTGTACCAAGTAGGTGTTGGATGAGAGGAATCAAATTGATAGGGAGGTTTGATGGGTGGAAGTTGTATAAGGTTAGCTTTTAGTAGTTTCTCCGAAATTGAGGCATAATATTCTCCAAGTGGAGTGAACTATTTTTGGTTGCTTTGATTTAGGTTCCTTATGTTTTGATTTGAGATAATAGAAGAGCTTTGTTGGTTTACATTGGGTGGAGGAGCAGTTTTAAGGACAACAACATTTGTGATTCCCTTGCTCTTGGTTCTCATATTAGTTTGGTTACCTGGCTTGGAGGAATAAGTTTCATTGGTATTGAAGGTATATTTCTAGTTTTGTAACATTAATTTTCCCTCATCTATGACCCAGTTTTATAGCTTACGTGCCATGGTAAAAGCTTCATCAAAAGGTTTGAAGCTTTAGACACGCAGTGTAGAAGATATATATTTGGCACAAGCTTGAGGAAAAATATCTATGAGTTTAGGTTGAGGCAAGGAAAATGAAAGTTGATTAATCAAGCTTCTCCAATAGGTTATAAAATCATAAATGGACTCATTGTCAAATTGCCTAGTGGAATAGAGGTTGGTGATAGAGACATTTTTGGAAATGTTAATAGAAAAGTAATCTAAGAAGACCTATGCTAGTTGGGTGAAATAAAATATGGAATGCTTAGAGATGGAACTATACCAGTCAAGTTCTAGGATAGATAGGGACATGGGGAAGGTTTTAAGGAGAAGCGCATCATCATAAGCAATTATGTAACATGCATGTTTGAAATCCCTAAGGTGTTGTTGGGGGTCCTCCTTATTTTGAAATTTAGTAAATTTTGAAATATCCCATTGAGGATGGTAAGGTTTGATGGGTACATAAGGATGAATAGGTTCATTACAAATCTAATCATAGGATATGATGTTATGGGCCCCTAAAATAAATGACTCAAGGTTTTTCATCTTATCTATGACCATTCATTAAGTCAATTTAAGGTGGCACACAAAAAGGATTTTAAGGTGGTTATTATGGTTGAGATTGGGTAACATATTGGTAATTACTTGGTGGTTGAGATGTTGCCACATATTGTAATGTGGATGCAAGAGGTTGGGTAGGGTAGGTGGATGATGATAGGTGGGTAGTGGGTACATGCCCTTGGGGGTTAGGAAGGTATCCAAGATTGGGTGCAATGGGTACCTATTGAGGGATTCCTATGGATTGGGCATGAATGTTAGTTAGGTTGGCAACAAGAGGGGAGGTAGTGACCTTCATGCTAGTAGGTGATGAAGTAGAAGGGATAGATACCCCTAAGCTTGGTAAAGGGGTATTGAATAATAGGTTTTATAGAGGGAAGGTTGGTAGTGTTGATGGTGGGTGCTCTAGAAATAAGTGAAGCATGATGCATTAATAGTAAGGTTTTTGTTAAGGTAGAGGAGTCATTGGTAGGGGTGGAAGGTGTAAGGCTAGTGGTTGGTTGGATAGGTTAGTTTTAAATTGTGACATCATAGGGGTTAGTAGATGAAGATAATTAGGTAGTTAAAGGTCGAGTGGTGATTATGGCAATAGGAATACCCTTCATAAGGTGAGATAGCATGCCATAAGGAGGATCATAAGGTGGAGTTGGAACTAAGGCATGGTGAGGGGAGGTGTTAAGGTAGTGTTTAAGGGAAACTAGATTATTGTCCAAAAAAGTGGTAAAGTCCATGTCTCCTTGGGAAAATACTCAAGGAAAGGTATGACTTCCTATCAAATAGGGTGAGTCTTCTACCTCAGAGATGTACTCCATAAATGAGGAGGTAGAAGAGGTTAATTTGAGTGACATGTTCTGCTCTACTAGGTCTCTTTTTTACCAATGAGTAAGAACCATAAAAGAAAGGGGGAGAAAAGACAAGAACAAACTCACCACTCGAACAAGAATAAAACAAGAAAATTATCAAGGTAATCAATACACAAACTACAAAGTATGTTAAGTCTAGAGATTAGTTTTAATCCCACTTTTGGCTTATGCCTTAGTTTATGAGAATGTGTGATAGAAGTTGGATTGTAGATTAGGTAATATAGAAGCAATCTATGGCTGGTTTTAGGTTGTTTAGGTGCTAAAAAATAATCTATATTGGAATCAATAGGTGGCTTGGTATTGGGGCCTACCCTCTCACTTCACGGTCCCATAGCAATAAGAGTGTCAGGTGCATAGCCAATATATATTAATATCTAGAGTTTATACTCAACCAGAGAGCTGAGTTGGTTTTCCTCTTGGTAATGACCTCCAAGTGGGATCACCAAGAGTGGGTAAGGTGACTGTTAGGTGATGAAATCTTAGTCGGGCCTTGTCTCAAATTATTTTGATGTTTGATTGATGAAAATGGTTTGGCTAGTGTGTGCAACAAAGGTGGTGTTATGATAAGATTATTGTGCTTTAATTCAAAGTGAACTAATGTAAAAATAAATCAATGGATGCAATTTATTTTAAGCCCAAAATAAATTTTAGTGTCAATTATGAGCACAGATAGAGATAAGAGTATACAAATACAAAGAAAATGTGATTAAAGACTCTAGGTCCAACTGAGCATGCTAGATGTTTCATGTAAATAGTAACTTTAAGTACTAGGGAAGAGAGTAAAGAAACTCAATACAGGTGTGGTTGAAAAATCTATTTGTTTGTGCATGCCTTGAATCCAAATGATTGTGAGAGCTCCTCTTTAGCCTGGGAAGAAGACCTGTAGATAAGAAACCACTAGAGCAAACTTGTTTGTTAGATAAATAGTTGGGTGGATTTCATAGCAATAGCTAGATCCTAGAAGTGAGAGCTTCCTTAGGGGTTGTCAATCCACACATTTTAAACAATCAAGTTCATGAAACTAGAAAGAAGGTACTTGCATCAATAATCAAAAGGTACTAAAATTAAACAAAAGAATGCTTGATAAATATGATCAAATTAGTGATAAACTAATTAATATTATTGATAGAGGGTTGGGGTATACTTTTAAAATTTTGAAAGGGGTCTGTGAATGGTCAAGAATGCAAAAAATTAGGTTTGGTTAGGGGTAGATGGGTGAAAATAGCTTATTGGTTTTTACTACCACAGGTTACCATTAGTAGTTGGGGTGATCATCAGTTGTTAAGGTGACCATTGGTAGTTGGTTTGACCATCGATGATTGAATAGACCATCGGTAGTTGAGTCAACCATCAATAATTACTATGTAAGTTCTAGGTTGATAAATTACTAAATGATAGGATCTAAAAGATGGATTTTGAGAGATGGGAAAGGGTTAGACTATTTTTAAAATGGAAATAAAGCACATGAATTTTGATAAATGAGTACTTATCTTACCAAAAGTTGATTGGGTGAGTGGTTGAAGTAGTTAGTCTATTGGTGGAATCTATCTTGATTATAATAGAGTAATGGTACCTAAGAGCTTGGTTGAAAGGTGATAATAAGTTAGCTCTCAATAAGATGGTTGATAATGTTTGATAATGCTGATGACACTAATTGACCTACAAAATAAAACTCATGAATCCTTGAGCTCTTGATAGTTATTGTAGATGGATTTGACCTCTTGGGCCTCTCTCTCTTATAGGCACAAGAAAGAGGTGGAAGTGAAGGTGTATGTAGTCATGTAAAATTTGAAATTGTAAAACTTTAGTATGTCTAAGACACCTAATCCATAGGTACTCATGTTGGCTCACACAACCCTTATAAGCTACTTCTTTCATTGATTCCCAGTCATCCAAATCTTTTTAGACTTAGCCCTTTCAGACCCAAGTAGCTCTTTTAGGCCTAGATCCATCCCCCTAGGTCTCATCCCCTTAGGAAAATGTCACCCAAATAGGATAAGAATACTAGAACCCAGGGTGTCCAATTTTCAGTGTTATTATCCAAGTTCACTTTTTTGTCCTAACGGTTAGATTCTTCTGGTTCCTTATCTTTTCCTTTGTCAGCCTAATGCAAATTCATTTAACCCATGATCATCTATTTCCTTATAAAAGGCCATTTTAAGTCTATTTAAATGGGTTGACACTCATTTTGAAGAGAGATGCAAGAATATAAATAAGTACACTCAAGCACTCCTCCTTATTCTTTGCATATGGCCTTCCAATATTATTTAAAGCCTACTCAAGTCATTGCACTAGTCCCTAAGTAGATGAATCACATCCAATTTCACATTCTATTTGCATTGATCATACACAAATTACACCAAGCACTTCAATGGGAGAACTACATTATCTTGATCCCTTTTCAGAGTATTGGTATGTAGGCAGTGTGCCCACACACGGGGTGTGAAACACACTAAACCCTTCTCTATATTTCCCAAGTTTTCATTCAAGTTTAAGCACTAGAAGCTCCTAAGAGTTTTGAATATTAAAATAGGCACACAATGAGATTCATGAGGTCTTAAACCCTAAAATTTTAGTGATTGGGAAACATATGCATTCTAAACAAAACCCAAAAAGCTTTTAGCCTCAAGATAATAGCATTGAAATAAGACTACATCACCAGATAGTAGGGTGTCCTATTTTTGGTGCTTCTATCCAATCAAAAAATGAATTCCAAAGACCTATTTTTGATTATTTCTTAGTCTTTATCCTTTAGTATCAGACCTTATCTCAGTTCAAATCAGCTAGAATAAGCTAAGTTCTAATCTCTCTCACTCCCTACTATATTTAGAAAAGGAAAAAATACAATCTATTTACAAAAATTAGTAGGTTAATTCTTGCATATTTATTTATTGATTTATATTGCTCAGCCCCTTTATTATTTAGGAATATAACTCTAATATTTTTAAAATAATAAAACATTTGGTGAACCCAACTTACTTTGAATTTTTGCACAAAAACCCTAGAAACCCTAGGGCTAATTATTTTTGAATTTTTACAATATTTTTTTAATTTTTATTGACTTTAAAAATCATAAAACTACAACTTAATTGAAATATTTTCAATAAATTCACCCAAACCCTAGTTTGCACATACTAGGTCCTATTTGCATACAAACACTTTCAAACCACTAGGAAAAATATATTGCTAAGTTTAGAAATATTTTTAGATTTTTCAAAAAAAATTCAAGATAAATTATACAAATTTATAACAAATTTTTTAAATTATTATACTAATTTTAAAAAAAAACTTTTCAAACCCTAATTGCATCAAATAGTTACCAGTTATTTCTCCTTTCATTTTCTACATTTTTAGTTCAAAATCTAACTCAAAAAATCAATTTCAAATTCACAAATTCATAGTATTTTTTTTAAAATATTTCTAAAAAACCCTAATTTCATGTACTAGCTCCTTTTTGCTTCTTGAGGTATCACCTTACATTCATACCCAGATTACAAAAGTGATGTTTAGTTATTTCCAAATTCTTCTTACATTTCTTGTAAATAAAAAAGAAACCATAATGGGCCCTATCATGTACATGAATGATGAAGTCTATCATATGTTAGTACAAAGTTTTATTCTCTTAATTTCATGTTTATTTATCATTTTATGGGATGATGTTAAATAATTTGTTCTTAAAAATACTAATCCATCTCTTGCATCACCTCCCTTGGAGCCTCTTCCCCATATTGAGTCATGTTGCATGGTCCATTTTACTATTTCCCAGGTCACTACCCATCACCAAAAAGCCTAATTGACACATTTTGTTCCTCCACCTCCTTGACCCATTGATTATAGTCACTCTCCTCCCATAACAACTACAACTCTTATATGGATAGTAGCTAATGTGGTTAGAGCTATTACTCAACATGCAGCTATGCCTCTTCCACCTACCCACGATCCCCATCACCCTATTATTCTAAACCATCCCATGATCAACCAACCAACACAAGTATATTTGCATAAGGCATATGACATTATCGATTAGTTGAGAAACACTCTAGCTAAAATTTTCATGTTAAGACTATTTCAAAAAAAAAAATTTATTCAAGGACATTCTTTATCATGCACTCACTCAGACTTATATGCCTCTTGATTTAAAACCTTTTATTTTGCATCAGTGGTCAATACTCTAGAAACTATAGAAGATGTAATTTATTTTGATAGTGAGGACATGCCTTATTAGATGGTTATTGATCAAAACTTGTCACTATTCATACAAGTACAAGTCAAAATCAATGTAGTTAAGAGAGTTCTCATTGATAGTGGTTCTAGAATAAATTTATGTAATATCACATTCTTATAGGACATGGGTATAGATTTGGCATCAATGTTAAAAAACATATAAGAACATCTGAGGGTTTGATGATATGCCATGATAGACATTGGGTACTATTACTTTGGATATCATGGTGGGACCATAAACCCTCTCCACACAATTCTAGGTCATGCCAAGTCCTCTCCACTATAATATTTTACTTGGATGACCTTGGATACATACCATGGGTGATATTCCTTCTACTTGGCATCAATGTATTAAGTTTATCCATGAGTGATATTTATACACATGTCTGACAAACAACCAACCATTCATATATTATTGACTTATAAAGTCATCTTTGACTATTTCATCATATGGGACACCATGTCTCATAGTACATCCACCACTTCATAGCATTTCTCTTGATAAAATACATACATATGAAGTTAAAAATACTAACACTTCCTACACTGCTTCACTTATAGTTGCACTATCATCACTAGCTCTTTTACTAGCCACAATAGCTTCTACCATTCTAGATATTCCATTATTCATAGTTCAAACATCGATTACACATCTACCATCATTGATAATAGCACCAATAGTTCTATTTGATTCCAAAATTACTCCACTAGTTACATATATTTTGGTAGTAGTACCATCTTATACTACTACATTTGATGAGACTCTTATATCACAATTACCAATGGTGGTAAATTTTGAGTTACCATATGTACATGATGTTGATATAGATTCATAGGCTTCTTAAAATTATGATACGAAACCCAAACTTATAGATGATTATTTGTGTGGATTGAGATTTACACCAGTCAGCCCAGGAGAGTATCAAGATGACTCTAGAGCTCTCATACCACATCCTACAGTGCTTTAACATCTCACACTACACTCTCAAGACATCCTCCACATTCACAACCACAATTAGATCACTTGGCACATATAGTTCACATGGTTACCTCTATGGATATAGAGCTAGTTATTCAAATTCATGCAGGCATCACATACCATCAACCATATTTTATGTTATAGATATTACTTGATCGTGGATTGATCACATTCCCTATAGTATGACACAGATCTATCAGTAGATTATCACATTAGGATGGTCACCCATTTTTTACCTTTCATGACATTATAGGCCATGATAAAAAATAATACACAACCTTAAAGTAAAGATTGAATAAACTACATTATTGAGGTATTATTTAGATTATAATACCACTAGTAGCACCAACGCCACCACTTCCACTGAAGTCACTTACTAGTAGGGCTAAATGCCCAAGAGCAAAATCAGCATCTCCACCACTAGGGCAACCCTTAGTTTGCCTTCAACATGATGACATCATGAATAGACCACTTGTAGCATATGATGATACTTATGATGATGATCTTGATGTATTTAATGATGGCCAAGATCCTTTCCTCTATCTCCATCCCCAGTGGGCTCCACCTTTGGATCCCTTCCCATCACTAGCCTAGTTTTTTATATTATGATGTATATACTTGTACATAATTTCTTTCCAGCATTGATTGTACATATTATCTCCTATTGGATTCTACGTAGTTCAAATATTTTCAAAACTATAAAAACAATATAACACTTCAAAATACAAAAACATTTACAAATTTGCAAAAATACCAAAAACATTTTTGATTGTATGCATCATCCATGTTTACATTACTACTATCATGTTAGGACTTACATTTGCTATTTCATGCTATTGTATGTCGATTTATCTACACTACCATGGTTCACTTGATCTATTTTGAGTGTGTGTAGTGACATCCAGCTCTTTGATTGATTCACTCTTCCCATCAAGGGGGGAATTTCTAATTATACATTCAAGACACACATCAATATACATACCCACTGGAGGCATCTTCTACATGACTACACCATCTAGGTTAAGTTATTCCTACACTACACACTCTGAGTTATCATACTAATGCACATTACTTACTAGATTACATAGATTACTACATTGACATTTCACTAGTACCTAGCACTTGTGTATTTATTAGCATATACCTAGTCTTGTACTACACATGTTTTGCATACTTTCACATCTAATTTGACTAGTTAGATGTGTTTGTATCTTCTAGTTCTTACTTTTACTTTCATTCCTTGCTTAGCATAGCTTGTGTGATTGCACTTTCCATTTCTTGCTTGTTTTTTTTTTTGTGCTTTAGGACATCTACCAATGTCCTTTGCTTCTATTTATGTGTGTACCTTAAGACATCTACCAATGTCCTTTGTTTTTACTCTTTCATGTGTTTGTTTTCCTCATGCCAATGTTGTTTGTTTATTTGTATGTGTATGTGGAATTTGAACATGCCTTGTATGCTTGCTTTCTAGTTTGAGGGACATGTGCCCATGTCTTTTGTTTGTATGGCCCCTTAGCCAACCTTGTATGTTTCTTGATTTGTATGATTATTTTCTTATTTTCTCCTCACTGTGTAAAATTCCATGATTCTAATCATGCATTTATCTTGCTTCTTAGAGGCCATGATGGACATCATGTTCATCCCTCCATGGTTACTAAAAAACTAATAACTAATATCTAACATTACCAGTCTAGTTTAGTATCATGCACATGCTTTCACATTATTATATCTATCTAGGCATATCCCTATTGATCTAATAATCTCTCAATACAAACATTGTTATATCTAGAGATATCTTGTCAAATATCAATGTTATATCATGTATCTATATAGTTTAACACACTTACAGGACTCTTTTTTTGGACAATCATTACAGATTCATCATTCTTACCATCAAAAGAAGGGGCATCAAATAGGGGTTTGTCATAGAGATCAAAACTCCTAACAGTCAAAATAGCAAGATTTAAAACACTCAATATAGAATCTAGAGGTCAAATCGGTCAAACCAGAGTAGAAAAATAGTGATAGTTTTAGATCAATAGTCAGTTTTAGATCAATAGTTAGTTTTCACATTGGATAAAAATGCCAAAATGGATAGTAGTGACAAATAGAGGTGTGTCCACATTTTGGTGCTCCTATCTAGGCAATAAATTACTCAAGATTTCCAAAAATAGGTAAAAAGTTCAATTTAGGGATAATTTTTGCACTTCTAGATCAGTCAGATTCAGTAGTTTCAATATAGTTTTCTCAAATATAGTGAGTTATCATATGTTGCATGATGGTTCTCAATTTTAGTTTAGATTAGGTAGTTGGCATAACTTCCAAATCAAAATCCATGTTTCAAACATCAATGATTGGGGTAAATGTGTGCAACACATCGATCTTCTTTTCTTTTTGAGTTCGGTTTATCCCAGGCATTCTCAGTAGTTGCATACCTTACTCTATCTATAGGTGGTTGGCATCACATTTGAGTTAAAATTTCATGCAAGTTTAGATTTTCAAGTACCTAAATTCTCAATTTGGCTTTCACATAAGCATTTTACATCAATTTAGGAGAGGCTTTCATACAAGCCTATCCTCCATCTTTCAAAATGGCCAAGAATGGCCTAGTTTATAACATCTATTTAGGCTATCCATGCCATATTATCAAATTTTTAGAACATCCATGGGATCCATGAGCCATATCATATGACATTTATTCTATACTAGTATCGCTTCATAGTTTCACTTTACAGGGCAATGATGGAGCCAAAGGTCTAGCTAACATTTGTATTCTTGAGCTGCCTATTTAGAGAGATTGGACATGTAGTCCAAACATTGATTAGCACATGCATGATTCATTAACTTCACATAGTTAATGATGATGGAGCCAAAGGACTAGCCTTTGCATTCTTAAGCCACTTTTTGAGGAATTGAGCACTCATCTCTATTCATGACATTACGCTTGATTCAACACACACTCAGCATCATCTAGCACATTCTAGCATCACAACAGGTTTTGTATTAGTTTACCTACCTAGTAAGGTATATTCATTCCTTTTTCTTCTGCTTACTTAGATCTTATATGTTCTTATTTTAGATATAGTGTATCTGGTAAGAACTGATCTAATTTATGTTTTCATTATAGATTCACAATCCATAGTGTGCTCTCTCTAGGCACATCCAAAATCACACTATTTTATGAGTTTCACCCTTACAAGTAAATTTAGCTATGCTTCTTATTTTCTTTTATCCTAGTATTTCACTTTGCTACATTAGTAGAATAAAAGAGGGGAAAATGTAGTCATGTAAAATGTGAAATTATACAACTTTAGTATGGCAAAGACACCTAATCCATAGGTCTTCCTGTTGGCTCACATAACCCTTTTAGGCTACTTCTTTCATTGATTCCTAGTTATCCAAAGCTTTCTAGACTTATCCCTTTCAGACCCAAGTAGCCATTTTAGGCCCAGATCCATCCCCCTAGATCTCATCCCCTTAGGATAATAGTGCCCAAATAGGACAAGAGTAATAGAAACTAGGGTGTCTTATTTTTAGGATTATTATCCAAGTTCAATTTTTGTCCTAACGATCAGATTCTTTTGGTTCCTTATATTTTCCCTTATTAGCCTAATGCAAATTAATTTAACCCATGATCATCTATTTCCTTATAAAATTCCATTTTAAGTACATTTAAAAGGGTTGGCACTCATTTTCAAGAGAGACACAAGAATACAAGTAAGTACACTCAAGCACTCCTCCCTATTCTTTGCATACATCCTAATCAAAGTCTTTCAAATCCTAATCAAGTCATTAAACCAGTCCTTAGCCAATTGAAGCACATCCAATTTTACATTTTATTTGTATTGATCATACATAAATTACACCAAGAACTTCAATGGGACAACTACATTATCTTGATCCCTCTTTGGAGTATTGGTATGTAGGCAACATGCTCACACACAAGGTGTGAAGTGCATCCAACATATCCTTTACATAATAACCCCTTCTCTCTCTTTCCCAAGTTTGCATTCAAGTTCAAGCACCAAGATATCTTAATATTTTTAAAGATTAAAATATGTACATATCAAGCTCTTCAAGGTCTTAGACCCTAAAATTTTAGTGATAAGGTAACACTGGCATTCTGAATAGAACCTAAAAAGCTTTCAGCCTCAGGACAACAATGTCAAAATAGGACTATAGCACTAGATAGTAGGGTAACTATTTTTATCACTCCTATCCAATCAATAAATGAAGTTCAAAGACATATTTTTGACTATTTCTCAATCCTATTGCTCTAGTATTAGACCTTGTCTAAGTCTAGATCAGTCAGAATAAGCTAAGTTCTAATCTTTCTCACTTCCTATTATATTTAGAAAAGTCAAAAATATAATCTATTTACAAAAATTTATAGGTTAATTCTTGAATATTTATTTACTAATTTACATTACTCAACCCATTTATTATTTAGGAATATAACTCTAATATTCTAAAAATAATAAAATAGTGTAACTAGGCCATCTAAATATAGCTCATCCATGCAAAAGGCTCGTAACTAGAATTAAACAAGTTATTTTAAGAAAATCAATGTGAGTCATTGCATGTTATTTATTAAAGAGGTGGACCCCAACCATCGATGGTCAGGGTTTCCCATGGTGACTATCGACTGTCACCCTGACCGTCGATGGTTAGGTTCCAAAGGAAAGAGGTCTTGAAGACTAGGCTAAGTCAGTTTGTAACCATGACTATAGATGAGCTTAGTTAAGATAGATTGGTATAAATTGATCTCAAGAGGGTATTTTATAGGTCTAGGGGAATTTTTGACATTCAAAATCATAGATGTGCTTATTTTTTAAGTCTACAAGGTCCTCTCTAATGAGTTTAAAAGGTGTGGTACAAACTATGAGTTTTTTATTATCCTATGGAGTTAGACAATCAAGAATTGAACTAGTAGTTAAAAAAGCTACAATATATTTCAACTCCTTAGGTGCATGAGAAACATGAAATAGTTTGACATCAAGTAGGTCATCTTTAATAAGACATGATGGTTCTCCAAAATCAATATGAGAAAGATGGTCAAGGCTACAATTAGTTTTTCTTGGTTTGACCATGACAAAAAACTTAAATTATAAAAACAATACTATCCAGTGGAAAATTCATCCATGAAGTATAGGTTTATTTACCAAATATTTTAAATATTCATGATCTATATAGAATACAAAAGGAGTTACAAACAATTATTGTCAAAAAAGTTATAGAGCATAAAACATTAATAGTGCTTCACACTCTGTGGTGGTGTAATTCCACTCAGCTGGAGTAAGTTTCCTACTAGAAAAATAGATAGGGTGATCAAGGTGACCTTCACCTAATTATGCAAGGATTTAATCAATTACCATTCTAGAAACATCAACATCAACATGGAATGGTTTTGTCCAATCAAGGAACTATATAATTGGAGCAGTGACCAATTTGTATTTTAAAGCCTTAAGAGCTTTTTGGAAAGAGAAGGTATAGATAAAGTGTTCATTATTTAGGTAGGTGAATCATCATTTCATAATAAATTGTTGGAAGGTAAGGTATTTTCACTTATGGTTATTGATAACCCCTAAATCATGTTCCTTGAGGGGGAAGTCCACCACTTCCTCCCGTGTCACCTCCTAGTCCACCACCAGTTCCTCCAACAGCAATGCCCATGTCATGGGGCACAGTAGCTGGTTGATTAATAATATTTGGGTTTGTAATCTATCCACTATGAATTCTAGGTTCACCAAGCATCCCAAGTTGAGCCATGAACTTCCTTTGAAGAGGAAAAGAAAGTGTTAATTCCATATGAGTTACAATTGGCTCAGCTACAATTTCCTTTATAGGATTAGTTTCTAATTATACACTATTTATATCCTAATTATGTATACATAATTCATCTAACTCAAAATCATGAGCATTTACTATGGTTTGGGAAATTGGTCAGTTCAAACTTGGTTCTTTAGTTTCTTCTATTTGGCTAGTTTCTCTTTCATATGAAATAGAAATTAGGGTTTCTAATCAATTTTTGAGTAATGAAAAATGTTTGTAGCCTTTATCAAGTATATTAACTTCATATACATCATACCAAATTTTTCAATGTATTTATAACATGGTTTCAAATGAATTAAAGTTCATTTAATCAAGAAAGTTTGCTTACATAGTCTATATATTACCCAAGAGATTCCCTAAAACAAGGGACTGCATATTACTTTCCTCAAACACTAACAAAGGGATTATCAATATTTAAAACTATAATCTTATAATTCTTCAAAATTATTTCATAAACATATGTCAATGCTTACTAATGCTAATGATCAACACATTTGACACTCACAGTCTGTAATACAACTAGAAAACTTAGAAATAAGGGTCTGCTTCTTCACTTATTTGAATAGGGATATCTTCGTGTTACTCCAAATTATTAGACCAAAAAACATGAAATTAACTATATCCCTTCAAAAATCTTACATTTTATATCAATTCAACCATTTTGCAACTGATTTGGAGGTAGTTATCAATGTTGCATGTCACTTAAGAAAGGTGACAACACCTAAAAGTTGACTTACTAAGCAAAGAACATTTTAAACCATAGAATATGGTTCAATAGGTCTTCTAATAACATTTAAAAAAATTTAAATACTTTGGTTTATCCTTTCCATACCCTTAAAATCCTAAGAACACACTACAAAATTTAAATTTTAAAAATACACATTTTGGTGGGAAATTAAAATTTGAAAATTTAAACTAGCTAAATGCACAACTAAGCTATAAATGAAAAATAAGAATGATTGAGGCCTTATAAGTCCATATAGATCATTCCTAAACCTTAATTAATGCAAAAAAGTTCTAAAATTGATCAGAATTACTCCCTAAGAGTGATGTCCTTATATCATACTCCCAGGGAAAGAAAAGAGAGCTCATGGGCTGATGCCTATTAGTGCTTATAGAGTACTCCCTTGATTTAGTATATCATGCTCAGTTATCCATGTGTAATTTTATACTGTATGGTTCTTCCACTTAACTAGATACTTGAAATATTACTTGTCTCTAGTTCTTTTAGTCACCTATTTGTCTAATATTCATTCCAGTTCCTCTATCTTGGCTTTAGGCAATTGTTGTGCCCAATATTGGTATATTGTAGCTTATTCATCTAAAATGTTTACTCCTTCATCTCCTTCTCTATAAGGATACAAATCTGAAATGTTGAAAATAGGTGAAATTCCAATTCCACTAGGTAATTCCAATTTGTATTCATTATTGGCAAACTGCTTGAGAATATTGTAAAGACCTATCTGCTTCATCTTTAGCTTGTTGTATTCATATTTTGGAAACCTTTCATTCCTTATATGAGTTAGGACTAAGTCCCAAAACCTATAAATTAACTTATCTCCTACTCAAATCTACCTATTGCTTATACTTGTCAACACTGGATTCCAAATGCTTTCTCACCTATTCATGCACCTCTTTCATTTCCATTGCAAACTCCTCACCTTCAACACTTCTCTTATCCATATGTTTTATATCTCTAACCTCAAATACACCTCTTTTTTGAATTCTATAGACTACTTAGAATGGACTCATTCCAATGCTTATATTGATTGAATCATTTTAATAAAACTTTGTTTGAGACAACACAAGATCCCACTGCTTGGGATGGTCCTTAAATAAACACCTCAATAATTTCCCTAGAATTCTATTCACCACCTCAGTTTTCCCATCTATTTTGGGATGGTAGGTTGAACTAAAACTCAAATTAGTGCCTAGCTTCTTCCATAATATCCTCCAGAAGTAACCAAGAAACTTGGTGTCCCTGTCAAAAACAATATTCATGGGCAATCCATGAAGCCTCACAACCTCCTTGAAGAAAAAATTAACCACATGCATTGCATCATTAGTAGTTCTACATGGTATAAAATGAGCCATTTTAGAGAATCTATCAACAAATACAAAAACAGAATCAAAACCCTTATGTGTTCTAGGTAATCCCATCTCAAAATCCATACTGATGGATTCCTAAGGCCTGTGTGGGATCGATAAGGGCTGATACTTAGTACTCTTACCCTTGGATAATTGATAAATTTTACATCTTTCCACATACCTTCTCACTTTTTCTTGCATTTTAGGCCAATAATAGTGCCTAGTGAGTAACTATAATGTCTTGTCAAGCCCAAAATGACCTACCATGCTTCCACTATGCTTTTCATGGATCAAATTTACTCTTATTAATATCTTTGATACACACAACTTCACTTCCTTGAATATCAATCCATATTGAAGTACATAATATAACCAAGGCTCCTTGTTGAGTGTACTTGGGTATTTGCATGCATGGTATGCTTCTTTGAAGTCCTCATCATCCTCATACAAATCTTTGAGTACTTCAATGCCAACACTCTCTAACTAAATTTCATGCACCAATAAGACCCTCTTGCTCAATTCATTTGCCACTTTATTTCTTTGTCCTTGTTTGTGATTGATGGTAAAGATAAAGTTTTTCATGTACTCCACTCACTTCACATGTCTTTAGTTCAAATTAGGATAATTAGATATGAATTAAAGTTCATGGTTATCCATGTATACTATGAACTCCTTTGGAATAAGATAATACCTTCACTTCTTCAATGCTTGCACCATTGCATAAAACTCCAAGTCATGGGATGAATAAATATTCTTAGCATCATTCAACTTCTCACTAAAGTAGGCTATAGGTCTGACCTCTTGGCTTAGGACAACCCCTATGGCTACACCACTTACATCAAACTCTATCTGTAACACTTTGTTGAAGTCTTCTAATGCTAGTATGTGTTGCTTTGTGATCCTTTTCTTCAAGTATTGGAAACTTTTTTTTGCCTACTCATTCCAAATAAAGTTTTTATTGTCTCCCTTGATAGTGTCAATAATGGGAGCACATATTCCACTAAAGTTTCTTATAAAATTCCTATAAAAACTTTCCAAATTATGAAAACTTCTTACCTCTCCTACTATCCTAGGTGTTAGCCACTCCATGATTGCCTTCACCTTATTCTTGTCTATATTTATCATGCCTTGTGAAATTACAAACCCAAGGTATAACAGCTCCCTTTTCATGAAGTCACACTTCTTGAGATTGATTAATAGCCTCACTTCTTGCAGCATTCATATCAACAACTCTAAATGATGAAGGTGTTATTCCTTGGTTTGGTTTTTAATTAGTATATCATCTAGATAAACTACTAAAAACTTACTTATGAAATCTTTCAAAACCTCATTCATTAATCTCATGAAAGTACTAAGTGCATTAGTCAAACCAAATGGCATGACCAACCATTCATACAAAGCTTCATTCATATTAAAAATAGTCTTCCACTCATCACCTTGCCTAATCCTTATCTAGTAGTATCCACTCTTGAGCTATATCTTGGAAAAATAGCTTGCTCTACTCAAGAAATTTATCAAATCCTCCATCCTAGGAAGTGGAAACCTATAACTTATAGTGATTTTATTGATGGCCCTAAAACTAGTACACATCCTCCACTCACCTTTCTTCTTTGGCACCAACATTGTGGGTACTACACATGGGCTCAAGCTCTCTTTGATGATCCCTTTGTCAATAAACTCTTGCACTTTTCTCTTGATCTCATCATTCTCTTATGAGGTTATCTTATATGCAACCTTGTTTGGTAGACTTTCTCTAGGTACAAAGTCTATATGGTGTGTTATGCTCCTCATTAGTGGCAATGTGTTGGGAAACTCATCAACAACTATATTAGCATACATTTCCAAAATTTATTTAATATATAGGGGTAGTTCATTGAATTTAGTGGTTGTCATAATAGTCCTAGGCTTAATGACCATGGCAAAACCTATCTCTTTTTCATGCATGAAATTAAAGAAATCCTTTCCACTTACCATAATCACATGTGAACCAACTTGTTGATCATTATCTTCATCCTTCAAGGGTAGAAAAGTGTGACTAACTCCATTTTTGGTCAAAGTGTACATATTCTTTCTTCCATCATGGTTAGTTTGTCTATCATATTGCCAAGGCCTTCCCAAAAGTACATGGTACACATCTATGGGGATAATATCACAAAGCACCCTATCCTTATATGTTTCAATTTGAAACTCTACCCAACTTTATTCACTAATAAATACTTGTTTCCCCTTATTTATACATGAAACCTTATATGGAGTGGAGTGAGGTAATTTCTTTATCCCAAGCTTGTTAACTATTTCTACTGAAACAAGACTATCTATGCTTCCTAAATCAATGACCATATTGCAACACTTACCTTGGCATTTTCATGATGTCCTAAAGAGAGTTTTCCTTTGTGGAGGTTCCTTCTCCTTGGTTGTCTTGATTATCACCCTCCTCATGAGCAATGATTATCCCACTTCAGGCTTTACCATTTGTGATAGAGATCAAACACTCTCTTAATTTCCTCCTTATGCAATTTGATTTCTTCCTTCATTTCTTGGGCTTCTCGATGGCTAGTCCTATAGACACTCCCAATTCTTGTGTCCAACATAATTTTAACACTTAAAAAATTTACCTACAAACCCACTAGATCCTTTACCCCTTGATGAATATCCACCTCTATTGTAAGGTCTCCTCCCTCTAAATCCACCTCTTGAACTTGTGGATTGCTTTTGTGTATTACTTGATTCACTTTGAAGATTTATTTATGAGGTATTTATACCCCCTTGCTATCCTCTACCTATAAAATTCCTTCCCCTTCCTTTATTCTATTGATTATGCCTCTTATTCAACTTATCTTCAGCCTTGAATGCAAATTGGTAGCACTCCTCTAGTGTTCTTAGGTTCACAAGTGTTAATTCATCTTGGAGATTATACTTATAACTAATCAAGTATCTTAAAAACTTTTATTTATCCTCATCAACATGACCAGATCTAATGGTTAGATTATATAACTTCTCAATGTATGCTTTCACACTCATTTCCTTCTGCTTCAAATTCTATAATTTTCTAAACAAGTTTGTCTCATAATCACCTTGTAAGAACTTGGCTTTGAGATTAGGAACCATTTTTTCCCAAGAATTGATCTTATTCTTCCCCTTATTTCTTCTCTCATCATATGTGAAGTCCCACCACAATGAATCATGCCCCTTCAACTTGGTTTTGATAAATTTAACCCTCTTAGCATCAGGTACCTCCTCTACTCAAAGTATTTATCTGACTCATTCACCAAATACATGATATCATCTCCATAAAGAACACCTAAATAGGTGGGTAATTACACCTTTTTTTTGGATCCTTGACTCATGATCACCTTAAAAAATTTATCTACACCTTGATTTTTAGGTCCTTTAACTGTTTCATCTCCCTCTACTGCTTCTTGGTCTTGTGGCTCATCTTCCCTGTCACTCAAGTCCCCTGTTAGGACTAATCCTCTTTAGTATCTTTCTATAGTTTTTATCCTTGCATCAAAGTTGAATCTCATGTATCTTAGCTCTACCAACACAACATCTTGGTTTCTTACAGCACCTCTTCTATTTCTCCTAGGTGTCTTTGTGAACCTTGTGTAGGCAATTTGTCAAACAAGTATCAGTTGTTCTCTTTCCCAAAGAATAATCTATCTCCCACTTTTTCTTAGGTATCAAAAAATTTATATAATACCAAAATTATGCATAGGTACCCTTCAATAAGTTTCAACTTATAACCCTTTACCAATCACACAATGCACTTGACCCTTCTTGTAGCCCTATTTTGAATGTTTTCTTGATGGTATAGAAAAATTACACTATTTATAAAGAAAAAAATGATATTTTTGAGTACCCTTTATGTAAAAATACATGTGGTTAAAATTTTATAGTCCAAATCTTTTATTAAGTCCACTTTCTTGCTTTAGACCTAGTCAATTGGCCCTTTCTAGGCCTAATTCCTCCTTTGTCCTTGAATTTATGTACTACAAGACTTGTACAGTCCTAGAAAATTGAAAATAAGTTATAGAATATGAAAATGGATATGACTAAAAAAATTTGTAATTTTTTTACTATGCAAACTTCAAATAATGTCAAAACCCTAATCTAAGGCTTGTTGATAAACAAGACAACCTGTGAGCCTTCAAAAATACACTATATGTGTTGTAGGAGGTTTCAACATAGAAAATCAAGTTTATAATTCTGTATTTATGTGGATAAAATATCCTAATCACTAGCTACTGATGATCAATCCTCTTACATATCAACCAACACAAAATAACCTTGACTATGGACAAATGTTGACCATTCTACAGGTATGTTTGGTTATGAGAGCTATCACTTCACAATATCAAGAAAAATTGAATCAATAAACATTTAAAAACATTCAAAAAACATTATTAAACCACTTATATCCTTGAAACCTTGGTTTAAAGTTCTTTCCTTGTAATAAGACAAACACGAAGAGCACTTATGTAAAGTCTACAACAGAAATCAAGGTTTCCAATCAATTTTTGAGCAATGACAAATGTTTGTAGCCTTTATCAAGTATATTAACTTAATATAAATCATCCAAAAAATTTAATGTATTTATAACATGGTTTCAAATGAATTAAATTTCATTTAATCAAGTAAGTCTATTTACACAGTTTGCATATTACCCAAGAGATTCCATAAAACAGGGGTTTGCATGTTGCTCTCCTCAAAAAATAACATAGGGATTATCAATCTTGAAAAATATAATATCATAATGCTTCAATATTATTTCATAAACATATACCAATGCTTACTAATGCCAATTATTAACACATTTGGTACTCAATTTGTAATATAATCAGAAAACTTAGAAATAGGGGTCTGCTTCTTCACTTCTTTGAGCAGGGCTATCTTTTTGTTACTCCTTCAAAGTATTGGACCATAAAGCATGCAATTAACTATCTCCATTATAAAACTTAAATTTTATATCAATTTAGCCATTTTTCAACTAATTTAGAGGTAGTTATCAATGTTGCATGTCACTTAGGCAAGGTGATGACACCCAAAAGTTGACTTACTAAGCAAAGACCACTTTAGACCATAGAATATGGTTCAAGAGGTATATTAATATCATTTTAAACTTTTTAAATACCTTGGTTGATCCTTTCCATACCCTAAAAATCCTAAGAACACACTACAAAATTCAAAATTTTAAACTATAAGTTTTGGTGAGAAATAAAAATTTAAACTAGCTAAATGCACACCTAAGCTATCAAAATGAAAAATAAGAATTATTGAGGACTTTTAAGGCCATATAAAGCATTAATAAACCTTAATTAATTCAAAAAAAATCCAAAATTGAGCAAAAGTACTCCTTAAGGGTGATTGCCCTACATTAATGTGGATCATGCAATGATGGATTTATCTCTCCATTAGCAGAGTTTCAAGCCCATAGTCAATGAAGAACTTCTTGAATTATAGTGGGAAATATCTAATATACAGACCACATGATTCTATGAGGAACTAGAACTTAGCTTCTTCATGATAAGATTAAGTGGTTATATCATACTCTAGAATGTAGATATTTAATACTCCTCTCCACCAGATATTAACAACTCATGTCCATGATGTTCTTAATTTTGATAAAGCCCTTTGACATTCTAACATCCAAGATTATCTTATCCCAAAAAAAATTTATTGACCTTGATCATGAGTAGTTATCCAAGCATGCAAATGAACATGGACTTCAACAAAGGAAGTTTCATATAATGCAAAGTAAAAATGTTTTTCCACCCACTGACGTGCAAAACTCCTAGTTCAAGATAAGGAACCACAAAATTATCCTCGACCCCATTATTCCATTATTTAATATTTTAAAGGGTGATACATTCAAGCATCTTCCATTACTATGTAGAAATGGAACCAAAATTTTGTGTTTTTAACCTCTTAATCACATTTTTCTCAGACACTAAAATGTAACCCCAATAAGCTTATGCACTGGCCCTTTAGGAAATACTATGGTCTTGTGTGCTCACTCGAAGCATGAAACAAGAGATCGACTCCCATGGGTTATGTTACTCAATAACATGCTGGGCATATACTTGAGTTTATTCATATATCTAATTAGTAGTTACGAATAAAAATAAATACACTACTATAAGTCTTGACTCAATAATTACCACCACTATGAACATAAACAAAAATTCCATGAAGTTCAATGGTTTTTCAATTCATAATGCATGTTCCATACATATTTATAATATAAACAAAAAAATTAGTTAATCCATTCCATAGTTTATACTCAAATGTCACTTAAACACACAACACCTAAGCTTACATCAATATCCACAAGTCTATATTATATTATTCTAATATTCTATTCATTATCGATCACCTTACATGATTCCATACAGGGGTATTTATACTTATTTTTCCCTAACCAAGTAGTTACATAATAAATGACAACATGGGTGATTGGCCTCGAACTCTTAGTAGACTGAGAGTCATGGTGGTCTATCAATTATTTTATCCAAAGGACCTGGGCCTTTGCACCCCCTATATTTTTATTTTATCCTAGATCCTTGATACCATATGTCTTCCTCTTCATGGTTTGGTGTAAAAATCATGATGATTAATGTCTAGATGGTCTTTGAGACTCACTCCTCAATTGTCTCTCACTTCCCATGTGCTCCCCAAGTCTTTCACTATTGTTCCAAGTCCTATGCTCTCAAGTTCCTTGTAGTTATGTTCCATCTTTGACTAGGTCTTTTCATGTTGATACTTCCATGCCCTTGTCCTTTCATGCCTCACTAGTTCTATGCCACAATCCTTCTACACCAAGATAATTCTATGTCATAGTCTTTATGCACTATGCTCCTCTCATACTGTGTCGGTTCCATGCCAAAATACCAAAATATTTAGTCAAATTTTGGGGTCCAACATTTTTCAATTGGTACATATATCTATTTTCATATGCTACCAGTGTATGGCTTAGATAGTACACTACATGTTCTTTCCCATGTTCATCATGTTGGGCTAAGAGTGCCCACAAGGCATTATCAATAGTAGATAGGTAAAGTAAGAATGGCCTCCCTACCATTAGTGGTAATAGAATAGATGGATTGGCTAAGTATTCCTTTAGGTGCTCAAAGGATTTCTAAAATTTTGCACCCACAAAAAAGTAATAACTTTATTCAATAAATGAGTGAAATCATGGCATTTATCAACCAATTTTTAAATGAACCATCTAATAGACTAGATTTTCCCTATAAATTACATAGCTACTTGAAATTAAAAGGTGGAAGCATCTTGATAATAGATTAAACA
The DNA here is from genome assembly GCA_037957365.1 of Torreya grandis. Lineage (NCBI taxonomy): Eukaryota > Viridiplantae > Streptophyta > Pinopsida > Cupressales > Taxaceae > Torreya > Torreya grandis. Next base: position 573,050 of record JARHVA010002149.1, read on the forward strand.
TTAGAATGATCAACTTAAATGCCTTAGTGAGAGATAATAAATCCTAATAGTTTGTCTAAAGTAACATTGAAGACACACTTGTTAGGATTAAGTTAAACCTTATACTAACAAATCCTTTCAAATATATTTCATAGTATGACTAGATGATCTACACAGGTCTTAGATTTACCCAGTATGTCATTGACATAATATTCAATAATTTCTTGCATCATGTCATGGAATATAATGGTCATAGGTTATTGGTATGTTTCCCTTACATTTTTTATGCTAAACATCATGACATGATAGCAAAATGTGCCCTAAGGAGTGGTGAATGTTGTCTTGTGTTAGTCTTTTCATGCAATCTTGCTTTGGTTATATCCTAAAAATACATCCATGAGAGAAAGCATTTCATACCTAGTCATGGAGTCAACTATTATGTCAATGTTCAGTAGAGGAAATCCATCATTTAGGCATGCCTTGTTGATATCTCAAAAATCAATACAAATTTTTATCCCTTCTAGTTTTTTATTGATAAGCACAATATTTGAGATACACTCTAAATAGTCAATCAATCTAATGCATCCTATTTCCAATAGTTTTTTAACTCTTTCTTAACTAACACAATAATATGAGGATGCATTTTATGCATTTTTTGGTTGATGGGTTTGGAATCAAGATATACAATGAGATGGTGTACAACCAAGGTAGAGTCCAAACCTGGTATGTTTTACGAGTCCCATGAAAATATGTCAACAAATTCCCTCAAAAGGGCTATAAAAACTTCATGGTTCTCTTCAATTAGGGATGTACCTAATTTAATGCAATTTGGGTCCTCTAGAGTCCTAATTTTGACTTTTGTAGTATCCTCTACAAGGATAGTCAAGCCATCTTCCAAAATAGTTGGCAATGATGTAAATTGGCTAGCAATGGTAAAGTCCTCTGGTTGGATTGGTTCTTCAAGCTCTAAAAAATAGGTTGAATCTAAATCTCCTAATGGTATCAAGGGACATGTAACAAACACTGTAGGACATTCTCAAATAATTTGATCAAAGGCATGTTATTCCTTTGTACTAAGCTTAGACTCAAAATTAAGTTCGTTATTGGTGGTCTCTTGAGATTTATTTGAAGAAGGGTGAACATACCCATCTAGTGGTACTAAAATAGGTTTTCACCAAGAGAATAGCCTTTTTCTTTACTTTTACCCTAGTTCAAAATCACCTCAAAGAGGTTTTCACTTTGGGACCTTAATGTTTTATTATTTTATTTTTGGCTAAGGGTGTTCACTCACTCTCTAAAATAGGTAGTAGGGTCTGATTTGATAGAGAGCCCTTATTTATGATCTCCCAATTTAACATTGTCTCTTAGGCCCAAAAAATCACAAAATGCCTCATCATTCTCAAACTTGTATAAAGGTACTATGGATTCTTGTTGGCCCCAATCTATTAGTTGATGATGATAAAGGGTAAATGAAGAATGTTAGATTACTAGCATAATGGTACAAATAGTATATGGGTCAAGTAAGTTGGTAATTACAATGTCTTCATAAATGCTATGATCAAACTCTTTTTTGTTGTTGGCATCATCATCACTAATCATTGTTGTAAGAGCACAAATAAGATATGTGGGGTCACCCCCATTTGGTTTAATCCAAGATCATGAGTTCCTTTATATTTGGTCATAAAAATAGGCTCAATATTACCTTGTTGATTTTCCCCCAAGCCTTTGCCTTCATATGCTTGATTATCTGTAATCCTATTAGGGAAGGGATACTTTGTATTTTGGTAGCAATCAACTAATTTATCATTATATAACTAGAAATCATCATTGGAAAGTGGGTCATGTTATTAGGTAGTGGGAGGTGTGAAAAGAATAGGTACTAGACTATAAAGCATTCATTTTCCCTTTTGTCACCATTCCATACCATTTGGATTAGATTTGGGCCTTCCATACAAATTAGGATTATGTAGACACTTGGCTGTATTGAATGTATCATGGGTAAAATACTATTTTGGACCATTTTATGAGATGGTAAGATGATTATAAATTTCAATAAGAGGAATATGTGAGGTTGAGGCAAGGCTATCAAGGTCTATGCAATTGGTCTATGAAAATTCAACAAGTATCTCTTTGTCTTTCTACTTCTTTAGTATTGGGTCTAGACCAAAATGGTAATTTTAACTTTCATGTTTAGCCTCAAAATTATTGTGGTGTTCATATGGTTGTAAATATCCATTTATAGTTATCTCCATCCTAGAGTGAAGAAACTTGATATACTAGTACAATGTTGAAGGAATTGCACAACTTTCATGTATCCATGGTCTACTCAAAAGCAAATTATTTGATAAATCTAGTTTAGAACATGGAAAAATGTGTGATGGGTGAAAATACCAATGATAACTAACAAACTAATGGTTACTTATGATTCTCTCTCTTCATTATCATAGGCCTTAATAGTAATAATATTTAGCTAAAGGTGTGTTCTTGTATATCTTAGATGTTTGATTAACTTTAGAGTCACAATATTTAGGCTCAGTCTATTTCTATGAGGACACATTTAATATAATGACACCAATTTATAATGGTTTATTATGGAGAGGGTCAAGGGATTGCATATCACTTTGGTCAAAGGTAAAATGTTGGCTTGGTGCTAAGTATCTAACCAAAGCTTGAAATTTATCTAGTGTAATGTCATTGGGCACTTGGGATTGGCCTAGGAGTCTTCTGGGGATATTTTTATGGATAGTATATGTATGTAATAAATCTATAATAGATATTTGTGTGGGTGTATTTTTTATTTATTCCACAATATCATATTTTTTTCCTTAATAGTGTTAATTGGATTAATCCTAGTTGGCATAGTTGATTAGATTTAGTTCATTGGTAGGGGTTGCAGGCCTAGGATGGTGAATTTAGATTGTGGAGTTGTGATTGTGCAATATGTATTGGGTATAGGACCATCATAACTAGAATATAATGGAAATGGGCCATAGAGGGTAATTATTTATTATTGGTACATTTGGATGTGGTCACATGGCAATGAAGGGTTATCAGCATAAGGACTTGAGATGGTAATCCTTGGTTATTGTTGCATTTGGCTACGATCAAAGGTCAGGGAGGGATTACTAAAATTGGTAGGTTTATTGACGTTGTTAGGTAACAGTCTTGGTTTATTAGCATTCAGTCTAGGATTGATGGTAATTGTATAAATATGACCACTCGTAATACAACCTACAACTTTATTGTAGTCATGTTTAACGACATGATAAATTTGTTGGTTATTGGGGTCATTATGTCCTTAGTTCCATCTATTTTATGGTTGATGTTTTTATTATTTCTAATCTTATTATTGATTTTTTTATTGTTGATATGGCTATGGCCTTCATTATTGTTGTTGATTGGTATTATTATATTATGGAAAAGGGTTTTGGTAGATACACATGTTTTTATTGGAAGTAGATGCTCTATTATCCAACTAGATCTCTCCATTTTATAACATATTCTCAATGAGGTGATTCAAATACACACAATGACATATATAATTTCCATGAACATGATGGTATTCACATAATTCATGCTCTTTATACCAATCTAGATAAGGTACTACTTCAAGAAAGTGTTTTATAATCGGCCAACTGATCTTATTAGCCATGAAATTTTTTTGAAACATTACTTTAATAAGATCACCAAATTCACTGAAGAATATAAGAGTAGGTATTCTTCTTGGAGGAGGTGTTTTCAAAGGTGGTGGTTGTAGCATTTGAGGAGCTGGCCTAGGTTGAGACATAAACTGCACTTGTTAGATAGGCTGCATTTGTTGAATAAGTTGCATTTATGGGAGAGGCTGAGCAGATGGTATTTGTACCATTTAAACATGACATGACTCAATTATCTATTACTTACAACATTCTTGTTACATTTTTTACATCTTAGGTTTTTCATAATTATTATCCTGAGTGGGTGAAAATGCTTCTATTTAAACTAGGCTAGGGATCTGACTTCGACCTAAATTTTGATTGTGCTTTTGGTTTTGGTTTTGGTTTGAAGAATAAAAATTAATAATCCCTTTATTCATGAGGTTATTTTCATTATAGATAACTTTTTCAATGATCTCCTTCAATGTGTGATCACACTAAAGATTCAAGTGATAAGATATTTCACTATGTAAATTTTTGGTAAACACAACTGCCAATTGTTTATCTAGTAGATTATGGGTGAAGTAACTGGAAAGCACTCTCCAACATTATAAGTAACTCATAAAGTTTTCACCAATTTTATTCTTGGCTTGACTCAAATTAACTACTAAAATCTCATACTCAAGATTGTAAGAGAAATGTTATACAAACTTATCCAAAAGATCATCAAAGTTAGATACTGAGTTCTTCAGCAACTTAAAAATCCACTCAAGCCTATTGAGTGAGACTTTGAAGAAAGAGAATAAATAAGTAGATGTAACTAACAAAAAATATTTTAAATGATCTCTAGGTTCTCCTTTACCCTTGTATTTATCAAATTTTAGTGGCTCATAACCTAGAGGAAATGGTATTTGGAGATACTCCATGTTAAATGGATATGAACACATGTCATCCAAATTTAACTTCTTATTCTATTTTCCCATCTAAATGGATACAATTGCATCGTTCCTCTATTATAGTTCTTGGGATAAGAAACTTGATGGCATAGTTGGTTATGGTTGTGGTTGGGTGATCAAGGGTGGATTACCTTTACTTAGGTACAATGGGGGAATGGAGTATTGTGGAATGTTGTTTTTATGGACCAATCAACCAAGAATATACATCTACGTATTTGGATTAGGTTTTTGATACTTCATGCATTATTGGTAAATATTTTGGTTTAGATTCAAAATATGAATTTGGGTCTGAAGGAATTAGGATTATGATGGAAGTATGTGGCTTTGTCGATGGTAGTGTGCATGCTAAGTTTGATTATGAACTTGTTGCCAACTAGTTGAACCCAACTATATAAATGGTACTTGTTGTTGGCTAAGGCCTAGTCTTTGAATATGTGGCACATGTTAGGTAAAAGATAATTTTTGCCTAATAGATACTTGCTATATGTTGGCACCTCTTTGTTAAATAAACACATGTTATGAACTAAATGATTATTGGGTGTTTGGAATTTATTATTGAAAAATAGGAATGTATTATTGACTAGACAATGTTTGTGATTATTGAGTTACATTGGTTCGCAATTATTGGGGTAGAACATTCATTTCTACCTATTGAGGTGAAATATTGGTTACAACTTGTTGAGGTGGCATAGTGTTCTACCTTTAATGAGGTGGTAAATTGGTCTATTTTCTATGGCCATGAAATATTATTTATCACCTATTGATGTGGGGTAACATTCACCACTTATTGGGGTAAAATATTAGGTAAATCCTAGTTACTTATTCTATGTTATGTCACGCTTGAAGAAGTAGTTGGTTGAGAAGTGGGAATAACTTTATATGGCTGGGAAATATGAATTTATATCTCTTTTTGTTTTAAACCACTTGTGGTATTAGCAAGAGTATTTTTTTGTGGATTATTTTGTGTTGTATTTAACCCACCTTGGCCTAAATTGGGAGAGACTTGCATGTTATCCACTGCATTTGGCACATGGTCCTGAGTAGAAGCCACAATGACTTATTCAATGAATGGGATAATAAACCTGTCATATTCCAAATTTATTTGGGAAAATGGGTCCACACTTATATTAGTATGACCTAATGAATCAACTAGCATTCCTGAAGGAGTTGACTCTATAAGCAGGGTATTAAATATGGTCATATCATTGAAACTCCCTTCTAGATTAATATAAGTCTGATATATTTTCTATATTTGCATGAATTGGTATACCATTGGGCCAATTAAATTTTAAATCACATTTGGATATTGGTTTAGCATTGGCATGAGTGACTGATGGTAACTAGTAGAGCCATGTTTGAAAGTTTTGGTATAAGATACGTTATGAGGCACTCTAACTAGATTAGGTACATTTTCATGGGGAAACTCTTCCAAAAAATTAGCTCCTGCCTCTATGAACCTAACCAAAACCTCATCCTTTTTTTCAAAAAAATAATGATTGAATAAATATGGATCATAGCTTGATGGCATGGTAATATAATAAGGCTATTGTTAGACTTGTTCGATAGATGGCACACTAGTAAGGTATTGAGTTGTCTGTTATTTCTCCTAACCTAGATAAGGACGTGTACTAACTAGGTATTATGTTAATTGATATTTAATTTGTTCTATATATTGATTAGTGTAAGTTAGATATTGATCTATCTCACAAACTATCTCATCTCCATATGGGTCTTGATTAAAGGCATCATTCTTGACTATGCTTTCATAATCCATATTGTACATAGTCCCACTATGTGTGTAGTGAGGCATATCCAAATCCATTACTAACATATTATGAAAAAAAAATTATAAATCTCATAAAACACTTAAAACATTATCTAAAAATATTAGTCGATGCTAAGCACATCTTGAAACTTGGTCTAAATGAAACACTCGATCTATTACTATAAATGGTTTAAACTTGGCTTAGGATGGATCTCTTCTTGAAAACTATAAACATAATTTTAGTCTCAAAGACTTCTAATATTATAATTTGTCTCACACAAATAGTCAAATGAAAGAAATTTTGAATGTTGAATTTTGAATTTTGAATTTTATAAAACGATTTTTTGACCCAAATGGATATTTTTGTAACCTAAAAAGACAATTTCACTACTCAAAAATAGGATTTTTCTACTACACAATGATTTTGCAAGTGAAAAACATGATTGTTCAAATTTTAAACTATTTCATAACTAACCAAAAAATAAAGGAAAGGATGTGTTTTTTCTAGGATGAATTCACAATTTAACTTGATGATTTCATAACTTTCCTTGTTGAATTTGTAGTTTCATAGAGTTGAGGTTAAACAAAAGTGATTTCATGATTCTCTAGGATGATTTCATGATTTTTATCAATGATTTCACTATTTATCTCATTGAATTCATAGTTTTGTAGGAACAAATTCATAGTTCTATAGTCAAAAGACAAACATGAAAAAGTTAGATAAAAATAAAGAAATCAAGGTCTAAAATGAATGCTTCTTGTCTCCAAGGAGGTCTAAAGAGTCTCCAATTATATATGTGGGATGGGTGGTCCCATCAAGCATGCTATTATGTGAGATAGGAATCCAAGAGGGTAATTAATCAAGTATTAGTATGATAAAAATCAATAAAAACACACTATGAAATCTAATACATCGAGCGTAGACACTCAAGGAGCAAAAGAACAATGCAAGTAACTAAGAATGGAAGATAAAAAAAGTATTCTTTACCTTTCTTGAGAGTAAAAGTTGCATCTTATCCATGGAATAATGTGCTTAGTTATGTGCTCAAAGAGTATATGACAATGGTGCTCCATGCATCATTTCTCCTTGTCAACATGGTAATGTTTGGTTGGCTTTGGAAATATGTAGCAATCTATCAATATTTATGTATGATAACATTAGAAAAAAGCTTTGTCTCTCAACAATTGAACATTATAACATTACAAAAAATATTTTTTTTGAGGGAATTCTTGCATAATAACATTAAATAGAAAAGCTTCTTTCAATAATGGGTGAGGCCTTGTATTTATAGCCTTTCAAACTAACCCTAACCCAAGTGTAGTTAGGTTAGATTTAACCATGATTAGGTTTAATTTAACCTTGGTTGAGTTAAGGAGGGGACAATAAATTAATATTTTGGATAGAGATCCCATTTATTAAGCATGGCTCTCCATTTTTAATTTAAAACTTTAATGGAGATATTTTTAATTCCTTGACTTTGAAGATGATGACATCATCACCTCAATTTTATAGGAATTTCCTTTTTACAAAATTCATTTTTACTAATTGCTCATGGAAATTTTACTTAAGAATTTAATTTTATTTACTTGGTTAATTCATTCTACTTAACATTTTTTCACTTTAGGAATTGTTTAAGTGCCCTTCTTAATGGGTCTAAAGGCCAATCTATCAATTTTCTAGGTCACAAGTTTACTAGAGCTGAATCTATGAGAGGTTACTGTTACATATAGGATAATATCCCAAATAAGGATGCCTCAACATGATTTTGGATACTAATGTTTAATGTTTATACAAAATTGGGGAATTTAATGATTCTTCGGGTTAATTTGTACTATTTGGTAGAAACCAATCTGAAGTCTGATTAGAATATGGTTGTGGCCAAAATGGGGTGTCTACAGGGAGCACATTCCTCTTTTACCTCTTTGGCATTATGAATGACTAAGGTACATACCACATGGTTCTTTTCCAATATCTTTGATTGATTAGTCATTTTTAAAAATGATAAATGTCTTGCCATATTATTTTTGGGGCCCACCTTCATGTCTTTCACTTATGTGGTGAAGTCAAAAGAGATGTCCAATTTAAATTCCTTGGGATTATAACACTTGTCAATTTGTCACTTGATCAATACTGGCATGGACCTTGCCTTTAGTCTATGGACTAAAATTTATATGGATTCTAGGTCATCTTTATGTGTGTGTGTGTGTGTGTGTGTGTGTGTGTGTGTGTGTGTGTGTGTGTGTGTGTGTGTATACATATATATATACATATATATATATATATATATATATATATATATCATGCTCTTAATATTGATCTTTATGTCTTGGATTTGCTTTGTCCTAAGGGAAACATGTGGCATAATGTCATTGATTATGGCATTTTCATTGCATCATTGAGGCATACACCTTTCCATGTGTCTATTATTCATGTATTCATGCTTTGATTTATTTTTCAAGGATATTTTAATCTTAGTGTGACACTTGTCATGCTCTTGATTATTTTCTTGGAATCAACTTTTCTTACTTCATTACTAGCCTTTTGATCATGATTTAGTGAGATACAGATGCATGGTTTAATTTTATTCTTTTACTTACTCACTAAGATTTTGAGCATGAATCTTAGGACTTTGGATATGAATAATTGGGATGTAGACATGTGGAATAATTTTGAAGTTGGGTGCCAACACATGGAATGATATTGAAACTCGAGACCCAGCTGCTAGAATTTAAACTAGAAGACCTAGCCTCTCCTAAATTTGATACTTGCTCTAGGTGCAAAAGAGACATGTAACAATGGTCTATGTAAGGAAACTTTGGAAAAATAACTAAGTATGAAAATTCACTCATACTACAAGGGATCCTTTTGAGATAGATCAAGTAAGATTTGGTAAGGTTACTCTATGAAGCTAGAATAACCCTGAGAAGAACAAAAAACATTGGGAAAAAATTAAGTTAGATTAGCTAGTCCATAAAGTTGAAATATAAATTTGATGAACATCATAACACTAAAATCCAAACTAATTCATAAAATAAATTCAATAAATGTTCCCATTTCAAACTTTAGACACATGTACCAATTGAATTACTAGAGTAACTATGGGAACACTCAATCAATTTAGAATCAAATCAAGACTTCATTTTGAATTAAAAAACTCAGACTTAAGATAATAAATTCTATATTAGACTTGGATTGATTCATTTGAAAACAAGAACTAAACATCGAATTTAAGCTCAAAATGAGTTCTCATTTAAAATTTTTAAAATGGGGTGTGTTGGTCATAACAAATGGTGACTATTGTGAGGAAAACATTCCTTCAATGTTTATAATCCAGATTGTGGGCCTCCATTACTAAACTTTGAGAAAAACAACTAAATTTATCTTTAGATAAGCTTATAGGAAAATATATTTATCAATTATGATTAGACAAAAAAATATTGGTCTCTAATTCCTTCAAAGGGTCATTTTGTGCAAAGAGTGATTTTATTACTATTTTGAATCCACTAAGCAAGCTTAGACATATCTTAGGTAATCAGAGCTCCTTGAAAGTTAATTTATTTGTAAAATTTGGTTAAATAAATAACTACTTGGGCATTGTTCTACTACTAGTCATGTATTTATATCCTTGGTAGAGATGCCTTTAGTTCCACTCGAGGCTTTGATCCATTTCTAGCTAGGCCAGAAAGCTTGTGATGAAGGTTGTCCAAATCACATTTTTTTAGGAATAAACTTTCATTTTCATGAGATTCATTATTTTCATTTTGATTTTTTTAACTTAATTGAGGAGATTTAGGGACCAATATATCCAAGGTATAGGAATGGTTCAATGAACTTTTAGGTCTTTTGCTTGCTCAGTGATTTGACTATGATTGATATGTTTTTTTAAGTGTTGTGATGACCTTTATTAAAATATGGTTTTTCTCAATTCACTTAATTAAAAATTAGTGACTCTTAATCATTTTAGTATCTCAAGTAATTTTCATTTTATTATCATATTATTCAATAATGGAGGCTCGCCTTCTATCTTCCAATTTTGAGATTGTGTTTTTAGTGTCTAGTCAATTTTAAATTGATCAAACTCAAGAGCATGGGGATCAATTTTATATTGGACTCTATCTTATTAGAATTGGCTTAACTACTTCTCAATTTGAATTATGGTAACAATGTAAAATTTTTGTAAGGTTAGTAAGGGTAAACAAGGGTAAATATGGAGTCCCCAAAGTAAACATACACATAAAATAATAGAAAGTAAGAATAATAAAGCAAAATCATGACAAAACAAAAGTAAAAGCAAACTAGCTAGCTCTAATATAATATTTACATTACCAACCTTTGCCCTGGAGATATTCTAAAATTTCATTATAAATGATAGTTGAGAAGTAATGCTTCAATAACTATCCATCCATAGGTAGTGGGAGATCATCCCCTTTAAGTTCTTTCAATTGAAATGCATTCTACCCCAATAACTTAGAGATCTGGTATGGTCCAATATAGAGTGGGTAAACTTTTGAGTGTTTCCATTTCTTATCATGTGTTTTATCCCATTAAATGGCTAAGTCTAATATTCAAAAGGATTTGACCTTTTCCCTTTTATTGAGACATCTCATGACTATCTACTAAAGTTTTGTAGAGCCTCTTATCATGCATCCTCTAATTGGACAATGTCCACTAGCCTTGATTTTGCCTTCTCAGTGTCTTACATATACTCTTGAACAACTTTGTAAGTTGAAAACTTAAGGTTCATTGGGAAAATGGGATCTCACCCATATACTAGTAGAAAATGAGAGATTTTGAGGGCTTGATTATATCTAGTGTGGTCAGCCCAAAGAGTATATTTCAATAGTGAATGTTAGTCTTTATGCTTCTTTACTAGTCTCTATACTTCTTTTCTGTAGACTTCTTGATGGTATCGATAAGGTTATTTTTATTTGACTTATCCAAACCATTCCCTTTTGGTTAGTAGTTGGATGAGAACCTTAAGGTAATCCCATTTTTATAAACCCATTCATTAAGTTCAGTTGACTGAAATGTAGGTCCATTATCATAGACTAGAGACGCTAGGGTACCAAATCTTGTTGTTATGTTTTCCTCAAGGAACTTGATGAATTATGTAGTTACATTGTTTTTATTTCCACACCTTTTTTTATATTATATAGTAATTCTTGGTTGTAAGTATGAATTTATGGCCAACTAATGAGTTTGGGTTGATGACTCCCATGAAGTCAAGTCCCCATTGAATGAAAGGAGGCTCTTCTATTACATACTATAAATGCATTTCAGCATGAACTTATTTCTTGGTAAAGTTATAAAATAGATGGCATGAACTCACATGGGCATGGACATCTCTAAATATAGTGGGCCAATAGTACCTAGCTCATAGAATTTTGTGCATTGTTATAGTCCTTGAAGGATGTCCACCACCCAATTTCTCATGGAAGATAGTCATGACTTCCTTAGCTTCTTCTTCGAATAGAAATATGATATAGATTCCTTCATAGTTATTTATATATAACACTCCCTTATTCAACATTGTAGTGGGTTGCCTTTAGATTCAGATCTCTTTTTTGTATTTGATTGAGTCTTGGAGGAGGATTTCCATAAAGGTGGTAGTGGATAATTGGATCATACCATTCTTCATAGACAATTTATGACTAGTCTAATTACACTATAGTGATTCTTGGGTCAATTTCGATGATTAATTGAGTAATACCTTAGCCTCAAACTAGATAGATAGGTTTTATCTCAAGTTCATACTCTTATAGCTTGGCCATCTATCGACCTCTATGTTATCCTAGCTCATTTTTCCCCAACATTAGCTTTACAATTAGGTATGGAATGATGGCATGCACCTTATTTTTAAGAATGTAGTGTCTAAATTTATTCATATCCTTGACCAAAGTTTAGTTATGCTTATCCAAAATAGAATACTTCAGCTCTACATCCATCAAGTTTGTGCTCATGAAAGTGATTGGGTATTCATATTCATCTAGTTTTTATGTAAGCATTGTAGCTATGGTATGCTTTTATGTGAAGGAATATAGGTAGAATTCCTTCATGTAGTATATAATGATTAATATTGATGCCTAAATCATGGATTCCTTAATTTCTTGGAAGGATTCCCTAGCTGTAGGAGTCCACTCTACCTTTGCTTTATGTTTCAACATTACATTCAAAGGTTTAATAATTTTGATAAAGCCAAATATGAATTTGTGTAAAAAAATAATCTTACCAAAGAATGACTTTAATTACTTTTATTTTTAGGTAATGGTATATTAAAAATCACATTGGCATGCTCAAGGTCAATATAAATACCTTCTTTCATGATGATGTGACCAATAATATTACCTTTGATAACACCAAATATGATTTTCATTGGTTTAAGTGAGTTACCATACCTTATTCCCCTATTGAATATCTTTTGAAGACGGTGAATATGATCAAATCTACATTCTAAAAAATAGTCAAGTCATCTATGTAAATAAAAATTCATTTAGCTATCATATCTTTAGAATCAAAGTTAATGGATCTTTGAAAGGTGGCTCTTATGTTAATAAGGCCAAATGACATTTGTTTGTAAATGAAGGTACCCCACCTTATAGTAAATATAATCTTGGCTCAGTCTTATGGGTTTACTAGAACTTGATTATATCCCAAGAATCCATCTATGAAGGACATCATCTGGGACCCACTTACCATCTTTATTACCTTATTTAAGGAAGGTAAAAGATAGTTATTTTATCATAAGATCGATTAAATTTTTTGAAATCCACACACAGTCATATTTATCAATTCCTTTTATGGACTAGCACTAAGTTAGCTACCTAGGTAGAGTGACAAATTGGGAAGATGATCCTAATTGAGAGGAGTTTATGGACCTCTTTTTGAATAAGTAGTTATACGATTAGGTTCAGAGGTTACTACCTCTATCTAAAGGGATTTTGGTTTTGATTGAGTGGGATAGTTTAGGTTATTATCTTTGGTTTGAATACCTTAAGGTCTCAAAAGGCCGAAACAATAATGTTTCAATACTTCAGCAGTAGTTTTATGAGTTATTCAATTTCAATAGGAGTGAGACCAATATGAATATCTTGGGGCTGGTCTAATGATCCTAAATTAATCATTCTATAATTTTGGTTTGAGTGTATTAGCCTCTTAGGTTTATGTGTTGCCTTTTCAAGTTCAAACACTCTCTTAAGGGAGATCATCCATATTGGAACTTTATTTTATGTCAAGTTCATAATGTCATCATAGTCACATTCTTCATTTCTAGGGTCATCTCTTTCCACCTCACCTATAACTTGGATCTCAAATACCCCTAATTTATTAATGAATTCAAAAATGTGGTGGTCACCTTCAAATAAATGGAAAATTCTCATAATATATGATACTAAGGGATATGGGATGAGCTCTATTAAAATTTTTTACAGCCCTTAGTCATCTAGGGGTGTCAGGTTTGTAGTAGTAGTTGTCAGTAAATCATCAACCTAATTTTATTCTCTAGGAATGGAGATGACATTGAAAGCATTAAACATTTATATCAAATACCACACCCTATGTTTTTAATTCCTTAAATAAGATATATTACATTGGACCTTGCTATTGATTTGGTTCACTACTAGTTCATAATCTCTAAACACTCAATTCTTTGACCCTATATTATAACACAAATAATAATCCTAAGATCAAGGCTTAATATTCCACAAAGTTGTTGGTGAAATGGAATTAGAGCCTATAGGTCGCTAGGTGTCATTTCCTTAATGGGTTAATAAGAATAATTCTTGGTCCAAAACCTTATTTATAAAGATCTCCATCAAAGTATAAGGACCATAAACCTAGCAATTAAAGATATTTATCAGCTTGATTTTTAGTACATTTTGTAGACAAAGTATAAACACCTATTTCATAGGACACTAATTTCACTCTTTCAATAACTGCATTATATTCCATGATCATTTGTTTCATTATGGGTTCTTTCTCAACATGGATATGATTGGATAAACCTATCCAAGGTAATTACATATGGGAGAACTCCATATCCATGTATTCATTCAAGGTTTTAGACCAATCTCTATTAAGAAACATCCCATGGGCCTTTGGTATCTCCACTACTTGAATATGCATAAATTGTCATACCTTGGGCTCATATTCTAGTTGCATATGGACATTCAATGTCTCTTCCACTACTTTAACTTATGACTTATCCAATTGAACCACTATTTTGTCTAATTTAATAGGTGTTAGTCCCATATTTTGAGAAATTGACATAGGCATGAGATTCATAGAGGCTCCTGAGTCAACTAGACAATTATGAATATTCTTCCCAAATAGCCTAACTATAAGGAAGAAAGGTGGGACCTCAACCTTATTTTCATGTATCATCACATTAGTGTTTTTAGGATTGGGTTTATCCTAAACTAATTTATCTATGAGGGATTTTAGGAGCACATCTCTTTTCTTAGTGATCTAGGAAATCTCATGTAAAGTGATGTTTGCCTTAATCTTTTTCATGTCCTCTAATATGTTATACCTAATCTTGTTAGTGTTAGGGTGGTATCTTTAGTTAGCTTAGGATTATTTTATTATTGAGGTGGAAGGTCATTCCTTACTCTTGGATCAAGAAGAGTGGCACCATTATTGGGATGGGTTTATGTGGTAAGGTTTTGTTATTGTGTCTAATTCTTTAGAGTGTAGTTACTCATTTCAAATTTTTGGAAATCCTACACTTCATTAGTGGCATCTTATAGTTCCTTGTATTCATGGCTAGGGATGTCCAATGTCTCTAACACCATGGTAGTTTTAGGGGATTTGGATCATTATAGGTATCATTCTAATTGGTATCCTTGGGTTAGTTTGAGACTACCTCATACTCATCCATCTCATTCTAAAATATTTAAAATTTACTACATAATTCAATGCAATCAAGTTTTCCATGTTAGGTTGTATTATGCACATGAGGCTAGTTAAGCAAGGCTAAATCATAGATGTGATCTTAGGGAGATTATGAGGTGAGGGATTTGGTTGATTTTTAGAGTGGTTATAGGGATGATTATACCTATGGTAGGTTAATTTCATTTTTTAAATTTCACCACCATTTTTTCCAACCTATATTTAGAATCCCAAGAAGTCATTGTTGGACTTATGTACTATGCATTATATAACATGCAACTCATTCTTTGTGGATTAATGGGGTACACTTTGGACATTTTTCAAATCAAGGACTAGCATTGGATTATAAGCTTGATACACCAATTCATTATTGATTGAGATAAGGAATCTTAGGGGATGAATAGGAAAAATGTGCCTCAAAGGAAGTTGGTTTGTCACTAGCACAAACTATGACATGAGTATATTCTAGCTAGTAGTAAAGAGTGGGTTTAAAGTATGCATACTTAGAAGTAGATTTAGGATGGTTGGTGCCAATAGACCTTGATAATTAAATTATATGTCTAATTTTATGGCCTTGACATAATTTAGAGGTAAATATACCATTAATAAATCTCTACATAAGAACATAGCAGTCCAAGGATTTAGTGTGTTCTTGTACAATTCAAGGGCTAGCTAGAATCTGCTTTATAGAGAACAATGATTTAGTTATACCTATTCTAAAACCTAACATTAAAATTAATTATGGGATCATTGGGTTCCATTTTTATATAATTGAATTATTGTTATAACACACTTGGATTGATTACTTGCCCAAACTAGGTGAGGAACATTTTACTAAATTAGTCCCAACTTGTCATAAAGTCTTCAAGAAAGTTTAGGAACCAATCATATGCCATGTCCATCATATTAAATGGTAAAATACTATAGGAAACATCCTCATGTTCAACATTTAGAAGCTTAGGAGTAGTTTTATATGAGGTTACATATTCCTCAATGATATGCCCAACACCTAGTGTGAATCTTGGGAGGTATCTTTCTAGGTTCCTAGGTAAATCATAGATAACTCAAGGAATGTCGATAACAGATCTAACTAACCAAGCCATAGGTGCATCCATAGGTGGAGGTATCTTAAGGACAAACTAAGAGTATGAGCTGGTAAGTGTAACAATAGGTCTTGGTCTCCCTCTAGTATTTCTAGTTCTCTTATGGAATTGTAATGGGGATATTATAATTCATCCAATACTAACTTAAGATCTAGTGATCTACACAATAGGCTCAAGGTTGATAATAGGTAGGAAAATATCTTAAATATTTGTTACATAGTGAAAAGGGGTGCCCTCATTCTAGTATCATCTATTTTTTGGGCTAAGATCTCAGTACCAGTTGCATCTATTGGGTTAGATGCACTAAATGACCTCAGGGAATAATTTAGGAACTTGTATCCTCTCATTTTAGGATTGTTACTGAGCCAATCCAAGATATGAACTAAAATTATGGGGATCCATTAAATATCATACTTTTAATATATATCTAAGAGATATAGTACAACCACCATAGGTATAATACCAATTTCCTCATTGACTCACATAAATTCTACGCTTCTGGCTACACTAATTACAACATATTTAATTTTAGAGTTATAATTTTCTTCACTTCATTATATCTAAAGAAAGGGAAAGATGAATTGTTCACAAATAAACATTAAAAGAGAGGTAAGGCAAGGCAAAAATAAAGTCTTCTAATTAAAGGGGCAATACAAATTTTTTTAGGATCAAAACATGCCTAGTTACATTCGCACCACTATATGATAATTTTCATGATGGCTTAAGCTTCAATCACACATGGATAGAGTCTAAGGATTAGTGTAAAATTCTTAATTCTAAGACTCCTTTAATTATTGAATTTTAAATAGTTTTATAGTTAATTACACATGGATCCTTATAGACTTCAAATAAAGGGAAAGGAATTGAATAACCTAACTAAAATAGTGTAAGCACATCCTAGTTAATGCATAGACTCTACATAAAAACAAAAATTATAGTCCTACAACATTAGTGTTAATATATTAAATCAAAAATAAATTGGACTACCTTCAAGGCAGCTAGATGCATTTACACATAAAATCAATTTTACATTATTCTGACAATGTTTGTTTGTAAATAGAGTTGAGCCTTCTATCATACTAGGTAACAATATATATATATATATATATATATATATATATATATATATATATATATATATATATATATATATATATATATATATAGAAAGGAGAGATGGGTATTGCCTCCAAGATGCATGAGATTACAATACTGGAAATCATGGCCTTAAATGGTAAAACTAAATTATGTCATAAGATTTATCAATCCATAATAGATAAGATGGAAGGGAATTCCATAGCCCACTAAGAAGCATCGAGGAGAGGTCTGATGTGGACTACTTATTAATGGTTTTGGTAGGTTATAATGAGATACCAATGACTATTCAATGAGTTTAAACCTATACAACTAGATAAAAGACTCATGAAGGAGAGATTTTTTTAGAGATATTATATGTAGGAAGTGTGGGGAGCACATGCCTCTTTTGCCTTTATGACACTATGAATAACTAAGGGATAGACCACATGGTGCTTTTCCAATGTCTTTGACTACTTAGTCATTTTTTTAAATGACAAATGTCTTTACATACTACTTTTGGGGCCCATATTTATGTCTTTCACTTATGTGATAAAGTAAAAAGAAGTTTCCAAGCCAAGATCCTTAGGATTGTGACACTTATCAATTTTTATCTTGATCAAGACTTAAATGGTCCTTATCATTAGTCTATGGACTAAAATTGATTTGGATGATAGGTAATCTTTAAAATGACTGATATATCTTTGTCATGCTTGTTAGGTTGTGGAGCTAAAAGCTTCACTAATGCAAATAGAGGAGGAGGTTGCAGAGGAGTTATTGAAGTGCCACAGACATCGGCATCAGTCAGGCCAACCGATGTCGATAGGATTAGATAGGAAGAGCAACCAACTTCGGTCAGGGATCGGTCGGCATCGGTCACCTCTAGGTAGACAGGGACTGACGTTGGTCGCTTGTGTGATTCAAAACTGCAAGTTTTATGGGCAGTTAGTTAACGAACCAAGTGTTTGCATGTTAAGAGCCAAATTTAGACTAGAAGCTGAGAATCTAATTATTGTAATTAGGTGTCTAATTATTGTTTACATGAGATCTATTTAAGAGACTCATGGGTTGTATTGTAAAGTGTTCTAGTTTGAGTTGAGCAAAGTTAGCTCCTTCTGTGTGTGAGGTGAGCAAGGGTGTTCCTCCTAGTTCCACAGCAGTGCCAAGTGTGGGTGTTGGTTTTGGAGAATAAAAAGGGTTCTACAGTTGTGTAGGATCTTGTTCAGCAGGTGTGCATGGCTACATTAGGAGATCTACATGGTAAGTAAGATCATTGATCTGCAGGTGTATGTGCGTGCATGATCTAGGTTTGTAGGTGCACAGAACCAGATTGATTTGTAGGTGTGCAAGATCAGGGAGGACAGCAACACAACAGGGAGCAAGATTAGGCAGGATCTACTTAGAGTACAGTATGTACTCATAAAGAGAGCAAAGAGGAAGGCAAGGAAGATCCTTCCATAAGTGAGATCATTTGGTTTGCAGGTTGTTGCAGTTCAGGGGAGATCTACTTGAAGTATGTTTGTGTACTTGTGGAGTGCGTGGAGCACTTGTGGAGTGCATGGAGCACTAGTGTACTGGTAGTAGTGGATACTGACTGGTTGAAGGTGAACACCAACTCTGTGTTTGAGTTGTGTGTTGGGACCGTAAGAGAGAGAGCTTTGAGGGAAGATTTATTGTTTATGCCCTAGAGGTGTGGGAGCCCTAGAGGTGTGTAAGGAAGAAGAATTGTGGCAATCTTCTTTGTTGTATTTCCTTTTGGAAGACTTTTAATACAAGTTATTTATTGTCTCTCATATTCTGTGTTATTTTTGAATTCTAGTTACTTGTGTATTCTAGTTAATTTCCACATGTTAAGTTGCTTGGTAATCAATTGTGTCCTTTCGTATTTCCCAACAATGCTCTTAGGATCGATTTATGTCTCAAATCTACTTTGTCCTAAGGGAAACACAAGGCATAATATCACATATTATAGATTCTTCATCATATCACTGAGTCATTTGCCTTGACATATGTCTATTCTTCATGCATCTGGGCCTTGCTTTCTTTTTCTAATATACTTTACTTGTAGTGTGACACTCGGCCTACTCTCGCTTCTTTACTTGGAATTGAATTTACTTATTATGTTATTGGCTTTTTGATAATGATTTAATGAGATAAAGACACATGACTTGATCCCATTCTTATTCTTAGTCATTGAGATTTACAACATGTATCTTAAGACTTTAGCTATAGATAAGTGGGATATCAACATGTGGCATAATCCCATTAATCTAAGAGCTCACATGCTCTATTTTTTCCTTTTTTCTATTTGTAATATGTGAGTTAATGGGATGTTATCACATGGATGACCCTCACTTATCTAATTATCACTTATTTATAATATATGCCTCTATCTACAGGCTCTATATTAGTGTGATGTTACCAAGTGGATGACCCTCAATTTTCTAGATGATCTAGGGCCTCAGGACTTGGGTCTAATCTTATTGGTTATAAATGATTGGGATCATGCCTCGTGGCATGATCTCACTTATCTGGATGCTTGAGACTTGGCCACTTCACTATTTTTCTCTAGAATAATGAGATGGCGACACATGGAATGATCTTTGAGATTAGGGTCTTATGTAATCCTTATCTTATTCAATTTAGTAAATAAAAGTGAGTACCCAGGATGAGGACATGTGGTACAATCTCTGTTGTTCAATTAATCAAGTGAAAACTACTTAGAAACATTACTTAATAAACCATAGAGAAGTGGTATGAAGACATGCATCTCAATCTTGTGAACCTGAATACTTTTCAAAAAAAAGACTTAGCCATTTTGAATATCCTTCATGAAGAAGCCATGTGTTGACAAGTGGAATGATCCTAAATTTTGGGATCTAACTGATGGAATTTAAATTGTAGGACCTAGCCACTCTTAATTTGATAGTTAGGTGCAAAACAGACATTTGGTGATAGTTTGTACAAGGAAACTTTAGAAAAATGGATAAGTAATAATATTAACTCATACTGTAGGTGATCTTTCTAAGGTGGATCAATTAAGCTTTAGCAAGGTTGCTCTACAAAGCTAAAATAATCCTAAGAAGAACAAACAACCTTGGGAAAAAATCAAGTTAACTCGATTAGTCTGTAAATCCAAAATCTGAATTCAATGAATGTCATAGCACTAAAAGCCAAACTAATGCATAAAATAACTTCAATAAATATACCCTTTTCAACCTATAGATTAAGGTATAAATCAAATTACTATAGTAATTATGGGAACACTGAGTCAATTTAGAATCAGATCAATACTTCATTATGAATAAAAAACTTAGAATTAAGATAGTGACTTCCAACTTAGACTTGGACTGATTCATTTCACAAGACCTGAACATTGAATTTACGATCAAAGAGGTCCTCGTTTGAAAATTTAAAAATGGGGCATGTTGGTTACAATATTCAGATTTTAGGATAAACATTTAAGCATAGGGAGATGTCAAATGTGAGCCTTATGGCAGTGGAAATGTCCTAAATTAAAGTGTTGAGCCATGAGTAATATTTTCAAAGTGTACAAGTCAAGTTTATCATATAAAATCAAGATTTAACATCTACACTTTGATTCTAGGTTTTAAATTCTTGATACAAAATTCTAAAAATCCATAGGGTTATATATTTTCCCTTATGTTAGGTTTAGGTCTTATGATTGTGTTCCTTTCCATATTAGGTTTTTTAAAACATTTCATATATGTGTATTCACCAAACCCTAATTTTCCTCATACTATAGATTCCTTATTTTTTACCCATTTTGTGCCTTATTATTACACCAATGAATGGACAAATGTGGATGTACATAATCATGTTTGTTTGACTAATGATAATTTTTATGTGAATGATGATCATGTTTTTGTGAATGATAAACATATTTGTGTGAATAATGATTATGATTATTATGGTTATGTGCATGAAAATTTTGATGATTATTATAATAGTGATGTATCTTTGTACAATAGTAGTGAATGAGAAGTATGGCAAACTAATGATATAATATAAGAGACTAGGTATCCTTTCCCTTGTATAGACCTTTCCACTAGTCATTAGGTAAAATAAGAACAAAATGAACAAAAATAAACTAAAAGACTTATTGATACTACTAAACTTATAATTAATAAATATCAATGTTTCTTGGATGGAATACAAAATTGGATAGATGATACACATGTTACTTCTCATAGTACTATATCCCATGATGTTATGACTTAGAATAATGTTTCTGATAAGATGAGATGCAATGATTATTCTATTAATATATAAAATGATATTGCTAAACTAAGATATGATTACTTTATTGATATGTAATAAAATTATATTTATAAATAACGTAATAATTACTCTATTGACATGAAATTTGATGACTTTTATACTTGAAATAATTCTTCTATTAGCATGCAATATGATGATGTTACTAAATGCAATGATTTTTATATTGGCATGTAATATGTTTCTAAGTGCAATGATTGTTATATTGATATGGAATGTGATAATGATTCTAATCAATGAAATGATATACATACTTATGATGAATATTTTATACCCATGTGTAATATGGATGGTGAAAGGAACATAATGAATGATCCTTTCTAATTTATAACTCTACTTACTAGCCATATGTAGTTTATAATGCATGCAATGGGTGAACTTCAAAAATGAGTTTTTATTTTATCTTTAGAGTCTAAAACATATAATTCCAAGTTTTATAATAATTTTATAATATGAAAACCTTAATTTTGAAGGATACTTAATCATTATTAATCAGAGGGACTTAGTATGCCTAAACTTATCTTATTTTATGGACATGAAGATCCTCATACCCACCTTGCATACTTTGTGTCTTCTTTTGGATAATAGTCTTGTGATGGGATAATATTACTAAAAATATTTCATCAAAAAAATGTAAATTCTTAGATTGGTTATACAATCTACGTAGTGG
Organism: Torreya grandis; assembly: GCA_037957365.1. Taxonomy (NCBI): domain Eukaryota; kingdom Viridiplantae; phylum Streptophyta; class Pinopsida; order Cupressales; family Taxaceae; genus Torreya; species Torreya grandis. The sequence goes on from JARHVA010002149.1 coordinate 595,418, forward strand.
GTCTACAAAATTATTTTTAAAGATAGAAGAATCTTTCCTATCACATTTACATAAGAATAGAGGTTTTAGATTAATGTTGGAACACATCTAAAACCTTAGACAGGGTCATGTTTGACCTACTTAAGATTAAATTTTGAAGTTAACAAATATATTACATTGCTTAATATGTCAGCCAAATTATTTGGAAAAGAAATCCATCTTTAGTAAGGGTCTTTCAACTCTGCTTAGTGAAAAAGCACATTGTCATATGTATCCTTATTTTGAGAGACTCTAATTTGATGTCTATGATTATGACCATGATATTTTATGTGGAAAAACTTGTTCCTTTGATTATAAAATTTCCAAAAATTCAATAACCTTAAGTATATAAAGTGATTCTCCTCCTAAGAAAGAAGCTACATATAAAAAATTTAATAAAGAGGCAACTTGCATTTGTCCTACCCCTTCAATATAGACCAACCTATATAATTCAATATACTTAAGATTAAACCAAGTGATATTTTATAATCATTCCTTAAAAATAATCTTATTGCATTTATTTCTAGTCAACATCACCCGACACATCATTTAACATGAGTTGGGGTAATATCATTTCATAACTTTAATCGCATAAATATAACAATTTTTATGCATTATAACAATAGAATTGAACAAATTATAAGGGTTTTATTATATTTTCAAAATATAATAAAACTCTAAAAGATTAACTTCTCCATATTATTCTATTTCACAATCTAAAAATATTGATATATCCTAGGAATTTATTAAAGGTCATACATTGTCATATGAACCTAAAAAAGAAGCTACATATACCCAAATTTGGTAATGTTTATTTATTTTTACTATTTTGGATTTGTAATTATTAAGGGGTTATAATATCCTAACAAATAGATGAATAAAATTATTCTAATGTAGGCCAATTAAATTAATTTAGATAACATAATATATTAGAACTAGAAAATTACCAAATATAGAAAGTGCAATGCCAATTGATATTTTGATAATACAACAAAAAGAAAATATAATAATTATATTGTTTTTAGATACATGGGAAAAAATGAGATGTATATGTGTAGAAATAGGTAGACTTATGCTCAAGATATCATCACCAAATTTTTGAAATATCATCTTTAGAGGCCTATACACTACAGTCAACCTATTTACACTATCTACTGCATTTATGTTTGTTGCCCAAAATTTTTATCTTATATAGAATATTAATGTATGTATAAGTGACCACCTATACCTTTCAAGGGTTTTTATCACCTTTATATTGATATATATGGATCATTCACACAATATTTGTATGATTGTATATAGCTTAAACCCTAGTTCTTCAACTTAGGTCATGTTACCTTGCTAAAATTGGATTAATGGGGTCACAAAGTTGAGCTGACCTCAAGGAGCCCTTTGTCAATGAGTGATATCTACATATCCAATAATCTGAAGAGGTCCTCAAACATATGTATTTCTCCCCTAAGTGTGGGATTATTGGTACACAAGGTTGTACTATGCTATATGCAAGGGTATGCAATGATTTAGCCTATAACTTGACAAATATTTCTCATGGGTTGTTATTTGAATGCTTAAAAAATGCAATATGATTTCTCCTATAATTTATATATAAATAGGGAAGCATAGGTAGTATAACTCAGTTGTGTTATTGTTTAAACACTTTTTATAAATTATATAACACCATGGTGTTGTATACTTAGCAAAATTATACCTTGGTTTTCCTCTTAGTTCTAGACCTTTTCTGATTCCACAAGTGTTGCATATACTCTCTAGTTCCCATTGGCCTAACTATTAGTCTAAACAATCTTATCTTGATGACCCAGGCATTCTATCTTGCCCAAAATGCTAAAAACATGCTTATCTTATGCATCTACAAGTTCTAAGCTTATGCTTGCTTTCCTACTCCTTGGACACTTGCATCCCAGATAGATACCTATGTTGATGTAGGTGTCTTGCTCCAATGCAAGTATCTAATGCCCTAAATCCATCTAGTTTTTAAATGAAATGTATCTTAATGGTTAGCTTAAGTTCTTTAATGTGATTAATTTCTACAAAAGGATTGGTATAAATACAATATCAGCCCTTATTCACTCCTAACCTACACCTAACACAGACCAAAGAAACTTATCAAAAGAATTCAATCACAGACTTGATAAATCAAATATTTGATAGGTTATCCTATTCTCATATCAATCATAATAACAACCCATACACATGTATATTAGTGAAAGATCGACCCAAGAACCCAATTTTCTAAGTTATAAGTTAGTCACTATTATACTGGCTTTCCACATATTTCATGATTCACACACAAGCCACACGTAGGGGAGAACTACATAAGTCTGAGGCCCTATTTAGAGTATTCTCTATGTATATAGCACTCATTGATAGAGGGATATTTAGGTTAGCTTGAAACAATGTGCCCACTAACCCATTTTTTCCCATAACCACTATGAAAAGGAAGAACTAGGGTTTTGTTATTTGATGAGTGATATTCCATGACCTAGATCTAAATGCACTAGAGAAAAGGTGATGAAAATACAAAAATCATCCAAGTGGTCACATATTATTCTAGTAGGTATTATTTTTATAACACCTATGTCCAACCTAGACACTAGCACTGGTGCAACTTTCCAAGGCTAACACAAGTTTCTAAGGCTATAGAAGCACTAAATTTAGAATTTGGTGACTATTCTAGAATACTCTTTTAGTCTGCTTCCTACCTGTTCTAGATCTAGATCTATGTTAGCATTAGAATCATATAAGAACCTTATTTTAATTATCAATGTAATATCTAACATAGTTATACTTTCCATTTTTAACATATCTCAACATAATAAATTATGTATATGTTTTATCTAAGTTTCACAAATAATTGGCCTACTATAGATCTATTTATCACCCTTGTGCTTATTCATTTCTTTTTAAACCCTATATCCCCAAAATCTATATTTCTAGGTTTAAACATTTGGTGAATTTGATATTTGATCTCTAAACCATAGCTACCTTAGGGTTTCTTATGTTTTGAATAAAATTCTGATTTCTGATTTTTCAAAAAGAAAATTTAAAATTTACAAAGAATCATATTTCCTTTTTAATCAATATGCACACTATGGATACATTTATCACCCATATTGGGGTCCAATTTATAATTTTTATGGTAACTTTTATGTAAATTACTTGGTAAAATATATTAATGAAAGGAATAAGATATATAAAATGCCATCAAAACCTAAACTTATGAAAAATGGCCTTATTGATAAATTGGGTGGCATCTATCCTAAGATATCAATAATCAAACTTCTAAAGTACTGTACTACCTATAAAGATATATTATATGAGGCACTATGAAATACCCAATTATTAATTTATATAACATTGGTTGATCTCACAAATATTATACAAAATCTAACATGCAATGCAAACATTATTACCTTTGGTTGTAAAGAGGTATCCTAAAATAATATCATTTATCAAGACTCACCTTTAGCAACACAGTTTCCTTATCACAATAAATAAAACCAACATGAGAATATGCTATAAATCCTAAAGAGATATAATGAATCCATGAATAAAATATCACTATTAGACTTGTTACACAAGTCACCATTTCACAAAGTTAATTTTGTAAGAACATTACATACGATAACCTTACCACAGATTGTCAAATTAGCACATGTGGCCTTCATTTAGAACTCCATTAAAGGGATTGGGCATAATATATCTTTTGAAAAGATATATTTACCACCTCAACATCTTATAAATATTTGTTTTCCACTCTACATCCAAGTGTGTGTTTGTAATAAAATAGTAAAATGAGTTCTTGTGGACAATGGTTCAAGGCTCAACATTTTCAACATAGATTTTCTCTCTTTAATTTGAATTAGACCTTTTGATTTGGAACCATATAATATGAATATCAATGGATTTGATATTATTTCACTACAATTATTGGGATAAATATCATTGAATATTATTGTGGGTCCCCGTACAATACCTACTTTATGCCAAGTTATACCAAATAATACAAACTATAATATATTGCTAGGATGGCCTTGGATACATGAAATGTATGAAATTTCATACACTTTTCACACCTACTTAAAATTAATCCATCATGGATTCATTTACACATGTCTAATGGATATAAATCCTTTCAAACCATACATGGTCCAACAAACAAATGATCCTACATTTCAATCCTAAAACCTAACTTTATTGAAAAAATAGGAATACATGGGACAAGGGTTGGGAAAACATGAGCAAGGTATATCTCATCCCATCTCTCATACAAATAACACAACATTGGTTGATACACTATTACAAAACTTAAGTATATTGTCTTATCCAATGCACCACAAAGACAGTTTATACATTTACATGTGTCTCCCACTTCACTACTCATATGGTTTGTAGAATGTTATCTCATATCTCTCCCTCATCCTATAGAGGTTGATATGAGTAGACCTCTAACCAAATGATATGATGTGAATTCTTATTTTGATTATCACCAGGGACTATTGAATTCTACAAACTGTTAAGGAGTGGAGCTAAAAGCTTCAAATGTTTGCAGACACAAGGAAGGATGCTGTAGAACCAGAGCCACCGACGTCGACAGTATGACCGACGTCGGTTAGATGCAGTGGAGAAGGAGACTGGTGACGGCAGAGAGTCGGCCGACGTCAGTAGCACCAGACAAGCAGGGACTGGCGTTGGTCGCCTGTGTATTTCCAGAACTATTGTTGATGAACAATCAGTTAAGTGAAGTGAGTGTTTGCATGTCAAACGACTGATTATAGTCACGAGCTGCATGTCTAATTATTCTAACTAGAGTTCTATTTTTGTAAGCATGGGATCCTATTTAAAGACCCATAAGGCATGTATTGTAATTAGTATCAAGAAGGCAAGTAAAAGCATTGAAGCTATCAAGGTCAAGGAGATCTACAGGTGTAAGGTCAAGGAGATCAGCTGAAGCATTCAAGGAGGGATAGCAACTCAGGCTTTAGAGTTGTTGTGTTGAGTAAGAGAGAGAGGGAAGAAGGTCTTGAGGTGTGGCAAGCCTTTGAGGTGGAGGAAGAAGTGGCATCTTCCTTATTGTATTTTCTTCTAGTAATATTTAATACAAGAGTGTGTATTCTCTCAAATTCTTTGTTGTCTCAAGTTTCTAGCTACTTTATCATTCTAGTATAATTCCATGTTTAATTGCTAATACGAGAAGTAATCATATGTGCTCTAATTGGTAGAGCTATAGATCCCCTGACAAGTGGTATCAGAGCTACGGTTTACAGGAAGCTGGGTATTGTTTTTTTATTACAGGTCATTCACAGGGTTTTCTGATTGAGTGGGAGTTCAGCAATGGCAGAAGAAAGTAGACTACGAATGGAGAAGTTTAATGGCAAGAATTATCAATATTGGAGGATGCAGATTGAGGACTATCTATATCAAAAGTATTTGTACTTACTTTTGGGTGGGGTTGCATGCAAGCCCATAAATATGAAGGATGAAGAATGGAACGTTCTTGATCGGAAGGCTCTCGATTCCATAAGGTTGAGCCTTACATCATCTATGATTTCCAGCTTATCACAGTGTAAGACAATGGAAGAGTTGATAAAGTCCTTGGTGAATTTATACGAAAAGCCCTCGGCTTCTAATAAGGTATATCTTATGAAGCAGCTATTTACTTTGCAAATGCAGGAAGGTGGATCAGTACATACTCATCTCAGTGATTTCCATGGTTTGGTAAACCAACTAGCTTCAATCAATATTGTTTTTGATGATGAGGTAAAGGCTCTCTTGATTTTATGTTCTTTGCCTAAAAGTTGGGATGGTATGGTTATGGTAGTAAGTAATTCTGCATCTCCTTCTAAAATCTTAAAAGTTGATGATGTTGTGAGTGTGATCTTGAATGAATAAATACGCAAGAGAAGCACAGGTGAACCATTAGGGAACACTCTAAGTGCAGAAAGCAGGGGATGGCAAAGGGAGAAGATTGAGCAAGGGAAATCAAGGTCAGGAAGGAGATCTGAGTCCAAAGGTATTACCTGCTAGTTTTGTGGAAAGAAAAGACATACGAAGAGGGAGTGTTGGTTGAGAGATAAAGAGAATCAACATGTAGGTATTGAAGAAGCAAAGGATGCAAATATTGTGATGCAGGATGCTCTCATACTTTCTTTGGATAGTCAGGTAGGATCATGGATTTTAGATTCTGGTTCATCTTTTCATGCATCCCCAAATAGAGATTTGTTCTATGAGTATGAATATGAAGATTTTGGAGTGCTCTATTTAGGGGATGGTATGCCTTGTCAGATAGTTGGCAAAGGAAAAGTGCAGCTGAGATTGTAGATTGACAACACGTGGGTGTTGAAAGAGGTCATGCATGTTCCGATTCTGAAGCAGAGTCTGATTTCTATAGGAAGGTTGGGAGATGAGGGATGCACAATAACCCTCACAGTGGATTCTTGGAAGGTTACCAAGGGAGCACTTGTTCTAGCAAAAGGTAAGAAAGTAGATACTCTTTATCTGTCTACTTGTATTACTGATTCTACTTCTGGTGTAGATTCGAAGATGTGGCCTAATAGGCTTGGTCACATGAATAGGAAGGGAATGGAAGTTCTTGATTCAAAAGGTATGTGTTCAAATTTGGAAAGCACAAATACAGTTCATTGCAGAAAAAGGAAATTTGATGCTTTTGACAGGAACAAAGAAGCCTTGGTGTTTATGGAGGAGATGAAGGACTGAGATCAGTCACAGGGGCTGAATAAATCTGAGCAAGGTAGCATGGATAGAGGTTTGATCCAAGAAGAGCTCGCAGATGAAAATTTCATCACTTACAAGAACACACAGACACCGATGTTAGTCACTTGGCACCGACGTCAGTCATCCAGATATCGACATCGGTCATGTGCAGACCAACAGGGTCAGTAGGTTGGGCATAAGAAGTCTAATGTCAGTCATAAGGACCGACGTTGGCAGGAGGGACATCGGCATCAGCCAGGAAAATGACGTCGGCAGTCAGGGTCAGTGCAGGGAACCGACATCGGTTGGGAGCAGATAGGGAGATGGCTGAGATCGGTCACTGGAATGGATGTTGGGTGAATTAATAAGTCTCAAACACCCATGTGGAGGTCAAGAAAGGTATGTGAACCTCATATTCATTGTTCACCTTCTTTATATTGCTTACTGATAGTCATGAACTAAGAAGATGGAAGAAGCAATGCAGGTAGAATCCAGAAATAGTGGGAGCTTGGCATGGATGAGAAGTGTGAGTCCTTGGAGAACCAAATAGGTATTTGTTGGTAGCGTGGTCAGTTGGAAGAAAGCACTGGATAGAGGGATGGATTCCCATTTTAGAGAAGAGAGTGGATGGACACATGAGACAGAAGGCTATGGTATATGGTCTTGATTATGCTGCAAAATAATGGAGGTTTGACCATTGTATTTTATCTTTACCAGGTTGGATAATATTAGCTACATTATCCTATTACTGTATTGTGTTACTTGTTGCAGGGTTTCATATACAGGGAGTTTTTTGAGCTAAGGGTAGAGTTGGTTCAGAAGTGTGTCATAGAGAATTTGGGAGCAGCAAAATTCTTGTGACATAAGAGATAGGTATTGCATCACAGGTTTGCGTGGTGGTTGGTCTTCAAGAGTGACATTGAAGAGGGATACAGAGCCTAAGGAACAAAATAGATGGTGTATAGGTACAGGTACAAGTTGTAGTTGTTTATCTCTAAGTGGGAGATTGTTAAGGTGTGGAGCTAAAAGCTTCAACTATTTACAGACACAAGGAAGAATGCTATAGAACCAGAGCCACCGGTGTCGGTAGTATGACCGATGTCGGTTAAATGTAGTGGAGAAGGAGATCGGCGACTGCAGAGAGTCGATCGACGTCGGCAGCACCAAACAAGCAGGGACCGGCGTCGGTCACCTGTGTATTTCTAGAACTGTTGTTGACAAACAGTCAGTTAAGTGAAGCGAGTGTTTCCATGTCAAATGACTAATTATAGTCACGAGCTACGTGTCTAATTATTGTAACTAGAGTTCTATTTTTGTAAGCATGGGATCCTATTTAAAGACCCATAAGGCATGTATTGTAATTAGTATCAAGAAGGCAAGTAAAAGCATTGAAGCTAGCAAGGTCAAGGAGATCTACAGGTGTAAGGTCAAGGAGATTAGCTGAAGCATTCAAGGAGGGATAGCAACTCAGGCTTTAGAGTTGTTGTGTTGAGCAAGAGAGAGAGGGAAGAAGGTCTTGAGGTGTGGCAAGCCTTTGAGGTGGAGGAAGAAGTGGCATCTTCCTTATTGTATTTTCTTCTAGTAATATTTAATATAAGAGTGTGTATTGTCTCTCAAATTCTTTGTTGTCTCAAGTTTCTAGCTACTTTATCATTCTGGTATAGTTTTGTGTTTAATTGCTAATATGAGAAGTAATCATATGTGCTCTAATTGGTAGAGCTATAGATCCCCTGACACAAACATATGATTTACCTTGAAGCATAAGATCCAAGACCTCATTGATGACCAAAAAATTACATTTGATGATCCTCTAAAGGAATCAGGTACAACTTGGTGATCACCATAAATAGAAAATATTTAACAATTATTTGCATGATCATTCAAAAAAGGAATCAAAACTACAAATGACATATAAGGCACAACAAGGTCTTAAACATAAACAAATCAAATGGCATCCTAGCCAACATGATTTAACAATTACCTTATTCATGGGTGGTACTTATTGTTGGCATAACCATGTTGATCCTACACAAAAAATAAAAAAATTGTAATATAAGATTATTTTAATAGGTTGGCTTTGATCTACAAGACTTATAAAGAATGATCAATTGGGAAAACTCCTTAGGCCACATAATGCTATAAATTGCTTGTGGTCAAAAACTAATTCAAATAAGAGTTTGGGTTGTGCCTACCATATCTCCATATGTATTTACATTGGGCACTCTTTGTTTATATCAATTGGAAGATAAAATTAATCCAAATCAGTAAGGTATTATTTTTTCTCATGAAGGAAAATTAATACATATTCCAAATGATAGCATCAGATATTCTACTACACATGTAAAATGTGAGGAGCAAGCTATATACCAATTTAAATTATCAAATCATGATACGATTAGTGCAAAAGATCCAACATAAGGTTATGAGCTATTTCAATATTCTAAAAATACCAAAAAAATAAAAAATCCAAAAATATTTTTTGCATCTACATATTCTATTGGCTCTTTGGAATCTATGTGTTAGTTTCATGTTTATTTATAAAATAAAAATTACTTATACATACACATGTGTTTTAGGCTTCTATTTGAGTGTGATACAGGGATACACAAATACATGATATATACACTTATGCATGTTGGGGGCATCCACCTCTATGGTCATGATACTTTTAGGTTATATCATTCTATGGTCACTTTACATTATCATGTTTTGAGCTCATGTATGTACTTGCACATGCCTTTTATCAATGCTTATATATTTTATAATTATTGAATATGTTATGTAATTGACATTTTTTACTAATAGATTAGATCTATGGGCCACTATGATATGTTTATGTTGGTTTCTTGTAAATCCATTTATACACTTCCTTGAGTGTCTTGATAATTATTGTCTTATTTATTAAGCATTTGAATATGTTACATTGCTTGCAGCACCTGTGCCTTTATTTGCTTCTTTGACATTTAATATGCCATTAATTTTTGTATGGACATTTTAATATGACATTCTTTATTTTATGGACATTTGACTAAGCTATGTCCATTCAATTATACATCATTTAAACATGCCCCTTGTTTATGATCTCCTCAAACCATTACCTTTTGAATTATTTTTGAGTGCTCTTATGTGTGTGCTTAATTTGTTTGTTGAGTTTGTATTGTTACTATATATACATTTCCATGATTTGATCATACATCTTAAGAATTAATGTGCTCACATTCTATATGCTTTAATGATACATTTACGTAGGCATGTTCTCTTATATACTACATGATTTATTCATAGTTATATGGTTATAATATCCCTTTGAGGTAAAGTAACTACTAGTTTATATTATTCCCTCACTTAAAAGGGGGAATATTAGTGGTGTAATTTCATAGATCCATTACTCTCACACACATTATAGGTTTATATTTAGTGGGGCGGTTTTCATAGAGACATGGCTTCCACACATTCACAGTTTTAGATATAGAGTGAGGGCATTTTTATAAACATGTTATCCATACTTACTTAGTATCAATAATATCCAAACTATAAAGGGGGCATGTTTTAAAAACATTTTATTGACTTTGGTACTTATCTCAATTTTTTATATTTCTCCATATATATTGGGGTCATTCTTTGTAAGCATGTTCTCCACACTTGCATGGTTTTTGAATTGGTCAAATCACACAGTTACATGATTTAGATTCACATTTGTGGTAGAATTATATACATTGGTATAATTTTTATACAAAATTTTAGCATGAGAAATATCTAAGGAGAATATGTTATGAAATGTGTACCTAATATTATAAAATCAAATCTATTTTATATTTAGAATACGTCAAGGACTGTCACTACCAACCACGTTAGACTTTTATGAATTATATTGAGCCAATATACTACAATAGTTGGTTCTCTTTTTGGTATAGTTGAGATGATTAGATCACTCAATATTTCCAAGTATTTAAGTTGGAATTGATTGTATCTTCTATCCTCACCATTTTTATAGTGTGATTTGACTTGGTTCACTCATACTCACCCGATTATAAGCATGATTGGGTTACACGGTTGAGCTAGTCTTAATTGTCAAGTGGTAATTCATATTTGATCCAAGTTTGGGGGCATATGATATCCTATATTTATCTCTTTATATCTCTCTCATTAGATATATGAACTTTCCATATTCATATATTTGTCCTAATCTTAGTTTCAATGGTTCATACTGATACATCTTTCAAATGAAATTGCTAAAAGGCAAGATAGTTGCATCGATACATAAGCATACTCCTAAATATTTATCTATTTAAATTTAAAATAATTTAAATACTTTTGATTTAAAATTTTATACACTAATTATATATTGTAACATGATCTTGGTTTTTGTTCAATCACAAGCAAAACACTCAAGTTGGACTCAATCAAAGACAAGGTGTGTTATATACATCCAGATATGCATTCCTTTCCTTTAAACTAGTAATTTCATTACTAGATTAGGTGGGGGAGGAAAATGTAGACACTATTTATAAATTATATAGCACCTCAATCTTTTACACTTGGAAAATTTAGACCTTGGTTATTCCTCTCAGTTCTAGACATTTTTTGCTTTTGCAAGTCTCACATCTACTCTCTTTGGTGTCCCTTGGCCTATCTATTAGTCTAAAAAATCTTACGTTGATGACCCAAGCCTTATATATTTATTATAATGATATAAACCTATTTATCTTATGCCTTTACAATTTTTGAGCTTGTACCTACTTTTTTGCTCCCTAGACACTTGCATCTTGGATAGAAATTTACATCGATGTAGGTGTCCTACTCCAATGCAAGTGTCTAGTGCCCTAAAGTCATATAATTTGTAAATGAAATGTATCCTAATGTTCATTTTAATTGCTTTAATGTGAGAAATTTATCCAAAGGGATTGGTATAAATACACTATCAACCCTTATTCATTCCTAACTTACACCAACCATAGAGCAAGGCAACTTATCAAAAGTATTCAATCAAGCACTCAATAAATTGAAGATTTCCTATTTTATCATATTCTCATATCAGTCATAGGAACATGACATACATAGGTATGAATTACTTAAGCAGTATTTCAAGAGCTTAATTTTATAAGTTATAAGCTAGGATATTGTTGTGATTGCTTTCCACATATTACATGATTCACACATAATCCAACACATAGAGGAGAACTATATAAGTCCGAGGCCCTCTTAAAAGTATTGGATATGTAGGTAGTGCTCAGTTATATAGGGGCATTTGGGTAAAATTGATACCATGTGCCCACTAACCCATTTTTCCCACAACTACTATGAGGAGGAAGGACTAGGTTTTTACTATTTGATAAGGATTGATAGTCCATGACCCAAATATAAATGCATCAAATATAAGGTGATGAAAACACTAAAATCATCTAGTTGGTTACATTATGTTCCATCAATTATTCCATAAAAGACACCTACATCCAACCAAAATACTAGCATCGACATAATCATTCAAGGATAATGCAAGTGTTCAAGGCTACAAAGGCACTAAATTTAAAATTTGGTGACTGATCTAGAATAATATTTTAGTATGATTCCTTCCTATTCTAATTCCATATTTGTGTTAGTATCATAATTTAAAAATTTCCTAGTTTTCATTATCATTGTAATATCTAGCATAGTTGTACTCTTCATTTTTTAGAATATCTTAGCATAATAAATTCAATATATGTTTTATATGAGTTTCATAAATAATTGGTTTTCTATAGATATATTTATCACCCTTGTGATTATTAATTTATATATTATTAATCATAGATTCCCCACCTATAGATTTTTAGGGTTAAATAGATTGATTAAATGAGCTTGAATAAGTGTTTTCTTTGTATTTTTTATATAGGTAATGATTAGGCTTTGATTTGTATTTATACCACACCTTTTGAAAATATCTCATGGAAGGGTTAAATAAGAAAAATAGGCTAACCCATAAGTTTCTAAATATTTATAATTTAGATGAATTTTGAGGTACAATCACTAGATAAGGAATTTGGACACAAGGTCGAAGCTAGTGTCCCTATCTAGATGTTAATGTCTAGAAGGATATAGAATTGTTGAAAGTCTATAACTAATAGTGAAGGATACAAATCATATTTTAAACTTGATATAGTGTAAAAGTTATTTGTGTCATCATAATGATAGGTTCAGTCTATAAGATAAGTAATTATTGACAATGAGATGGTGAATGTGAGCCTTTCAGTAGCAAGAAGGTCTAAAATTGAAGGGTAGAGGCCTAATTGGTATCTATCAAGTGTACAAGGCTGAGATGATAAATATATTTTGATTTTAGTATCTATATTTATAAGTATTATTTCATGATACCTTTAGAAACATTGCATGCATATATATCAAACTATGAAATAAACACTTAGTGGTGTTTTTCTCTTGATATTTTAATTTATCTTTATTTATTCTATTTGGCTACATGATCTCTTTTTTATATCATAATCAGTTTCACACGACACATTATAAATATATTTGTCTCCCTTTTTTGATTTTATATTTTGTTAAGCATTGAGTCAATTTTGATATTTATGATCAGTATCGGCTGTCGTTACTAATCGTAAATATTAGAATTAACTTGTCCTTTTTTATTTTTTTTGGGCATGTTTCATTTTATGACCATTGTTTGGGTCATGTTTTAAATTGTTTTTTGGATATTATGGACCAATAGGTCATAAATTTAAATTTAGAGTCTCTTATATATATATATATATATATATATATATATATATATATATATATATATATATATATATATATATATATATATATATATTATAATGCATTTAAGAACAAGCACAGTTACATTCAAGAGCTAGGCGAGATTACTTATTGGAACCTATTGAATTGCTAGAGCTAATTGTCAAGTTTATGAGAGACAATTCATATTTTCATACTTTTACTAAGGGAAAAATAGGATAAAGATCATATATGATTGATTTAATAATTACACACACACATTATCAGGAGAACTACATTGGATTTTGATCCCTCCTTAGAGTAATGACAATGTAGTGCAATGCTCGATCTTTCAATGGGGATTGAACAAGGTCAGTCTAACTCAACTCTTTTACCTAAACCCCCCCCTAGTTTTATTTTGGATATATTATATAGGACTAAGGTTTGATATACAAATACTCCTAAAAAATAAGTGAAAATAAATAAAGTTAGAAACATACATTTTAGGTGCAATTACACTGCTTTAGAAAAAAATAGTCATCCATTATGTACAGGGTCAATTTTGAATGCATAATCATTACCAACTATCAATATTGAATATATTTGTCAAAATTAATGGGGATTAAACATGTAATTATAGATAGCATATAGTAACATTGTCCCAATGTGCATGAATTAGATTAATAATCCCCAGATCCATGCAACAAACAAGTGAGAGTTCTCTTATCCCTTTTATCAATTAATCACTGATTTATTCAATGGTTGTGGTTTTTTTATATATTGATATAAATTATATTTCAAATTTCTACCTGAATTAGATTAATGTTACTCAATAATCAAAATTAGGGTAAAACATATTGGTGAACCTGTATATATATCCAACATTACAAAAACCTGAATCCTCCTAAGGGTTTTATCCTTCATAGGGTTTTAAATATAATTTTTGATTTCATGTTTATTTATCTACTAATATTAGGATTTAATTATTTTTTTAATATATTATCTAAATCCTAGTAAATAAAAAATGGATAATCAATTAGAAATACCTAGTGACTATCATCATGTGGACTTTATATTTTATTAAAATATAATTCATTATGCTTATAATATTTGATTGGACCAATAACCAAACATGCATGATAAATAATATAAATTATATTGATGAATAACACAATGGTGAAGGATTAGATTATGATGGAAATTCTAGATATAATTTTAATGATGAAAAACAAGGTGTGTGGTATAATAGTGACAATTTTAGTGCACATGAAAATGAACCCACTGATGAATAAATAGAAGAACATCCTTATCATATTTATTTTATGCATTATTCTTAAAATTATACAATATAACAAGATAATCAAGATAATCATGAACATATGCATGATTTTACCATACCTTATGAATGAATAACTGAATATGCCCTTCATACTACACCTCGACTATCTTTAAAATTACCACATCATTTCATCTCATTAATAACAATAAAATGCAAAATAATAAACCTTGTGTGTAAATGGAAAATTAATGTGATTAATGTTAAATTCATCTTATATCTCTTGAAATGGCAAAAGAATCTGATGAATGTGAAATTCCTTCTCTATCTCTTGATAGGCAAAAGAATGTGATGAATATTAAATTCCTCCTCTCTATTGAAATGGAAAAATAATGCTATGAATGTGGAATTCATACTCTCTCTCTCTTAAAATGGAAAAATAATGTGATGAATGTGAAATTAACCCTCTATGTCCTAAATGGGAAAAAATGTGATGAATGTGAAAATATTACTTTTTCTCGAGAAATGGAAAAAGAATGCAATGAATGTGAAATTTTTATTTTCTCTATAGAAATAAACAAATAAAATGGTGAATGTGAAATTCCTTATTTATATTTCAAAATGACAAGCAACTATGTATAAAATTAAATTATTTATCCTTAATTAGAAATATTGAATACTACACACTCATGTATGAATTCTTTATCTTCTTTTGAAAAACAATGTTAAATTGCTTCTTAAAATGATCTTGTTATTGAAACACAATATGATGATTATATAATTATATGTAATGATACATCTTCTAAATGTGAATATATATTAGAATAATATATACAAGAGTGTGATGATTCTTCTCAACCCATGCCAAGTATAAAATATTCTTTACCGAGACCTCCTTCACTTGTTTGCAATAGTGTACCCATGAAAACTTATAACAACAAGATTTAACCATTGAATGAGCCTCTTAAAAATATTAACATATCCTCTCAAGAGTTCATTTCCATAATATATTTTATATGTGATTTGCAACATAAAATACATCACCTCATCCTAGAGAATAAAACTTACCATGCTTGGATTGAATCTAAAGTTATATATAGAAACTTAATTGCACGTAAAATTTTGAATGCCCCATTACCCCTAAAATTTCACATGCCAACATTGCTATTAGTGTAGGTTTTTATTTTTTCCTATTTATTAATTAGGGAAATTGTATTTCTTATGCATACTTGGAGTTTTCCTACATTTGTGGGATAGGCTAGCTTATGTGGAGGTGTGTGTCATAGATGTGTCATAGGTGTCATAAGAATGTCATAAGTAACTCCCTTGATGGGAGTTACTTCTCTATTCTTAGCACCTTGTCACCACCTTTCATGGAGGAGTTACTATCTATTCTTGGGGTTCTTTGTCCACCTTTTGTGGAGGAGTTACTTACGTACTCTCCTATATGTATTCCTCACTTTGGCCATCTCATGTTAATCAGATTTTGGTTTTCTCTATTTTATCTTATGCAATTTATCTTCTTGTGTTATTTTCAAATTGATTTAGCATCTGTGTGGTGTGCACTTGCTTTAACTCGTGTGATCACATCTCCATTGCACTCGCATTATCTAGATTCTGGCAACAACTCTGATATAGTATCAGAGAAAGAATGGTAATCATGTGTCTGGTTATGCTTTTAGTTCATTTTGAAATCAAAAGGAGTGGAGTTCTCTTTGTTTTTTTATTTTATAGATCCGATCTAAAATAAAATATATATATCATTTCTGGTATCATTTTCTTGGGAATCCTTGGCCTTTGGGTGTCTTGGTTGTCTTCACTTCAGGCCCTGGTTCAGCAGTTAGCTTGGGCACCATTGTTGTGTGCAAGGAGTAGAGGGAGGAGCAGCTCTAAGCAAATTCAGTTCCAGCAGTAGAAGTTCTTCCTTTTAGCCACACCATTAGTTGTACAATGTCTAAAATAGCCTTCAGTTCTAGTAGCAGCAATCTGCGCTCTCTAATAGCTGACCAGGCCATATGGCATGCAAGTCTGCAAGTCTATGCCAACTTCAGCAGCACCTTTAGTTTTGCTATGCCTCAGATAGTCCTTCCAACTTATTTTCTTGCCCAGCAAGGCACCAAGCAAGCTGTACGACATCCAGTAGGTCTGCACATTTATTTTTTTGTCTTTTCTGAGTTAAAATTCTGGACTGTGCTATTTTGGCACCCCTTCCTTACTTGGCATCCCATGTGGCACCCATTGGACACTTGGCAATCCTTCATTTTATCTATGCTTCATTATTTTAGTTTAAAATTGACTTGTAAAATAAAAATCAGTCAATTTGACTGAATATTTAATTTTTTAGATAGTTTTGTAATTTGGGGGTTTTTCATTTTAAACTTGTATCTTCAACCTAAGAAGACGAAGGGTGAGGCCCGAGTTGGCAGTGTTGGGGGATCAATCCAACAATAGATTAAAATTATGACAGCAATAAATGTGGAATTAAACTAGATTGACAAGTAATTAGAATGATAATAACAAGAATAAGAGATACAAGAAAACACCCTGAAAACTTGTATTAACAAAACTCTTTACAAAGGAATACAATTGAAGAAAGCTTCTTTCTTCCACACCTCTCCTAGGTGTATAGATCTCTCAATAGATCTCAATTCCTCAAGAGCTCTCTCTCAAGAACAATCAACTCCAACAAGCCTGGATTGATTCAATTATGTACTGTTCTTCTCACACAATGAATTACAATAATTCACTACAAACTACTACAAAGCTAAGAAGATCTAATTCTACATATAGAATTAGGATACTTGAGCATGTACAACCAACAAGCAGTTAAGCCACTTGAACAAGGGCTCTAAAAATAGTAATGCTAACAATAGAGATGCGTGCTTGAGTCCACAACTCAAACTTATCATGCAAACACTCGCTTCTGTCCACGGAAATAGCTTTTTGGACACGCAGGTAACCGACGTTGGTTCCTGCCGCTTGTCTGTGACTGCCGTCGGCCTACCTTCTGCCAATGTCGATGCCTCTACAACTGCTTGTGACTGATGTCGGTTGTTCCTGACCGACGCTAGTGTCTGTGTAGACCCGAACCTGATAAACTATGCTCCTTGGTGAAGTTTTTAGCTCCACACCCTAACAATCTCCCACTTGGAGATAAACAGCTACACCAGTACTTGTACAGCAACATCTTCTAGCTCCTCCATCTTCAACTCAATCATGAAGACCAACAGAAGTTGAATGAAGATTCAACTTCTCCTTTGTAACTGGCTTGGTTAACATATCAGCAGGATTCCTATCTGTATGGATCTTCTCTAGCTTCAACTCACCATCTTCCAATACCTGTCGTATGAAGTGATACCTTAGCTGTATGTGTTTTGTTCTTGAATGAAAAGCTGAATTCTTGGCCAAATGGATTGCACTCTGACTGTCACTGTACAATCTGCAACTCTCATGCTCCCTACCAAGCTCATCCATGAATCGTGTCATCCATATCATCTCCTTGCTAGCTTTTGTGGCTGCAATATACTCTGCTTCTGTAGTTGACAAGGCAACAACCTTCTACAACTTAGATATCCAGCTAACCGCCGTTCCACCTACAGTAAACACATAACCTGTAGTGTTCCTCCTGCCATCCAAATCACCTGCCATATCTGAATCTACATAGCCATGTAGAGAAGTATCTGAACCTCCATAGCACAAGTGCCTACTGTTGGTTCCTCTCAGATATCTAAGGATCCACTGAATTGCTTTCCAATGTTCCTTACCTGGATTGGCCATATACTTACTTACCACTCCCACTGCTTGGGCAATATCCAGTCTAGTACACACCATTGCATACATCAAACTCCCTACTGCAGAAGAATATGGAACCTTACTCATGTACTCTACCTCTTCATATGAATTAGGACATTGTTCTTTACTTAACTTAAAATGTCCAGCCAAAGGTGTGCTTACCAGTTTAGCATCCTGCATATTGAACCATTTCAACACCTTGTCCACATAATCTTCTTGAGACAATATCAACCTGTGATTTTTCTTGTCTCTCTTAATGCTCATGCCAAAGATTTTCTTTGCTGCTCCCAAATCCTTCATAGCAAACGTTTGAGCTAATTTTACCTTAAGCTCTGAGATATCCTGCATGTGAGACCCTGCAACCAGCATGTCATCTACATACAACAATAGAATAATATATCTACCATTATCAAATCTCTTGAAATACACACAATGGTCTGATTGACACCTACTGTAGCCATGCTCAGTCATAAACCTATCAAATTTTAAGTACCATTGCCTAGGAGCTTGCTTGAGGCCATACAAGCTTTTCTTCAACCTGCACACAAACTTCTCCTTACCCTTGACCTCAAATCCTTCTGGCTGTTCCATATAAATTTCCTCATCCAAATCTCTATGAAGAAACGTTGTCTTAACATCTAGCTGCTCAAGATGCAAATCCTCAAAAGCAACCAAAGACAATACAACCCTTATTGAAGTCATTTTAACAACTGGAGAAAAAATCTCACCAAAGTCAATACCTGGCTTTTGTGCAAATCCTTTTACCACTAATCTGGCCTTGTATCTCATCTGTCCATTCTTGCCTTCTTTCAACCTGTAGGTCCATCTATTCTTAAGTGTTCTCTTACCAGTTGGCAATTCAACCAAATCCCATGTTTGGTTCTCTCTTAAGGACTCCAACTCCTCAACCATGCCACGCTCCCACTCACTCTTGGACTCCACCTGTATTGCTTCTTCAAAACTCTCTGGTTCTCCACCATTAGTTAGTAATAAATAATATAAAGAAGGAGAATATATAATTGGAGGCTTACTCATCCTTTCTGACCTCCTGATGGGTGTCTGAGACTCGTCTACAACACGCTGTCCACCCAAATTCTCTGATAGTGACCAACCTCGGTCATCTGTAGACCTATTACTAGCCAACGTCAGTTCTGCCTGACCGACCTCGGTACTTGTACGGCCGACGTCGGTCTCTGTATGACCGACGCTGATTTATGTCCTGTCGACGCCAGTTGCTAACCTGCCGACGTCAGTCTCTGTGTTTTCCTGTAAGTGATTATTTCTTTTTCCCGCGAGCTCATCTTGGACTTTGACCTCATCCAATTCACCATTGCTCTGCTCAGACTGATTCAACTTCCTTAGCTAATCACAATACATCACTCTTTTGTTGAAAACAACATCACGGCTCCTGATTACCTTGTTAGTTTCTAGATTCCATAATCTGTTACCAAAATCATCTAAGCCATAGCCAATAAATGTGCATCTCATAAACTTAGCATCAAGCTTCTTTCTATTTTCCTTATCTATATGCACAAAGGCTTCACAACCAAAAACTTTGAGATATGAGAGATCAACCTTTTTACCTGTCCATGCCTCTTCTGGGATGCCACCATCCAGAGCTGTAGAGGGTCCTCTGTTAATCAGGTACACTGTAGTGTCAATAGCTTGTGCCCAAAACTGTAAGGGCAAACTGGCATGCAATCTCATACATCTTGCACGCTCCATTATTGTCCTGTTCATCCTTTCAGCAATTTCATTCTGTTGAGGTGTCCTTAGAACCGTCCTTTGCCTACAGATTCCATGCATGTAACAATAATCTCTGAACTTATGACTGCAGAACTCACCACCATTGTCTGATCTCAGGCACTTTAATCTTTTACCTGTTTCATTCTCAACCATAGCTTTCCAAACTTTAAAAGTATCAAATACATCAGATTTTCTTCTAATACAGTAGATCCATACCTTCCTTGTGGCATCATCTATGAAAGATACATAGTACTGTGATCCTCCAAAGGAAGCAACCTGAGCCTGTCCCCACACATCTGTGTGAACAAGCTCCAACTTGTGCCTCTTCTTAGTAGACCCAGTTTTGAGAAAACTAACCCTTTTCTATTTTCCAAATACACAGTGCTCACAAAACTCTAGATCTATGCCTTTTAAATTTGAAAGCATACATTTGGACTTAAGAATTGACATCCCCTTCTCACTCATGTGGCCAAGCTTTGAGTGCCACAATTTAGCGTCCACATCTGAAGTAGATAATACAAAAGGAGATCTGTTAGTAACACAATTACACAAATAGAGAGTACCTTCTCTCTTACCTCTGGCCATAACAAGTGCACCCTTGGTCACCTTCTAAGATTCTGCTATGAGAGTTACTGTACAACCCTCATCCCCTAACTTTCCTGCAGAAATCAAATTTCTCTTCAAGCTAGGAACATGCATCACATCTCTCAACACCCATGTGTTGTTATTCTGCATCTTCAGCTACACTTTACCTTTGCCAATTATTTTACAGGGCTCATCATCCCCTAGATACACTATTCCAAAATCTCCATGGATATAGTCACTGAAATATTCCCTGTTAGGAGTAGCATGAAAAGATGCACCAGAATCTAATACCTAAGATTCTATATTATTGTGCAGAGAGAAAATTAAGGCATCCTGTGCAATACCTGCAATCTTGGCTTCTTCCTTTCTTTCGTGCTGGTTGTCCTCCTTAGGCTTTGACCAACAATCTCTGCTTATGTGCCCCATCTTTCCACAATTCCAGCATTGTGGCTTCCTGCCATTTCTAGATTTAGATCTGCCTTTCCCCTTTGACTTGGATCTTGCTCTGCCTTTCTTGCTCTTCTCTTTTTGCCTTCCCCTGCTCTCAAAACTTAAAGCATTCCCAGATGCCTCTTCTGTGCTTTTCTTGCATATTTCCTCATTCAAGATAACACTAACAACATCCTCTACTTTCAAAATATTTGATGCAGATGCAGTATTACTTACTGCCATTACTAAGCCATGCCAGCTTTCAGGCAAAGAACATAATATTAAAAGAGCTTTTATCTCATCATCAAACACTATATTCACTGAATTTAATTGATTCACAATACCATTGAAATCATTCAAATGAGTAGAAATAGATCCACCTTCATTCATATGCAAATTAAATAACTGCTTCATAAGATATACCTTATTGGAAGCTGAGGGTTTTTCATACAAATTTGCTAACATAGTCATCAACTCTACCGTAGACTTTGCCTGTGATAGATTGGATATCACAGTGGATGTTAGACTCAATCTTATAGACCCCAGAGCCTTTCTGTCAAGAACTTCTCATTCTTCATCCTCCATGTCTTTGGGCTTCTTTGCAATACCTCCTAACGGTAAGTAGAGATCTTTTTGATACAGATAGTCCTCTATCTGCATTCTCCAGTGTTGGTAATTTTTGCCATTGAACTTTTCCATTCTCAATTTACTTTCATCTACCATTGCTTCTCCCACTCAAACAGAAATCCCTGTAAGAACCTGTAATCAATACACACTACACAGATCTAAACCACCTGTTAGTGAACCTGAACTTTGATACCAATTATCAAGCTCTGAACCTGTAACCAAGGCTCTAATACCACTTATTAGGGGATCAATCCAACAATAGATTACAATTATGATAGCAATAAATGCAGAATTAAACTAGATTGACAAGTAATTAGAATGATAATAACAAGAACAAGAGATACAAGAAAACACCCTAAAAACTTGTATTAACAAAACTCTTTACAAAGGAATACAATTGAAGAAAGCTTCTTTCTTCCACACCTCTCCTAGGTGTATAGATCTCTCAATAGATCTCAATTCCTCAAGATCTCTCTCTCAAGAACAATCAACTCCAACAAGCCTAGATTGATTCAATTCTGTACTGTTCTTCTCACACAATGAATTACAATAATTCACTACAAACTACTACAAAGCTAAGAAGATCTAATTCTACATATAGAATTAGGATACTTGAGCATGTAAAACCAACAAGCAGTTAAGCCACTTGAACAAGGGCTCTAAAAATAGTAATGCTAACAATAGAGATGCGTGCTTGAGTCCACAACTCAAACTTATCATGCAAACACTTGCTTCTGTCCACAGAAATAGCTTTCTGGACATGCAGGTAACCGACGTCGGTTCCTGCCGCTTGTCTGTGACCGCCGTCGGCCGACCTTCTACCGACGTCGGCACCTCTGCAACTACTTGTGACTGACGTCGATCACTCTTGACCAACGCCGGTGTCTGTGTAGACCCGAACCTGATAAACTATGCTCCTTGGTGAAGTTTTTAGCTCCACACCCTAACAGGCAAGAGGCCAATTCACCCTCACAAAAACCTCCTTTGGATTCCTCATTCTATGTCAAATTCAATGAGTGGTTGAAAGGCCACTTTTTCTCTCATAACAGGCATTTTTTTAATATTTTAGTTTTTTTTGCAAAAACACTAGTTTATGAAAAAATTGAACCTTTAATATCTTGCAAACGGTAGCTCGGATTTGGGTGCCATTTTTTACAAAAGTGTTTGTAATTCAATTCTCCATAGTTTAGGCTTGTTATTTGATAAAAATGCACTAGTTTATAAAGTGCCTAAAATTTGGGTCTCTCGAGACGCATTTTTGGCTGAGTCCGACATCCTATTTGCTTTAGTCTTGCACTGATTGCTTTAAGACACATTCTCGGCTAATTCTGACGTATTTTGAGTGTGCACTTGCATATTTGGGGGGGGCTCAATATTTTGGGGGGGTGTGATTGCTTTTCACAACTTGCATATCTTTGCTTTCATTTTCCTTTCTGCATAATTTCACAACTTGCAATCAAAACAACTTCACCTAAATTTAGCAAAAAATGGATTCTTTTCAACTAAAACCCCTAACACCCTTCAACTATCATAAATGGAAGGTTAAAATGTCAATCATTTTTAGAAGGAAAGGGTTGTATAGGATCACCATGGGTACTGAAGTAAAACCCAACACTGATGCTGAAAAGGTCAAGTGGTACAACCGTAGTGATGAAGCCTAGAGATTACTAAGCTTGTCTGTGTCTCTAGAACTTCTCTTTCATATAGAATCCTCCTAGACTCCCAATGACATATGGGAAACCTTAGAAAAGTTATTTGGGAAGCTTGATGAGATGAGAGGTCATGAGCTCGGAAATGAACTCATAAGTCTAAGTCCTAGCAACTTTGACACCCTACAGGACTTCTTCACTAAGTTTAAGGCCCTTAGATTTCAATTAAAAGAATGCAAGATAGAGAAAAAAGATGATCAACTCATTATTTCTATTCTTGCAAAGTTAGGTCCAAGCTATTCAATCTTTGTCTCCACTTTCCATGCCACAAAAAGTGCCCTTGGCACTACATGGAAAATGCCTTCCTTGGATTCATTCATTGCCGACTTGACTAAGGAGCAAGATAAGCTAATTCAAATGGGCACAATGAAGTCTACTCAACCTCAAGCTTTGATAGCTAGAAATGGTAAGGATAAGACTTCAACAAAGGAGAAGAAGAAAAAGAACAAGGACCAGGAGAAGAAGAAAGAAAACACCAATCTTGCCAAAAACAACATTGACACTTCCTCTTCCAATGCTAAACCTAAGAAGTAAAAGGTTAAGTGTGCCTATTGTAAAAAGATAGGGCATGATGAACACAAATGCATGAAGAAACAAATAGATCATCTAACTCATCTTCTAGAGAAGAACAATATAGGTGTTCCTAAGTCCATCAAGCAGAATTCATCTACCCAAGATTCTACCAAGGCAAAAGGCAAGGGTAAGAAGAAAGAAAAGGGTAAGGCCCTTGTAGCTACAGTAGCTTCTACATCTTCATGGGTTATTGACTCGGGTGTTTCTCACCACATGGGCTCTTCACTAGTTGAGTTTTCATCTTTAGAACCTTGCATTATGAATTCAATTAGTTTGGGTGATGACACTTTAGTTTCTATTGCAGGGAGAGGGTCAATTGAAATCGAAGGAGGAACATTCAATAATGTTCTAAGTGTTTCTTCTCTTTCAACCAATCTCCTATCATTGTACCAAATAACTCACATTGGTTGGGGTATGAGAGTTGAATTTTCACTAGATTTAGTGGCTATCAGGGAGTTGCATAGTGATACTATAGTGGCAGTGGGTAGGGCAGATCACCAAACTAGGTTATACACCTTCTCACATTTTGCATAAAAATTCTTCTCCAATAGCATTATTGACTCATTCAGATGGAGTTAGCAAATTATGGCATGAGCGGTTTGGCCACCTTAACTACCACTACCTTGAGCAACTTTGCAAAAATAACATGGTCATTGGCTTGCCTCATGTCCAATTCTCAAAAGGACTTTGCGAAGGGTGTTTCCTTAGGAAGCATCCCGAAGAAAAATTTGACAAAGGCAAAGCTTGGAGGGCTTCTCAACCTTTGGAGTTAGTCCACAGTGATGTATCGGGACCCTTTCCCAAACCATCTTTCACAAGGGCCAAGTACATCCTCACTTTCATTGATGATTTCTCTAGGTACACTTGGATATATTTTCTCAAATAAAAGTCTAAAGTGTTTGAAAATTTTCTAGACTTCAAGGCTCTTGTTGAGAAATAGAGTGAGAAATCCATCAAGGTTCTTTGAACTGATAATGGAGGGGAGTATGTTAGCATCAGGTTTGAGCAGTTTTACACCACAGAGGGGATTGATTTGTAGTGCACAGTCACTTATAGTCCTTCACAGAATGGGGTTGTAGAATGCAAAAATAGGTTCTTGAAAGAGATGGGTAGCTATATGATTCACTCTAAATCCTTAGCACCACAGTACTAAGCCAAAGCCATCAATTATTCTTGCTACATTCAAAATAGGGTTCCTCAAAAAGCTTTGAAAGGGAGAACACCCTTTGAAGCTTGGCATAAAAGGAAACCTAATGTTGAGCACCTTAGAATTTTTGGATCCCCAGCCATGGCCCACATTCTAAAGAAGAAATGCAAAGCTATGGAATGTTAGTCCAAGCCTTGCATCTTTGTAGGATATCTGGATGCTATTAAGGGATATCACCTTCTAGATCTAGTCACTCATTAGTTATTTATCAAGAGAAGTGTCCATTTTTAGGAGAGTCCTAGAGACTCAACACTACACTTCTTTTCTCTCATCGAATCTACTTCTTCATGATGATTCCTCATCAGATTCAGATCAGCCACAGCAAGTTCTTAAGCTAGAGACATCTTCTTCGTCTTTGAGTTCAGACAGCAAGGATAGTGATGTAGAGTCATCCACCTCTAGTCAGTTAGAGGATGAGGAGTTAGCACCTGACTCACCCACTTTTGGGCCACTTTGGGCTAGATAAACACTTGAGAGTACTAAAACTTGGGCAGGAGATCCCACAGATGATAGACGTACTAGGGGGATTTTTAGAGAGATCCATATGCCTTCTTTGCTATAGTTTTAGATCCATAGACTTTTCAAGAGGCATCAGGGGTACCTGAGTGGGATAGTGCTATAGAGGAAGAATATTCTTCCTTAATCAAAAATTACACTTGGGACTTGACTTCACTTCCTAAGGGAAGAAAGATGGTTCGATGTAGGTGGATATATCAGACCAAGTTTGTAGCAGATGTGTCGATTGATAAGTACAAGGCATGATTGGTCGCCAAGGGTTTCTCACAGGTGGCAGGCATTGCCTACTCAGAGACCTTTGCACCCATTGCAAACATGACTTCTATCTGACTCACCTTGGCTATTGTCATAGCACATGGTTGGGATGTGCATCAGATGGATGTGAAGAGTGCCTTTCTTCACAGAGACCTAGAGGAGGAGATCTACATGGAGTAGCCATCAAGATTTGTTCAAGATTCTTCCTTAGTATGTAAACTTAAGAAATCTATCTATGGCCTCAAACAGGCCCCTCGGGCTTGGTATGCCAAGATGGATTCCTTCCTTCTCACAGTGGGTTTCACTAGGTGCCATTTTGATCCCAATGTCTACTTCTTGTGGCAAGATGATTCGCTCTTGATTTTGGTTCTAGATGTTGATGACCTTTTGATCACCGGGAGTTCTTCATCGGCTATTGCAGTGGTGAAGGCATCTCTTCAGGATAGATTTGACATGACAGACTTGGGTTTGTTGCACTACTTCCTTGGCATCAAGATCTCATAATCAAATTTAGGGATTTCTCTTGCATAACCTAAGTATGCTCTTGACTTATTGGCTTAGTTTCACATGGCTGATTGTAAGCCATCTCCAACTCCCTTTCTATCAGGAGTCAAGCTTGAGGTTGATTGTTTTTCACCATTGGTTGATGCCACTCAGTATCAACAACTTGTTGGTAGTCTCATTTACTTGACTCACATCAGGCCTGACATATCATATACAGTGGGACTTGTTTTCATATTCATGCAAGAACCTCATGAGCTGCATTGGAAAGTAACTAAGAGGATCTTGCATTACATACAGGGTTCACATAGATATGAGATTCATTACAGATTTGGCATAAAGGTTGACTTGGTTGGATATATAGATTCAGACTGGGCTGGTGATTCACATACTCACAAGTCCACTTTTGGTTACAGTTTCTCTCTAGGTTCTGGTCTTATCAGTTGGTCTAGCAAGAATTAGAATGCTATTGCTATATCATCCATAGAGGCAGAGTACAGGGGAGTTGTTAATGCAGCAACTGAGGCTATTTGGCTTCAGGGGATACTTTTTGAGTTTGTCATTCCTATCAAGCAGCCCACCATCATTTATTATGACAACCAGAGTACCATTCAAATTTTCAAGAATCTAGTTCAGCACCAATGGACCAAGCACATAGAGATTCACATGCATTTCATTCGAGAGCTTATTCATAGTCAGGTCATTGACTTGATATTTTGCCAGTCTTCAGAGTAGGTTGTAGACATCTTCACCAAACCTTTCACTGAGAGCAAGTTCATTCATCTACGAGCTCTTCTTGGGGTATGGTCTACAGTAGCATCATCTTCAAGGGGGGCTTTCTAGCCTCTTCTTTATTTTATGTCTCTCTTTTGGAGGGGAGTTTTTTCCTATGGTTTTTCTCCTTTTCTCTATCTTATGGGAGATTGCATTTGTACATGGGTACCTCATCAGGCCTAGTTGCCGGGACCCATCTTATAATTCCACACTACCCACCTAAGCTGCGCTTATGGGGGTTATTAGTGTAGGTTTTTATTTTTCCCTATTTATTAATTAGGTAAATTTTATTTCTTATGCATACTTAGAGTTTTCCTACATTTGTGGGATAGGCTAGCTTATGTGGAGGTGTGTGTCATAGATGTGTCATAGGTGTCATAAGAATGTCATAAGTAACTCCCTTGATGTGAGTTACTTCTCTATTCTTAACACCTTGTCACCACCTTTCATGGAGGAGTTACTGTCTATTCTTGGGGTGCCTTGTCCACCTTTTGTGGAGGAGTTACATATTCTCTTATATGTATTCCTCACTTTGGCCATCTCATGTTAATCAAATTTTGGTTTTCTCCATTTTGTCTTGTGCAATTTATCTTCTTGTGTTATTTTCAAATTGCTTTAGCATCTATGTGGTGTGCACTTGCTTCAACTTGTGTGATCACGTCTCCATTGCACTCGCATTATCCGGATTCTGGCAATAACTCTAATAATTACATATGTTTGATGGAAGCATTTATCCTTATTTACATCTTAGATATTTTAAAGCTTATATGGTTAAATATAATAATAATCATATTCTATTAAAAATAATCCTAAAAATTTAAACTCAAAAAATATTAGGATTGGTTTCATTCCTTTCCTAGTGGGTCTTTACATACATATCTAGAATTAGAAGAAACATTTTTAATGTGATATATTATGAATATGGAACTAAGAGCTACATATGAACATTTACCCAATCTTCACCAAGGGAAATTAGAGCCAATTTATGATTACATTTTATGATTCAAATTGTGTATGCATCAATTGATATATCAAACAATAGATTGGAAATACAATATATATTTAGTAGAGGCCTCATTTATCCTCTCAAATTAGAGCTTCTTTATGACACTTTTGATACATTTCAAGCTATTTTTTTGTAAGACTCTTACTTTAGAAGAAAAATTAACACCTAATTCTACTCCAATAGAGGCACATGAAGACATTATACTATAAATAAGATACATACAATGATTTTAAGGCAACCAAAAACCATGCCACACCCTAGGGCACGTTTTATAATCAAATAAATTCAAGTGAAGGTTCTCAACAAAGCGAAAGAATCAATTTACAGAGTGGTACCTAAAGTGAATATACCTTTTTATAATAAATGATAACCACTTAAATTTGATAGTTTCAATTATCAACCACAAAATATTTTACAAAACACTATTAGATAGGAAGATAATCACTTTCTCCTTATAATTACTATCATCCTCCTCATCCTTTCAAGAAAATTAAGATTAAGAAATTTTGTGTTTATCTTGACATTAATGTATATTTGTAAAATTATTGTTATACATTATGATAAAATATTACACAACTAGCTAATATAGGGGTTATTACATTTGAAAAAATTGACACTCAGTCAACAAGATCCCCTTATCCATCTACTACTCATTTAATGAATAACTAGATTTCCCAGGGTGTTCATCAGAAGGAACCAATGGTTTCTTATAATTATACCCAAAGTGAATATGTTTATTTATAATATATGATTACCACTCAAATTTGATAGTTTCAAAGATTAACCACATGATATTTATAAAGACTATTAGATATGAAGATAATCACTTTGCCTTTTGATTACTATCATTCTCCTCATGGTATTGATAAAATTAAAGGCAAAACATTATGTATTTATGGTGTCATTAATGGACATTGGGAGAAACATTTTTATGCATTATGATAAAATATTACACAACTAGTTGATAGAGGGGTTATTACATTCAAAAAAAATTGACACTTGATCAACAAGATACCCTTCTCCATCTAATTATACTACTCATTCGGTGAAGTCCAAGATTTCCCAAGGCATTCATCACAAAGAACCAATGGTTTCTCAAACTTATACAAATGATGTTTCTAGGATAAGATCTTATTCTAGTGCACATTCTATTATGGTTGATCTATCACTAAACATTCCCATCACAAAATCATTAGTCCATTGAAATCTACCTAGAATATAAATTAGAGAAGCAATGTTGTAAATGATATAGTCCAATATAATATAAGTACAATTACATTTCCATCTAAACAAATATGGATACAAAATTTAAATCGAGAGACTATAGATCATAGTAAAATGCAAGTCAAAAATATATCACAACAATATTAGAAAAAGAGAGGTATTCAATCTATTTAACAAAAGGATCACCAACAAATTACAATATACTATAGTAATTTATTATTACCCAAATAATGGGATAATAAATAATGAGTATCAAAATAACATATAAAACCATTACATTGAATACATCTAATTAAAGATAATACATGCATATAAAGTAAACCTATGATAATCAAATAAGCCATAAGCCATAATAAAAATGCAAAATTTAAAACCATGTGCAATAATCAATATCCTTAAGAAAAAAATAATTAAACTCATCATAATATATATGGATCAAAATTTTATAATAAAATCAATAAAAAATTTAGATAACATCCCTTGATGAAAATGAATCCTCACTACCACTATATCTACCAACCATAAAGGTAGAGGATCCACTATCCCATTTATGACTACATGATCAAGACCTATATCATCACACACTCTCTCAAAAAACACCAAAATCTATCATGGTTTGTGCATGTTTTGAATGTAACACATTATATCAATCCAAAAAAATCTCTAGATTGATTATTGTTTGGCATGGCTATTGGTTGTTTATCCAACTCAGCCTAAAGACCATCTCACTCATTTGAAACTAAAATATAGGAATTATTATAAATAACAATAGGATCAAAAATGGGTGCATCAACACCCATTATATGGTCTTCTCTACCAAGTAATTCACTTTCAATTATATCAAAAGGCATATCTTGTGTCAAGGTATGAACAAATGCATAAACCATCATCGACAAATACTCATAACCTAAATAAGAGATATATAAGATATCAAAAATCTATATATAAAACAAAGGTACATACTCAAAACAATCATAAATAAAAATGTATACTCACAAGTAACTATAGCAATGGCTATAGTGGTAGTTATAACATCAATTGGAGATAGATGAGGTATACCCTAACCTTTCATCTCCTCCTCTTGTTCCTATATCTCCTCCTACCTAAACTAGAGGCACCCTATTTAGATCTATAATGATAAGAAAAATAATATGCAATATAGCCCCTATCCACCAATGTATATAAATCGTGGTGCACCCAACATCATCCAAATCTAAAGCCACAAGTAGAGGATCAATAATTTTTGAAGGTAATGGTGAAAGGTGTTCTAATTCTAAATTAGATGTGGATCATAATATGGTATAGATAGGGTTAATAATATAGAAATTAATAATCACAAGGGTGATAAATAGGTCTATATCAGGCTAACTAATTGAAAAACTTAGATAAAACATATACTAAATTTATCACAATAAGCTATGCTAAAAATAAGAAACATAGTTATGTATTATAATGATAATGAAAATAGGATATTTAGTTGGTTTTGATGCTAATATATATTTGTATTTGGAACAAATAGGAAGCAAACTAGAAGAATGTTCTAGAAAAATCACCAAATTCTAGATTAAGTGCCCTTGTACCTATGGATACTTGCATCAATCTGGGATGGTTACATCAACACTAATATATGGATTAGACATAAGTGTATAATATATAATACCTATTGAATCTATATGCAACCACCTAGATGCTTATGGGTTTTTCATTGCTTTTACTCTAGTGTAGTTAGATCTAGGTCATGGATTCTTACTCCTTATCAAATGATAAAACCCTAGTTCTTCATCTTCATAGTGGTTATGGTAAAAATTGGTTTGTGAGATCATAGTGTCGAGTTTACCAAAATACCCCTTTATCAATGAATTTTTCCTACATATCCAATAATCTGAATAGGGCCTTAGACTTATTTGGTTCTCCCTACATGTTGGTTTATGTGTTGATGCAAGAGCATTACTCTAAGGGAGAATTTTTATCTAATTTTGGTTTTTTTGAATTCAATTAGGTTTTATAATTCTTTGGATGGATTTAAAAGGCCCTAATCATTCTTATATTTCAAACTAGTAGCCTAGGATTGCATCTAGGTAGTGCAATTTTCAAATTTAGAATTTTCTCGCCAAAAATAGTTGTGTTCAAAATTTGAATTTTTGGTTTGTTTTAGGACCTATAGGGGTGTGTGAAAGGATTGAATAAGTTTATTAACAAGTTTTAATGTCATTAGATACCCCTTGAACCATTTACAAGGGTCAAAATGACATGTAACTAGGAAAGCTACATTGGTGCTTTATCACCTTTTCAAAATTGTCATGTAACCATTGATAAGGCTTCTCCAAATTAGTCACACCAGTTATCTTCTAGAAAAAGGTGTAATTTTATAATGGTAGATATTTATTTCATGTTTTTAAGATATAACAATTGAATAAAAAGGAGAAAAAGACTCCTATTTTTACATAATTCGCAAGCCCTATTGAGATGATAATGGTTGTTGTTTATAAATTGGACATGTCTTGTTGATGAATAAATAAATTTGATATTTGTTTTATAATGTGTTTTGGAGGATAACATAAATTTTCATTGTGTGTATTTTTTCTAAGATATAAATAAAATAATAACCCTAATTAAAGAAATCAAATACAGACCCTTTCTGAGTTGTTTGAATTACCTACAGATTGTGCATTGTAAGATCATCAAAGAAACGGAATTGAAAACTATTTAAGGACATTCAAGAAGGTGTATTATAAACTATTTGAGGTTTTAAGATATATATATATAATAAATAAAACATTGATGTATAGGCATATCTAAAATAGACCCTATTTTCTATAGCAAGCTGTATGTGCCTGGACTATATGCTCATTCTAAGGAAGGGAATTAAACTTTGAATCTATTTTCACGAGTCAATACATGATGAGGTAAGTTATTAAATGTTATTAAAGCCTCTTTGTAACTTTTTTTGTATTGAAAAGTATGTTGTTCACCCTTATAAGAATACAGACTTATATATTATCATTTTCTTGACACAATCAGGTATATTTTATTATGAAAACCTAAGATAATTGATTGGTAAGGGACATAAAAAGTTTGAAATACTTTATCAAGGTCAAGATAGACCTAGGAAACCTATTTTTTATCTTTAAAATCCATTAATACTTTCACAATTGATTTTACATTGCTCTCAGGCTGAGATAGAGTTACAAAAGCCCTAAACTAGGGTTTTAGCCATAACTATTATTCTAACTATCAAAATTTCCCAAAATTCTATAGTTTGGTCTTATTCAATGTGTTTTAACTAATTCATATAGTTTCAAATGTGTACAGATTAATAGGTATAGGTTTTTTTGAATTGTCTTGTGATTAGGCTTGAGGAGGCCTAATTGGGGAAGGCTAGTAGTTAGAAAGTGGGTCTATATGTAGACTTAGACCTTGAAATTGGTAAATAGGTGGGTCTCCATAGAGGGTATCTAGAAATACTTTTGGTTTCTCCTAAATCAATGTACCTTTTCTATACAATTAATAAAATAGTGAAAATAGGGACACTAGGTAAGGTCAAGAGCCTAGGGTGTTTAGGAAGGAACTCCAAGTTGAGACTTTTGTTAGGGAAACCCTAAATAATTTTGGTATCAAAGCTAGTTTGGATACTTGATAACAATTGGAAGAGAGAATATCCTTTGGAGGAGATAACCATAGGTACTTTTTTTATAGATTGTCTGAACAAGGATCAAAATGCCACCTAGGATAAATAGAGATGCTACAAAGAACCAAGCGAACCAAGATACTATGTTGGTAGAACTAAAGGACCTTAGAGTTAGTTTGGATTCTAGGTTTACTTATATAGAATGAAACCAAAGAAGATGAGTCCTAACAGGGGACTTGAGTGACAGGGAAGATGAACCACAAGATCATTAGGCAAGAAAATAGAGAGGAAATAGTTGAAGGACCTGAAGAGAAGGGTATAGAAAGACTCTTGAAGGTGCTTATGGGTCAAGTATCTAAATTAAAGGTGGAATTTCACACCTATGTATGTGGTCTTGATGGATAAGAACTCATGGATTGGGTGAATGAGTTAGACAACTATTTTAAGTATGAAGAGGTACCTGATGAGAAGGTCAAGTTTGAAAGAATCAAATTGAAAGGGCATGCTTTATTATGGTGGGACTTCACACAAGATGAGAGAAGAAAGAAGGGGAAGAATAAGATAAATTTTTGGGATAGAATGGTTACCCAGATCAAAGGTCATTCTTTCCAGGTGACTAAGACAAACTTATTCAGATAATTACAAAACTTAAAGCAAAAAGAAATGATTATGAAGGTACATACTAAAGATTTTTATACGCTGACCATTAGGTCAAGACATGTTGAGGAAGATAAAGAGAAACTTGCAATTTATTTTAATGGCCTAAGGTATAACCTACAAGATAAACTAGCACTTGTTATCCCAATAACACTAGAGGAGTGCTACCAATTTGTACTCAAGGTTGAAGTGTAGACACCAAAAAAGTGTCTAACCCTTGGTCACCTTCCCACTTGGTCCATTCCTAACCCATCCCTAAAAATTACTAATTTAAAATAATTAACTTATTTTGAATTAACCCCCCCTCCTTGGACACATCACCCATGACACCTCACCTAGGACACCTCACCTTGGACTAATTCCCATCCTATGACTCACCCAAGACCTATTCCTACTTCTCTCTAACCACCTAACAAACTCTCGTGCATATTTAGCACAACCCTCGACATTCTCCAATGGATGGTGCACTTGGCAGATGAAAAATGTGCTTGGTGGCTCTTTTTGCCCATTTTAACCCCGCCGACGTCGGTCAAGTGTCGGCCGACGCCGGCAGAATCGCCGACGTCAGTTATACTTAACCAATTTTTCAAACTCTTTGAGGATCCCAATCAAAAATTAGCTAATCTCAGGAAGCAACTCATGAATCCTTCAATCTTTAGTCTTCGACCATCCATCAATCTGCAAAATCTCTCAGTCAAGCCTCTCACTCTCTCCCTCAGGTGCAACAATAGCTTTAGGGTTCTCCATTAGCAACAGGTTCTCCACACAGGCTACATCAACAGCAGGTACAGGAATCATCAGTATCACATCTTCCACAAGGCACAGGTAAGTATACTGTCTGTGTTTTTATTCTCTTTTCAGTTATTACTTTCAAATAATATCTCCCTAGACTAGACTGTTAACCAACCCAGACCCAAATCTTGACTTATCCACCTCCCTGTTTCCTCCATCCTCTATCAGACCATACACTCTGCCCATTCAACCAAACTCTCAGACCCAGACCCCAGACCATTCAACCAAGCCCAAAACTTTGTCTCAAGACTATTAACAAACCCAGACCCTTCCTTGGCCTTGTCCACAGACCAAAACCCTGACCAGACTCTATCCACAGACCACAGACCTGCCCAGACCCCGTCCAAGCTACTGCCCCGACCGACGCCAATCACTACCCCAACCGATGTCGGCATATTAACTAACGTCGACATCTTGACCAATCGACGCCGGTAGGATTACTGATGCCGGGGACTATGATCAGTTCGATAGCGTCTTTCAAGTAAGCTTTTGCTTCCCTTTTTCATTTCAATCTTTTATCACTTTAGTATTTTATATTCTGCTATTTATCAGACATACTTCTTTTTTGATTAGTGGGTTTATATCCCTTAAGGAAGTCTTCATAATTTTGGGATCAAGCTTTCACTTGGCAACCCACCATCTATCCATTTAACACCTTCTTTTGTCCAAGTTTCTTTCTTTGCAGGTGTCATTCCTCCATAGCCAAAGAGGAGTACTCACAGCGTCTGGATTACGGTGCGCAGACTATATCCAGGTACACATCAAGCCTTGGCCATTCCTTCTTAAGTTTCTTTAATTCTCTCCTTTGAAAATTGAAAGCAAAATTTGAATAGAAACATTCAGATAAGTTGAATAGGAAAATAATCAAAAAAATAAAGGGGTATAAATTTCAAAGGTAGAGGACATCAAGGGGGAATAAATTTCTCACAAAGAAGTCATAAATGTGAGTCAAGAAATTCACAAGAGTAGTCCACTAATTCAATAGGTGGATTTAGAGGTAGGAGACCTTTTAATCAAAATGGTTATTCATCAAGGGGTAGAGGATCAAATGGATTTGCAGGAAAGTGTTTCAAGTGCAATAATTTTTATAGCCATAATTAATGGGAGTGCCTAGAAGACCAGCCAGTAAGAAGCCCAAGAAATGAAGGGAGAAATCAAATTGCACAAGGAGGTGAGGAAGAGAGTGTTTGCTCTACATCACACATGCAAGAGCTTAAATTAAGAGAACCATTTCTCATGAGGAGGGTGTTGATAAATCCACCCAAGGAGAAGGAGCCACCACAAAGGAAGACTCTTTTTAGGACATCTTGCAAATGCCAAGGTAAGTGTTATAAAATGGTTATAGATTTAGGAAGTGCATATAACCTTGTTTCATTAAAATGCTTAATAAGCTTGGGTTGAAGAAACTACCTCACCCCACTCCATACAAGTTAGCATGGTTTAAAAAGGGAGAGCAAGTCTTGGTGAGTGAACAAAGTTAGGTAGAATTACAAATTGGAACATATAAATACAAGGTGATTTGTGATGTCATCCCAATAGATGTGTACTATGTGCTTCTTGGGAGGCCTTGGAAATATGATAAGAAAACTACTCATGATGGAAGAAGGAACATATACACTTTGATCAAGGATAGAATTAGTCACACTTTGTTTCCCTTAATGGATGAGGAGAGTGATCAACAAGTTAGCTCACATGTGATGCTAATACGTGGTAAAGAATTTTTGAATGATATGCATAAATAATAGATAGGATTTACTTTGGTCATCAATCCTATGACTATTATGAAAGCCACTAATATCAATGGGTTACCACAAGAGATATAATAAATGTTGTAGAAGTCTACAGACATAGTTATTAATGAGCTGCCCAATACATTGCCACCTATGAGGAGCATAACACACCATATAGACTTTGTACCTAGAGGAAGTCTACCTAACCAAGCAGCCTAAAATATGACCCCACAAGAGAATTTTGAGATCAAAATATAAGTGCAATATTTACTTGGTAAAGGGATGATCAAAGAAATCTTGAGTCCTTGTGCAGTGCCTATATTGTTGGTGTCAAAGAAGAAAGGTGAGTGGAGAATGTGTATTGATTCTAGGACCATAAATAAGATCACTATAAGATATATATTTCCACTTCATAGGATGGAGGATTTGGTGGATTTCTTGATTGGAGAAAGCTAATTTTCCAAGGTTGACATCAAGAGTGGATATTACCAAATAAGAATCAGGCAAGGTGATGAGTGGAAGAATGATTTCAAGATAAATTATGGTTTTTATGAATTGTTGGTTATGTCATCTAGTTTGACCAATGCACCAAACACTTTTATGAGATTAATGAATTAGGTATTAAAATATTTCATAGGAAATTTTGTAGTAGTATACTTGGATGAGATATTAATCTACAGTCAAAGCAAGGAGGAACATCTTCATCATTTGGAGTTGGTCATGAGGAGGTTGCAAGAAGAGAGGTTATTGATCAACCTCAATAAGTGTGATTTCATAAAATCAAAGTTGTTATACATTGGATTTTTCATATCACAAGGCATGTTAAAAATGGACAAGAACAAGGTGAAGGTAAAAATAGAGTGGCCAACACCTAGGACAACAAGAGAGGTAAGAAGTTTTGATGGTCTAGAAAGTTTTTATAAGAAGTTTATAATGAATTTTAGTGGAATATGTGCTCCCATAATTGACACCATCAAGGGAGACAAGAAAAAAATTTTGTGGAATGAGAAAGTAGAGAAGAGTTTCTAATACTTGAAGAAAAAAAATCATGGAGCAGCCAATACTAGCATTGTTAGACTTCAACAAAGTGTTCCAAATAGAGTGTGATGCAAGTGGTGTAGCCATAGGGGAAATCCTAATCCAAGAGGGTAGACCTATATCCTATTTTATTAAGAAGTTGAATAATGCCAAGAAGAAGTACTCATCCTATGACTTGGAGTTTTATGTAATCATGCAAGCATTGAAAAAATGGAGGCATTATGTCATGCCAAAGGAGTTTATAATATAAATAGATAATCATGTACTTCAATTCATCTCCAATCAACCCAAATTGAACCAAAAACATGTGAAATGGGTGGAATACATGCAAAATTTCACCTTCACCATCAAGCATAAACAAGGACAAAGCAAAAAGGTTTTAGATGCATTGAGTAGGAGAGTCTAATTGGTGCATGAGATTTAGTTAGAAAGATTTATATGAGGATTATGAAGACTTAAAAGAAGCATACCATGCATCCAAGTACCCAAGTACACTCAATATGGATCCATGGTTAGATATTATACTTCAAGATGGATTATTGTTCAAAGAAATATAGTTGTATGCACCCAAAATCCCTATAAGAGGAAATCTGATCCAAGAGAAGCATAGTGGAACCATGGTAGGCCACCTTGGGCTTGATAAGACATTATATTTGCTTACTAGGCTCTACTATTAGCCTAGAATGCAAGAAAAAGTAAGGAAGTATGTGGAAAGGTGGAAGATTTTTCAATTGGCAAAAGGCAAGAGCACTAATGCAGGTTTGTATCAACCCTTACTAGTCCCAAATAGGCCTTGAGAATCTATAAGTATGGACTTTTAGATGTGATTACCTAGGATACAAAGGGGTTTTGATTCAATTTTTGTAATTGTTGATAGATTTTATAAAATGTCACACTTCATACCATGTAGAATCACTAATGATGCCACACATGTGGCCAATTTATTTTTCAAGGAGGTAGTGAGACTTCTTGTTTTTTATAGGGATGCCAAGTTTCTTGGTCACTTATAGAGGACATTATGGAAGAAACTAGGTACAAATTTGAGTTTGATTTCAGCTTGCCATCCTTAAATAGATGGTCAAATTGAGGTGGTGAATGAAAATTTAGGGAGCTTGTTGAGGTATTTATCCAAGGACCATCCTAAGTGATGGGATCTTATGTTGCCTCAAGCAGAGATTGCTTATAATGATTCTACCAACAGGAGCATTGGTATGAGTCCATTTTATTTAATCTATGGCATGCATCCTATAGTTGTATTTGAGGTTAGAAATATCAGCTATATGAATAAGAGAAGTGCTAAAGGTGAAGATTTTGCAATGGCAATGAAAGAGGTACATGAATAGGTAAGAAAGCATTTGGAGTATAGTGTTGACAAGTACAATAAAAAAACAAATTTAAGTAGAAAAGAAGTGAATTTAAAAGTTGGGGACTTAGTCTTATCTCATTTTAGGAAGTAAAATTACCCAAGAGGTGAATACAACAAGTCGAAGATGAAAAATAT
The DNA here is from genome assembly GCA_037957365.1 of Torreya grandis. Taxonomy (NCBI): domain Eukaryota; kingdom Viridiplantae; phylum Streptophyta; class Pinopsida; order Cupressales; family Taxaceae; genus Torreya; species Torreya grandis. The sequence goes on from JARHVA010002149.1 coordinate 634,445, forward strand.
AGTCCCTTGCAAGATTCTTAGAAGGTTTGCAAACAATGCATATGAATTAAAATTGCCTAGTGGGGTAGGAATTTTACCTATCTTAAATGTTGTAGATTTTTACCCTTTAAAATAAGGATATGAATGAGGAAACATAGAAAATGATGCATCTACAGTAGGCCCAAATTGGGCAACATAGTTTCCTAAGGCCAAGACAGAAGAGATGGAATGCATATTAGACAAGTAGATGATCAAAAGGACTAGAGACAAATCATACTTCAAGTATCTGGTCAAATGGAAGAATAAACTAGTATAATATGTCATGTGTATTACTGATCATGACATATATAAGCAAGGGAGTACCCTGGAAGCACTCATGGACAATAGCCCATGAGTTCTTTTTCCTTTCCCTGGGAGTATGATACAGAAACATCACTCTGAGGGAGATTTTTTGTTTAATTTTGGCTTGTTTGCATTAAATTAGGTTTTATAATGATTTTTATGGAATTAAAATTCCCCAATATTTCTTATATTAAAAATAGTAGCCTGGGATTGCATCTAGGTAGTGTAAATTTCAAATTTAGGATTTTCCAGCCAAAACTAGTTGTGTTCAAAATTTGAATTTTTGGTTTATTTTAGGACCTATAGGGGTGTGTGAAAGGCTTGAATAAGTTTATAAAAAAAATTTAAATTTCATTATATACCCCTTTAACCATTTACAATGGTCAAAAGTGACATGTAACTAGGAAATCAAAATTGGTGTTTTGTCACCTTTTCAAAATTGTCATGTAACCATTGACAAGGCTTCTCCAAGTTAGTTAAACCAGTTATATTCTATAAAAAAAGGTGATATTTTCAAATGGTATACAATTATTTCATGTTTTTAAGAGACAAAATTTGAATAAAAAGAAGAAAAATACCCTTGTTTTTGTAGATTCAATTCACATGCCCTATTGAGACGATAATGGCTGGTGTTTGTAAATTGGATGTGTCTTGTTGATAAATAAGTAACTTTGATAAAAAATTTCCAATGTGTTTTGGAGAATATAATATGTTTGTCTTGTGTGTATTTTTTCTAATATATAAATAGAAAAAGAACCCTGATTAAAGAATGTAAATAGAGACCCTGTTCTAAGTTGTTTGAATTACCTACAAATTATGCATTGTAAGATCATCAAAGAAATGAAATTGTAAAGTTTTCAAGGATGTTAAGGAAGTTTTATTATAAATTGTTTGAGTTTTTAAGATATATTTATAAAAAATAAAACCTTGATGCACAAGCATCTCTAAAATAGACCCTATTTTCTATAGCAAGCTTTAGGTGCCTGGACTGTATGCTCATTCTAAGGAAGGGAATTAAACTTTAAATCTATTTACAAGAGTAAAGACATGATAAGGTAAGTTATTGAACATGATTTAAGACTATTTATAACTTTTTTTCTATTTAAAATCATGTTGTTCACCCTTACAGGAATACAGACCTATATATTATCATTTTCTTAACATAATCAGGTACATTTTATTATGAAAACCTAAGGCAGTTGATTGGTAAGGGACATAAAAAGTTTGAAAGACTTTATCAATGTCAAGGCAGACTTGTGAAACCTATTTTGGATCTTTTAAACCCATTAATACATTCACATTTTATTTTACATTGCTCTTGGGCTAAGACAAAGTTACAAAAGCCCTGAACTACGATTTTAGCCATAACTATTATTCTAATCATAAAAATTTCCCAAATTTTTTTAGTTTGGTCCTATTCAATGTGTTTTAATTGATTCACATGGTTTAAATTTTTTACTAATTCATTGGTATGGTTTTTTGTAAATTGTCTTGTGCTTAGGCTTGAGGAGGCCTAATTGGGGAAGGCTAGTAGTTAGAAAGTAGGTCTACAAGTGGACTTAGACCTTAAAAATTGGTACACAAGTGGGTCTCCAAAGAGGGTATCTAGAAATAATTTTTTTTTAATCCTAAATCATTGTAATTTTTCTATAAAATCAAAAAAATAGGTAAAATAAGGCTACTAGGAAAGGTCAAGAGCATACGGTGTTTGGGAAATAACTCCAAGTTGAGAATTTTGTTAGGGAACCTCTACATTATGTGTGAATCATGAAATATGTGATAAACAAGTATAATATTGAGCTAGTTTGTAACTTTTAAAATATAGCTCTTGGGATACTCCTTTAGTACTTCTGACCTCTAAATGTGTTGTCCCTATGAATGATAGGGAAATAGGATAAAATAAGTAACTTTTACTCACTTTAGTGTTTGATTAAATGTTATTTGGTATGAATTATAGGTGATTTTATAATGAGGAGTGATATTGCATATATACCACTCTTATTGGGAGAATATCTCACATAATAGAACTTAGGGTGACAATTAGGATATGTTTCATTTTTAAATTAGATGACTTTATGTCATAAGGAACTTGTATCAGAACAAGACACGTGTCAACATAGGTATGTATCCAAAATGCAAGTTTCTAGGGAGTAGGAAAATAGGTACATGCTCAAAATGTATAGAGGCATAAGATAAGTAAGTTTTAATCATTATAGGGAAGATATAAGGCTTGTGTCATCAACATAAGACTAGTCAGACTAAAATATAGGCTAAGGGACACAAGAGAGAGTAGATGCGAGAGTTGTAAAAGTAGGAAAAGTATAGAACTAAGAGGAACAACAAAGGTCTAATTTTTCCAAGTGTACAATATTGAGATGCTATATAATTCATAAATATCATCTAAATTTTCACTCCCTTTAATCTAGTAATGAAATTATTAGTTTAAAATAAAGGGAATGTGTACCTAGGTGTATATAACACACCTTGTCTTTGCTTGAGTCCAACTTGAGTGATTTAATGGTTCTTGACCTACAACCAAGAGCATGTTATAATATATAATCAGTGAATGTAATCTAGAATTGAAAGCATTAAAATGATTGAAATTGAAATAAAGTAAGGTTTAGGATTACACATATGTATCGATGCAACCATCTTGCCTTTTAGCAATTTCATTTAAAATATGTATCATTATGAATCACTAAAATTGACATTAAGATAAATATAAATCTTGAAAGTGCATATATCTAGGGGGATAAAGAGAGGAGGTCCCATGCCCCCAACTTTATATAAAAGGTGCATTACCACCTGGCAATTGAGACTGGCTCAACCGTGTACCCCAGTCATAATTATAACCTGGTGAGTGTGAGTGAACCAACTCAACTCACACTATAAAACTTGTGATTTTGGATGATACAAACAAGTCCAAACTAAAAACTTGGTAAGATTTAGTGATTTAATCACCTCAATCATACCAAAAAGTTAAATAACTACTATAATAAATTGGCTCAATATAGTCCGTAAAAGTCCAGCTTGATGGGTGGTAAAAGTCCCTGAAAGTATTTCGAATCTAAAATTAATTTGATTTTACAATATTAGGCACACATTATATATAATATACAACTTAGATATGTCTCATTCTAATACTATGTATAATAATGGTACCAATGTATATAATTATATCATAAATGTGTATCTAAATCATATAATTGTGTAATTTAGCCAATTAAAAAATGTGTAAGTGTGGAGAACATGATTTTAAAGCATGACCCCACTATAATCTAAAACTAAAAACTAATATAAATGCCAATATGGAGGACAAGTTTCCAAAACATGCCCCCACTGAATTTGAGACTATGAACATGTGGAATTCATGCCTATATGACATGCCTCCATTGAAACTAAAACTTGGAATTTGTGGAATCCATGCCTCTAATACATGTTCCCACTAATATTACCCCCCCCCCCCAACCCTTTGAGGTGAGGGAAGATATAAATTGGTATTTACCTCACCTCAAAAGGATAAGATAATTATATAACTATGAATGAACCCTATAGCATATAAGAGAACTTGTCTAGGTAAACGTATCATTAAAGCAATGTAATATGATCACATCAAGGCCTAAGATACATGATAAATATCATGGAAACATATGTATAGTACTAGTACAATCTTATCAAGCAACCAAGCACACACATAAGATCACTCAAAATCAAGTTAACAATCAATAATCCAATGAGATTGCAAACAAGGGGCATGTTCAAATTCCACACAATCGAATGGGAATGACTTAGTTGAATGTCCATAAAGTAAAAAACAACATATTCAAATGTCAACATATAACAATAAATGACATATTAAAATTTTAAATAGGCTAACAAAGGCATAGGGGTCATAAACATTGGAGCCTATTCAAATGCTTAACAAACAATACAATAGCAAGGCAAGACACTCGAGGAAGTGCATAAATGAAAACATAATAAACTAGCATAAACATATCATAGAAGTCCATGGATCAAATGTGTTAGCAAAAAATGTCAAGTACATAGCATATCAAGTACACTGTGAAATATATAAGCATGGATAAAGGCATGTGTAAGTACATATTATTGCAAACATGATAATATAAAGTTAACATAGAATGATATAACCTAGATGTATCATGATCAAATAAGGTGGATGCCCCCAACATCTTGGTGAGGTGAGAAGATAGAAGGCCCAACATCTATAAGTGCATATATCATGTATTTATGTATGCATGTATCACCCTCAAATATAAGAATGAAACACATGTGTATGTATAAGTAACTAATATGTTATCACTCATCATGGAACTAACAACATAGATTCCAAGGATCCACTAGAATATGTAGATGTCAAAAATGTTTTTAGAATTTTTATTTTTATTTTATAATTTTTTGAACATAAAAAGACTATCCTATGATTTCATCCAATGGATGCTCATAGGTATCTCCCTACTTTGAATCTGACACATGATCATCTGAATACTTGTCAATTTTATTCTCATCATCATGATATTGTTGCTTGGAAAGGTATAAATTCATATTAAATTTATTCTTCTCAACTTGTTTGTTTTGCATGATCAAGATTACCATCATGTGGTATGTGAATTAACCTTCCTTTGTAGGAGAAAGAAAAACCTTGTTGACTTGGATTTATTCTAGCTTTCATTTCATATAACCAAAATCTTCCCAATGTAAAGGAGTGTAACTAAGTATGGGGTAGGATCCATACTTCCTTAAGGAGAATGTGAGGCCCAAAAGTAATAGGAATGAAAAAAAAAACCCAACAAATCTTTATATTTCCCCTTATCACCTAGATCTTTTGGTACCCAAGTTGTGAAAAATGTCTTTCTCTAAAATAATTGTCTAATTTCATAGTATCAATGTGGTTATGCCAAAATTAATCATCACCCATGAATAAATTAATTTTTAAATCTTAATGATGTGGATGCTTTTTAGTTTGTTAAACCTGAGTATTTTGCATATAATGTGGGCCTTGAATTGGCCCCATATTTAGTAAATTTTACAAGCCAATCATATAAAGATTAGGAACACCACATTTTTTTTCAGAATGTTCTTTAGGTAATTTATCTCCCTCCTTTATGTGAGGCATAAAAATTTGGTATTTTGAGGGAGATATGTGAAGCTCCTTTGGATGAGTAAGTATGAATGAAGCATATTTATGCACATCAATATGTAAATCGGTAAATGACTCATATTATTTATGCAATGCTCTTTCCTTTAATGGGGAAAGAATCCCTCTATGAAAAATTAATTAAAACTCCAAATTTGAAGGTCTAAATGCTAGCTCATATGATGTTATTTTGAATAAAATGGTATAATCTTGAAGGTATTCATCATCACATTATTTGAAATTGTGCAAATATTCTAATGTAAGTGTTATCAACTAAATTTACACCCTTGAAAGGTAGTTCAATCCTTCCAAATTTGGAATAACATGGAAACAATCCTAGGTTGTGGGTGTCCCAATGTTGGATTGAATCTATAGGTTAAAGAGATATCTCCCCTTATTGTATCACTTAGGCTCACAAGCTACTCTACCAACTTGATAGTAAAAAAGAGAGAAACCTATTCTAATGTATTTGATGCACCAATTAGTTTGACCACTACCAACTAGTTGAAAATGCACTTTAACCATGAGACTAACCTGAAATAAACACTACTTCTAATCTACCTCTCCACATCATCATTTCACGTGAAGTTTTTGAAGAATGTTTAGGCTAGGAGGACTAGTCAAAAGGTCATAGAATGAGACTAGTGAATAGAAAACTCACTAAACATTCACATATCACTTAGACACTTCAAAATACTTGAAAATAAGTTTCAAACTAAATATGAATTCAATAAAAGGAGAAACATTCTAAGGAATCAAAGTTAATAACTTGATAAGATCTACTAGTCATGCACACACATTCAAACCAGTCAAAGGAAGAGGTAAAACAAAATTTTCTCATTGATCAAAGGCTTGCTAATAGGTAGGGCTTCACCATACCCAGGTGGATGATTATTATGGAGTATCCATTTATATTTAATAACCTTTAATGAGATGGAAATATAGTAGGAAACATTCAAACATCCCTTGTATAGATTAAAACCCTACAAAATATTTCAAAATGTCAAGTGTAGACCTATGGCATATCTTTATTAGAGGTTATCTTGATCTCATGGAAGCTCACACATGTGAGTGTATTGAGAATAAGCATGGAATAATTTTTCATACATATACAAACCCTATACAAATATCTTATGCTCTAACAAACTCCAAATGCAATAAATTAGTGTAAATCATGAGCATGTGGGGTTTACTAGCTCTTTTGACCACCATGCCTTCTTAATGATTGTTAATAAAGGAGGGGAAATGGATCTATAAACTAATGCCACAAATTTAAAGCTTACTAGGACCTCTCCTCTTGAAAAAAGATCAGATCATATATATATATATATATATATATATATATATATATATATATATATATATATATCTCATAGCCATACCATCCACATGAAAACTACCTTTATGAGCTTGTAAGGAGATCGATAGGAGAGAATGCATATTTTTCCTTATTAAGACTTTTCCAAGATTATTAAACTTTGATATGACTTAGAGAATGTGCAATGACACTTTTAAAGTATTTTTACCTAAAAGTGGGCTCTTGAAGTCCATATAAATGCCTTAAACTACTTGGTTGGAGTTGAAACTGAAGTAACTGACCTATTCTGACATAAAAACTAATACTCTAACTTTATACTAAATACATGCACATTATATCTTCTCTTTTTATACTTTTTCTTTGAAAAATTACATACAACTCCTTAATTTTGGCCTATAAATTGACTTAAATGACTTTAGAGTGTATGATAAGCATGTTGGAAGATTAATGCATGGTTAGATGACTTATAGAACTTTGGAAATACACATTTTCCTTTAATTAACCTCTTAATAATTTTATTTAATTCTCCATACAATAATATTTCCTTGAGAAGGCTTGACTTGGTCATAATAGAAACCTATATTTCTCTAAAAACTTAAAAAAATGCTAAAATACTTTAATCTCTTCAAACAAGTTTGCAAAATTTAAACCAAGTGACCAAGTGAAAGGACTTGACTTGATAGACTATGTACCATATTGACACATCATGACATACCCTAGGACCCACTTGACTGACCTTGAAAGCATTGTAATTCTTGAAGAAAGACACTACCTTAAACAATGCTAACAAGGCTAATAAATCTCTATTTTAAGACTTCATAAGGCATGGGGTGTGTTATGAACAAGGTATGGAATCATGAAAAGGAAGTTTTTTTCTATAGGGGTTGACATTTTGACCTTGGTGGTCAAAATTGGTCAAAAATTTGGCAATTCACATGGGTAACATGCCTAAAATGTTTATAGATCACTAGCCTTGTCCTTCCATTGGGAAATGGAGTCACTTGCACTCAAACTCAGACCTAATCAGACCTTGACCTATACAAGAAAACTAAATTGACCTCTAACCACACAAAAAAAAAGGACAACACACATAAATCAAATAAAACAAGACACATGCATGTACTAGCTAAGCACTTAGGGAATATAAAACATAACTAAAATATACAATTGACCTATAAATAACATATTCCTCCTGGGTCAATGGGGAAGATTATGAGATATTTTTATTCATGAGGTGAAGAATGGCATGAGGCAAGCTACCTCTTGGACTTTTCTCTTGTTGTTTTCATCATCTTCTTACCTGTTAATCCCCTTGACATGCTTTCAAAAGAAGTATTAACAACAAACTAATTACCTATGAATATTAATTCATCTTGTACTTCAAGATCCACTACATATTTATTATCAACTACAACCTCATCCAATGATGTTCCATCTAAACATTTTCCTTTCATATTTATGGCATATTAAGTGACCTCATGTTTATCATCATCTAGTACAAGCTCTTCAAAGATATTTGTGTACTCAATCTAGGTTGCATCATGGTCCGTAATGGATGTATCTTGTTTAATCTCATCATGATAATGAGCTTCAATAGGCAATGTACCTTTATAAAGGCCTTCAATCTCTTGAAGGAAATTAATATACTATTATCTATCATCTTTTAACTCCTCTCTTTGATCAATATGAGCAAAACCAACTATAAAATCATCTACATCTTGTTGGAAATAGGACCAACCCAGAAGCACACAATTGATTACCAAATTCAAGCAACTTAATATGCGGAAATAACTAGAATCAACAAGTAACTAGAATCAAGAAATAACACAAGATATGAGAGACAATGCACAACTTGTATTAATACTCATACAGAAAAGAATACAATAAAGAAGATGCCACTTCTTCTCCACCACCTCTTCAAAGGTTTCCCACACCTCAAGTGAACAGTAATTCTCTCCTCAAAGCTCTCTCTACTAGGTCCCAACACCCAACTCATACACTGAGTTGGTGTTCACCTTACACCTGTGCTCCACGCACTCCACAAGTACACACCTGTACTCTAAGTAGATCTCTCCTGATACTGCTCCCTGTTGTGTTGCCGTCTTATCGATCTTCAAACTATAGATCAAGCTGGTTCTGCACACCTGTGAACCTTGACCTTGCACACACATACACCTGCATATCAATGATCTTACTTATCATGTAGATCTCCTATAGAAGCCATGCTCACCTAATGACTAAGATCATACACTCCTGAAGAACCCTGTTGATTCTTCAATCCAGCACCCACCTTGGTACTGTGGCACTAGGAGGAACACACCATTGCTCTACCTCACACACAGAAGGAGCTTATAACAATGCTCTCTTACTCCCTAGCTACCACTTTTACAATACAACCATGAGTCTATTATATAGATCTCATCCAAACAATAATTAGACACCTAGTACAATAATTAGATCCGCAGCTATGAGTCTAAAATTAGCACTCATCATGCAAACACTTGGTTCGTTAGCTAACTGCCCGTAATAAGCTCGCAGTTGAACCACACAGGTGACTGACGCCGGTCCCTGTCTGCCTGGGGGTCGCCGACGCTGACCGATCTCTGACCGACGTCGGTTTCTTCCTATCTCCATCCTGCCGACGTCGGTTGGCCTGACCGATGCCAGTGTTTGTGGCACTCAGCAACCCTTTCTGCACCCTCCTCCATGTCTGCATCAGTGAAGCTTTTAGCTCCACAACTTAACACATCTTTATCCTTAAAGGCTATAGGGTTGTCGAGAGTTTCAAATATTGTTATGCAATCATGGTTTGATTGAGAATCAACTTCTTCAAGTTAATCCTCTTGCTCATTTGGAACCACTTCAAATTCATTCAAAATCTTAGCTTGTTGTCTTAGAGAACCTTCAACATTAAGACTAGTTGTAACCTCAATAATATCAGATGTAATTGAATCTCCTTCTTGAAGCATACCATCAAGACCATCTTCTAGAACCTCATATTTAAAAAATAAATTACATATTTCTTCTTGAAGAGGATTACCAATGAAGATTTATTCCTTATACACACTTGAATCATCTTCATCCTTTGAAACCATAGATTGATCTTTTGAATTTTCCTCCCATAGGACAAGTTCTTCCTCATTAAGGGAGATGGTGGGAGGTTCATGAACATGTTCATGAGTTTGAGAGGTAATATGAGGTATGGTAGGTTTCTTATGAATTGAATTGGTAATTGAGGGAACATCCTTGCAACTTGAGACCTTAGGAATGGTAGATTCTTGAAATAATTCTTGAAGAGAGAGAAATTTGAATTATGCTATGAATGTTTCAATATCTTTGACAAGCACCTCATCCTTCTCATATCCCTTTTTAGGTTTTTTAATAGCTATAACATTATCTTCAACCTTATCAACTAGGACCTCCCTCTTGTCTTGACTTACTTCTTAGATTGACCTCTAAGATGGAAAAGTTTGAGGTTCTTGAGGAGAGGGAAATGGGGATTGAATATGCATAAAATCTTATTCTTTGAATTTAATTTCATTTTCAATATTATCTTAGAATAGATCTTCTTGAGGAGGGTTAATGGCTTCATGAAGATATAGATCATAAGAGGGATGATAAGGAATACAAGAGGATTCTTGAAACACTTGATCAAACTCCTTTTTTATTTTTCCTAGATCTCCATCCTCTTCAATATCAATGTAAATAATTCATTTTTCACTAATGGATCATTAGATATAACTTAAAACCACCCAATCCCTTCATATTTATAATTTTAACAAACTCTTTTTACACATTCTAGTACCTTGCTATCCATCCAATCTATTCCATCTTAAAAATCTTGGACAGGTAGTGGAGGAGGGGGAGGAGGATAACATGGTTAAAAATAATTCTATTCATATGCATCACGATAGCCATATGGGGCTGATGTAGGTTTATCATAAAATTAAAATGGATCACAAGCAGGGTAAGAGTGATACTTTTGATTTTAATGAGGGTGGCAATCTTGATAATATTGTTGAGTTATATAGTTGGATTCACATGAAGAGGAAGTAGGATAGTCATAAGACTGATATGGTTCATGATAAGGATAATAAGGATCATGACAAGGTTGGTATAGCTCACTATAGGTCTGATAAGATTCATGGTTAGGCTGATATAAAGTACCATAGGCTAAATATGCCTCATCAACTTGCATGAAATTGAACTTCACTTCAAACTCAGTGATAACAACTTCATCAAGATAGTGAATTAAAAACACAACTTGATTTGAATAAGTGCTTGGGCTGATAAAACTAGTTGACTGAGATTTGAGTCACCATTAATGTTTTTAATGCCTCCAAAGGCTGATATGTAGTAGGACAACACCAATAATCTATCCACTACTTTGGACCTTAGTCCCACTAGTGATCTAGGTGGATCCATGTACTATTCCATTTTCCAAAGTCTTCAAATTCTGTTCAAATCATTTGCACATCATAGAATTCATCGAAATATTTCTATCACTTTTTGCGGTTCAAAAAATGGAGTCTGGATGCTCAAGATATAGCTAGTTGAAGAAATATTGTGACAGCCAAAGAAAAAAGGGGTGTCGAAAGTGACATGGCACTATTGAAATATGCCAAGTGGACCAATAGCCATTTGACACATGGAAAAATAATTAGGTGCAACAAAAAAATTTGGTTTGGTGTTTTTTATTCACATGTTATTTGAAATTTTCAAACGTTTAAAGGTGCCAAAGGCCAAACTCCCACGCCACCCGCCATGTCACTCCACCAAACATGCATTGACCAAGTCTAAGCGATGGCCAAAGTTGGTGCCTAAATCTTGGCATTTGAAAAGATCTTCAACTTGTCTATTTTAAGCATGAAAAACCATTTTCCCAAAAAATATGGGATAAAGCAAAGTCAAAGCACACCTAGAAAGGAGGAAGGCCGACCTTTTCACTCTTCCCAAGTGCCTAGAAAGGTGGGAGGCAATTTTGAACCTTGCACCTAGGGTGAAAAAGGTTAATGCCTTGACCACTTCAGCCATAGAGGTCGAAGTGTTATAAAAGGGACTAATTTCTACTTGAATAGACATAGAAAGTTGACTATGTAAGGATTTTTAAGAAGATTAGAGTCTTATTTTTGCTTTGTACAGTCTTGGGCCATTATCTTCAAGTCTGAGAGATATATTTATAGGCAAGCAGAGATTAGAGAAGGTGAATTGAAGACTTGTATTGATTTTGAAAGCCATTTGTTGCACAAAATTAATGAAAATGGTCCTCACTTTGAATGGACTTGGAGACATAGGCTATTGAAGCCGAACTTTGTTATCAATTTGCTGGTGATTTCTTCCAATTTTTATTTGTTGTTTTATAATTTTGATCTTCATTTTTAATTCTGGCTATAATTTATTTATTCAAAATTTAAATAAAACTCAAAAAAGAGAAAGATATTTTAAATGCAAAAGTGAGTTATTTGAATTTTCCACACTTGCATTTTCAGTTTACAGATCAGATTTTTGGTATTAGAGTGGTTGTTATTTAACAGTGATTGCTAGTGTATGTTGACAAGGTCTAAGTCCCAAAAGGGTAAAGGAAAACTTGTTGAGTATAATCCAGAGATTGGTTTTTAGGTGTGCTTCAAGGATGGCCAAAGAAGAGATGGAATCTGAACAAGCTTTCGATCGAGCCTTCATGGACATGAGAAGCATGGTTGAGGAACTATATCGTGATAAACAAAGGAAATCCAAGAATGAAAAAGAAGGTGATTCACGAGAATCAAAAGGTAAAGAAACTAAAAAATGTTCTTCATCAAATGATGGTAAAAAAATTGTGGAATCTCTCCCTTCACTAAAATTGGATATTAAGTTTGAATTACCAATGTTTAATGGCGAAGTTAATGCCAAAAAGTTGGATAATTGGGTCAAGCAGATTGAAGTTTATTTCAAGGTCTAAAAGATTGCAGGGGATGAGTCAAAAATTCATTTGGCTACTCTTTGTATGGGAAGCACAGCTCTCATCTGGTGGGAGATTAAGTTGAAGGAAGCCGAGCTTCAAAAAGGTAACTTGATTTCTACTTGGAATGTATTTATTGAAGAACTCAAAAAGCAATTCTATCCTTTAGGCTATATGTAACAAGCCATGATGGATTGGCAAAGTTTTAGACAAGGAAAAGCCCAAAGTATTCAAGATTATACACAAGATTTTAGGAAAAAAGCTTTACTTTTGAATGTTCCTCTATACACACAAGAAACACTGCTAAAATATATAGGTGGGTTGCATAGTTACTTAAGACATATGATTCTTATGTTTAATCCCACTAATTTATATTCAGTATGTGTTCAAGCCACTCATTTAGAGGCTAGAGGGAAACAATCAAAAGAATCTTTTCCTAAAGTAAAAAGTAAGCAATCTAATGTTAAGCAATCTAAAGGAGAAAGTTCATCAGGAAAGGGTAAACAAAAATCCACTTATACTATTAAAAAAAGAAGAAGGAAAACCATTTTGTAATCATTGCAAGAAAAATCATGATGAGTCTAAGTGTTGGAAACTACATCCTGAGTTAAGGCCTAAGAGGTATCAAAAGAAAGAAAAGAAGGCTAATGCTATGGTTCAGGACTTAGGTTCAGATTCAGGTGATGAAACCAAGATCATAGGTATGGGATTACATAATGATTTTTCTCTTTCAGTTTCTAGCACTAATTCATCAAATGCTGCATCTTCTTCTAAACAGAATTATGTGCATGTTGATAAGAAAAGAAATGAATTATTCCACATTAGAGTTATTTCAAAATATACTAAGATTGACACTCTATTTTATTGTGGTTCACAAGCAAATTTAATTTCTGAAGAGGTTGTTAAGAAGCTAGGCATACAAACCAATCCCCATCCGAAGCCTTATCCACTAGGTTGGGTGTGTGACAATGCGAAGCTACAAGTCTCACAAACTTGTAGGCTAAGGTTTTCCATCACATCCAAGTTCGTAGATGAGGTTGAGTTGGATGTTGTTCCATTAGACATATGTGGGATTGTTTTGGGAAGCCCATATCTTTATGATAGAAAAGCAACCTTCTATAGAGAGGAGAATAAGTACTTGCTTGTTAAGGATGGCATTGAATATATAGATAGAGCACATCACATTAGAACAAGTCTTTCCTTCGTTATAGCAGGGCAAATGAAAAGACTAGTTAATTCAATCAAGACATTTTATCTCATGTTGATTAAGTCTAAGGAAAAAGAATATTCTCAAGCTTTGGAAAAGTGTGATCCTAGACACAAGAATGAATTGGTTAAAATCATTTCTACTTATGATGATGTATTTCAGGATCTTAAGGGCTTACCCCCTAAAAAGGGAGTTCAACATGAAATTCAACTATTGCAGGATTTTCCTCTCCCTAACATTGGCATGTACAGGTTATCAGTGGTGGAAAATGAGGAAATCAAAAAATAGGTAATAGATCTATTGGATAGAGGTGTTATTCATCCAAGTTCATCTCTTATTGGTTTGCTAATTATTTTTGTGCCAAAGAAAGATGGCACTTGGAAAATGTGTGTTGATTTTCATGCTTTAAACAAAATTACTATTAAGAATCGTTACCCTCTTCCTCGTATTGATGATTTGTTGGATCAATTAAAACATGCTATTTATTTCACTAAGCTAGATTTGAGAAGTGGATATCATCAAGTAAGAATAAATGAAAGTGATGTGTGGAAAACCACATTCAAAACAAAATAGGGATTGTTTGAATGGCTTGTTATGCCTTTCAGGTTGTGTAATGCCCCGGCTACATTCATGAGATTGATGAATGATGTTTTTATACAATTCCTTGATGATTTTGTTATAGTTTACTTAGATGATATATTGATTTTCAGCAAGTCATGAGAAGAGCATGTGATCCACATTAAGAAAGTCATGGATGCATTACAAAGGGAAAAAATTTATCTAAAAATGTCAAAATGTGAATTTGGCAAGACCTCTTTGATATACTTGGGTTACATTGTAGGACATGGTAAATTGAAAATTGATCCTGCAAAAGTGGTAGTCATTGTTAATTGGCCTACACCCACTAACACAACTGAGGTTAGAAGTTTTCTTGGTGTAGTATAGTTTTGGTGAAAGTTTATTGCTCAATTTTCATATATTGCATCACCTTTGCATTCTTTGACAAGTGTGAAATAGGTCTTTTAGTGGGGAGGCAAACATCAAAAAGCCTTTGACACTTTGAAAGAAAAGATAAGTACTACTCTAGTCTTGGCACTTCTTGATATCAAACAACCATTTGAGATCAAGACGGATGCAAGTGAGTATGTTATGGGAGATATTTTAATGTAAGGTAAGAAACCAATTTGTTATCATTTTGAAACCTTTACAAGTGCAGTAAGAAAGTATCCAACTTACGATAAGGAATTGTATGTATTGGTTCAAAGTGTTAAAAAATGGAAACATTACTTAATGGGAAAAGAAACAATAATACATACAAATCATCAGCCCTTACAATATCTCCAATCACAAGCCAAACTACAACAGTCTAGACATTTTTGTTGGATGGGTTTCTTAAAACAATTTCATCTTGTGATCAAGTATAAAAAAGGTATTCAGAATAAGGTTGCAGATATGCTATCTAGGCCTCCTATGGTTATTGCATCTATTCTTTTACAACATGGTTCTTTGTCTCATGAAAGTTATAAAGAACAATATGTGAATGATCTTGATTTTTAGGATGTTTATAAAGACTTGATGAGTAGTAGACAAGTAGAAGAATTGGACTATCATGTACACAATGATCTTTTGTATCATTTGGGTAAACTATGTATTCCTCAAAATGAGAGGGTGCACATGATTAGAGAAGTACATACTTCTCTTATTTCTGGTCATTTTGGAGTTGTTAAAATGGTTGCACATTTGAAGATGTATTGTTTTTGGCCTCGTATGTAGGAAAATGTTGCTAAATATATAAAGGGATGTACCCTTTGTGCCACAAGTAAACCTAGTAATAGGAAACTAGGACTTTATACTCCTCTACTTGTTCCTACTTGCCCCTAGGAAAGTATCTCCATGGATTTTGTGGGGGGGTTG
This sequence comes from Torreya grandis, assembly GCA_037957365.1. Classification (NCBI taxonomy): domain Eukaryota; kingdom Viridiplantae; phylum Streptophyta; class Pinopsida; order Cupressales; family Taxaceae; genus Torreya; species Torreya grandis. The sequence goes on from JARHVA010002149.1 coordinate 650,301, forward strand.
CCTATGACACCAAGAAAACATGACTATTTATATGTGGTTGTGGATAGATTTAGAAAAATGTGTGTTTTGATTCCTTGCACTAAGCAAATTACTGGCAAAGGCACTACACATTTGTTCTGTAAACATGTATGGGTTCATTTTGGTTTGCCTACTTCAATTATTTCTGATCGGGATTATTGATTTATTGGGGAGTTTTGGTCAACTTTGTGGGGACTAATGGACACTAAATTAAAAAAGAGCACTGCATTTCATCCACAGATCGATGGACAAACAGAGGTTGTGAACCGCAATGTGGTACATTTACTTAGGGGTTATAGCAATAAACATCCAAAGTTATGGGATGAACAATTGTGTTACATACAGCATGCATATAACTAGGCACTTCATTCTTCTACTATAAAAGCTCCATTTGAAGTTTGTTATGGATACTTGCCTAAATCTCTTCTAGATGTTTGCTATGGATAGGATACATCTGTTAGTGAACCAAAAAAAGCCATTTGAGTCAAGAAGTTCATTGAACAAATACAGCTCATTCATCAAATTATTCATACTCAATTGTAGAAAAGTCAAGCCAAGTACAAATCTAGGCATGACAAACATCGTATTGATCACCAATTTGTTGTAGGTGATATGGTATGGCTTCACATTAGTAAGGAAAGACTGATAGGTGAAGGTAAAAATTTGAAACCAATCCGGTATGGTCCTTTTTAGATAACGGAAAAAATTGGCACAAATGCTTTCTGATTATATTTACCATCTTACATGCAAATTTATTCAGTTGTAAATGTAGATAATCTGAAATTGTATGAGCCTCCAATGATAATTGATCATGATGAAAGTGTATCCATTCCTTCCATTGATGATTTTTCTCTTGAATATCTAACAGAATTGTAGGAAGATACTATACTTGACAGGAATATGCAGACTTCGCGAAGAGGTAATGTTGAATATCTTTGTGTTGGTCTCAAAGGGATGCACCCAAGCAAGGCCAAATGGATGGAAGTTAGAAAGGTGAGGGAAAAATACCCTCACCTCATTACCAATTAATTTCAACTTTTAGAGGTCCAAAAGTTCCCAGTGGGGAGGAATGATCTAGGTAGATCCATGTACCATTCCATTTTTCAAAGTCTTCAAATTCTATTCAAATCATTTGCACATCATATAATTCATCAAGAGCTTTCTATCATTTTTCATAGTTCAAAAAATGGAGTCTGGATGCTCAAGATATAGCTAGTTGAAGAAATCTTGTGACAGGCAAAAAAAAAGGGGGTGTCGAAAGTGATGTGGCACTATTGAAATATGCCAAGTGGACCAATAGCCATATGACACATGGAAAAATAATTAGGTATAAAAAAGAAATTGGTTTGGTGTTTTTTATTCACATGTTATTTGAAATTTTCAAACATTTAAAGGCACCAAAGGCCAAACTGCCATGCCACCCACCACGTCACTCCACCAAACATGCATTGACCAAGTCTAAGCGGCAGCCAAAGTTGGCACCTAAATCTTGGCATTTGAAAAGATCTTCAACTTGTCTATTTTAAGCATGAAAAACTATTTTCCCAGCAAATGTGGGATAAAACAAAGTCAAAGCGTGCCTAAAAAGGAGGAAGGCTGACCTTTTCACTCTTCCCAAGTGCCTAGAAAGGTGGGAGGCAGTTTTGAACCTTGCACCTAGGGCACAAAAGGTTAATGCCTTGACCACTTCAGCCAAAGATGTCGAAGTGTTATAAAATAGACTAGTTTCTACTTAAATAGACACATAAAGTCGACTGTGTAAGGAGTTTTAAGAAGATTAGAGTCTTATTTTTGCTTTGTACGGTCTTGGGCCATTATTTTTAGGTCTGAGAGATATATTTACAAGCAAGCAAAGATCAGAGAAGTTGAATTGAAGAATTTTATTGATTTTGGAATCCATTTGTTGCACAAAATTAGTGAGAATGGTCCTCACTTTGAACAGACCCAGAGATGTAGGCTATTGAAGCCGAACTTCGTTATCAATTTGCTGGTGATTTCTTCTAATTTTTATCTGCTATTTTATAATTCTGGTCTTCATTTTTAATTTTGGTTATAATTTATTTATTTAAAATTTAAATAAAAGTTAGAAAATAGAAAGATATTTTAAATGCAAAAGTGAGTTATTCAAATTTGCCACACATGCATTTTCAGTTTATAGATTAACTAGGCATGCCAAAACTGTTAACAACCAAATTTGCACCCTTAGACAGTAGTTCAAGCCTTATAAATTTTTAATAACATGGAAATAATCATAGGATATGGGTGGACTAATTATGGATTGAATATCTATGTTAAAGGGCTAACTCCCCTTGATGTATTACTCAGGTTCACAAACTAATCTACTAACTTACTAAGAAAAGAGAGAAACCTATTCTAATGGAGGTGATGTACCAAATAGTTTGACCACTACCAACTATCTTTAAATGCACTTTAACCATGAGAGTAACTTGAAACATACACTATTCCTAATCTACCTCTCTATATCAACATTTCACATGAAGGTTGTGAATAATGTTTGGGATAGGAGGACTAGTCAAGAGGTCATAGACTGACACTATTGAATAGACAACTCACTAAACCTTCACATATCACTTGGATACTTCACAAGACTTGAAAATAATTTTATAACTAAAAATGAATGAAATAAAAGGACAAACATGCCAAGGAAGCAAATTTGATCACTTGACAAGATCTACTAGTCATGCACACATATTGAAACTATTCAAAGGAGGAAGTAAAATAGAAGTTTTTCATTGGTCAAAGGCTTAAAAATTGGTAAAGCTTCACCATACCTAGGTGGAGGATTGGTAAGGAGTAGACATTCATATTAAATGACCTTTAATGAGATGAGAAGATAGTATAAAACATTCAAACATCCTTTGTATACACCAGAACCCTACAAAATCTTTCAAAACTTTAAGCACAAATATGTGGCATATATTTCTTGGAGGTTCTCTTGATCTCATTGAATATCACATATGTGAGTATATTGAGAACAAGCATAGAAAAATTATGCATACATATACATACCTTCTAAAAATCCCTTCATGCTCTAATAAACTCTAAAATATAAGAAATTGGTGTAAAACATGAGTCTTTGGGGTTTACTAACTATTTTAACAACCCTACTTTCTTAACGATTGTTCATAAAGGAGGAAGAATGGATATGTAAACTAATGCCACAAATTTGAAGCTTACTAGGACCTCCTCCTTTGGAAAAAATATTAGACTATAACTCTATTGGATTAATAATGGAGCTTGATAAAACCATGAAGTATATAAAATAAACACATATGCAAAGTGTTTGATTTTGTCTTTTGTATAGTTTTATACGTATTCAACATTATAAGTCTAATCAGATAATTAGAAAATGCAAAGAATCTTTCATTTTATATCTTAAAAGGTTAGAAGGTGAAGAGACAATAGGATTGAAAATGCTATAAATAGTAATTTGATGTAATAGAATCTAGTTCGATGTGTTGATAGAGATTAATAGAAATTATCTTGTTATGCTTGTCCCTTATTTCTATGTATGGTGTATGTGTAGTTAAGTAATCTATTTTTCTTTATTCTGTAATCTGATATAATACAAGTAATGGCCCCATTCTATTATATCTATAATTCATCCTACTTTTTGGTCTAATTCAAGATGTTGTACATGGTCTATACTATTTTTGACTCTTTGGCACCTTATTGTGCTCTCTATTATGCATGTTATCCCTGTAATTAACATGTTCTAGTATAATTCTAGGAACCTCTGCTAATATGGTGAGCATGGAACAAATTAGATAAACTATGATGAGATGGTTGTTAGGGATGAGAGATGCATAATGATGGATAGATGAGAGAATTAAGAATTTTGTAAAGGAAGAAGTGCAAAGAGTTAAAAAGGCTATAGAGGAGATTGTCCAAGAACACATCAATGGTGAAATCTATGAAATTTTTTGGTGTAAATTACCTAGATTTTTAGCTATGCGATTAGCCATATTAGAATACTATTACTTTAGTCTAAAGAGAATATAATTTATAAATTAGACTGAGGACAAACTAGAGAGATTGTATAACCTGGATAGCATCTGGTCTTGAGAAGTAGATTACTAGATGAAGTCTATGAATGATGGCTATATCATAGAGTTCATAGTATAAGGATACATAGCTTTTGAAACTACACAACATCATTTTTTCTGAGGAATTAGAGGAAAATTTTTGTAGTGACTACCCTTATCGATCAATATGTTGGTTATGGAAAAGGCCATGGTGCTTAATCCAACCAATATGGACTAGTCGCTTTGGGCACCATGGGGGTGTGTATGAGAGAAAGTGGATGATGATAAATTGAGTAAGAAGAAATTGAAAATGATCCCAAAATATGGAAGATGAAAATAATATGATCGAAAAGAAAATTCTAAGACTTGAAACAGAGATACAACAACAAAGAATATGGATTAAGATAAACAACCCTAAAGTAACTCTGAGTAGGACTAGGAGTAAAGTAGAAGTTACTAGAGTTGGAGATTTGTAAGGTAAAGATGCTAAAGAATAAATTTGGTTGAAAGAAGGTGAAAAATCTACTAAAAGAGAAGGATATGTAGAATATGAGAAAGGGCCTAATACGTAAGAGGAAACTGGAAGTATTGATGTTGAGGTAGATTAGTTAGGAAGTAGAGGTAGGTCACATTTAACTAAGGGGATTTTCACTAGAACCAAGAAGGAAATTTCCTAGTAAAATATTAAATTTTAAGGTAGTAATATTATAGTTTTAAGTTCAAATAAATAATAAGTTGGAAATAAGTGTCATTCATTTCAAGGGTATGCATCCCCCAAGCCCACTTTATTTATAGAAGGTAGAAAAAGTATAGAGAGAGAATTTGATTTAGGATGGTTTTATTCCTTTACTAACATATTTAGAAGGATCAATATAAAAACCAAATGGGTGTTAGAAATAAATAAGCTATATAAATCATAATTTATGGTTACTCTTGAAAATAATAGTGTGAAGTAGCCTATAGGCATAGTAACCACTACACAATGACTCAACTACACAATGACCAGTGTGTAAACACTACCAGTTAGAGTTATTAGTATTTAGACACTTGCAACAACAACTAATAATCCATAAAATATGGAACTTCATGAAAGTTTTTTTATACCTTTAATGTCATATGATGGATCCTCAGATCTTAAACAATACTTAGTTACATGTGAGATGAAATAGGTTGTAAAAGGGGTTACATCGGATGATGTGAAGAAATGCAAACTAGTAGGGGCCTTGGGAGGATATGATTTAGAGTTAATTTATAAAATAAATTGCAATACCCTAGATTTAAAATAAGTCAAATATTTGCTGATAGTAGAATTCGAAGTAAAAAAATGCTCTAGTGAAGTGATTCAAGATCTAAAGGAGATTCAGCAAAAATTAGGAGAAATGGTTGCAGAATATGATCACAAGTTCTCTAACATAAAGAATAAATTTGATATTATTTTGGAAGATAAAGGTAAGTCCACTTGGCTCATATAGGGCTTATGACCAAGAATAAGGTTTGTTATTGTGCAAACCCATTTCTCTGCTAAAGTTGATGCTCGATTTATTACCATCAGGGTTGAACAGATAGAAGACTATGAAGATCTTCCCTAGATAAGATCAAACATAGAATCTAAGTTAGATGATATTATGAGGAGGATGACTGAAATGAATGAGAATGATAATCCTAAATTATGTTTATGGTGAATAGAGTATGGTTGCAAGGGACATCATAGGAATGATTGCCTAATAATCAAAATATAATTTTGTGAAATCTACAGGGTAGTTGGACATCCTACATCCAAGTTCCATCTCGTCCAAAAATATATTCAAAAATACACAACATGTATTGTAATTTTTTCAAATATATAAATCATGATGAGATTAGTTATTGTGTATTGGATGAGTTAAAGAAAGATATAGCAAAGAATGTCTTCATAATTATAGCCTAGCAAATACCCATTATAAAGTAAGTAATTGTAAGACTAGATGTGGAGATGACAAATGTGACTCAAGGTAGTCTATGATGGGTAATTTCATCATCATAATATTATATTCCATCATTACCAAAATACCAACCATAAGGCTTTACAATATGGAATAATACATCACCTCTCTTGTATCAATATTTTGGTCAATATGCACAACCATGAAATAACACAAATCTTCAAAAATAGTTGGCAATATGGACCCCAAGTTATCCTCAACATCAGTATGGGGGATATGATGTGTAAATGAATTAGAAGGGAGGATATAATGGATAATAATCCCAAGGGTGGGTATATCAATAGAATAGAGGAGGCTATAAAAGAGGATACTGGGGAAGATATCATGGCAGATATCAAGGAGGTCATAATAATGATAATCAGTAAACTCGATTCCCCATGTAATGTTATCTATATAGAGCATTTAATCATTATGAAATGAACTATCCCATATATCCTCAAAGGCAAATTTATTATTTATATTATAAGATTGAAGGTCAATATCAAATATAATATTTCCCTATTCTTGAGAAATAAAGAATGGAGAAGCTAATGTGCAATGTAAACATGATTAATGTGCAACTAAAGGAAAATGCATTTGTGCAAGCCATCATAAGGTAACAAAGGGTTGAAAAAGGGTTACCTCCATTATAGATGCATTAGGATCTAATTATTATAAAATTTTAATAGGATAAATATCTTGAATCCATAATTGAAAAGAATTTAATGTATCAAGTTGCACAGCTATTATAGGAAATATAATTAAAACTAGTTTTTTATGAGGATAACATTGTTATTGATGCTTAAATGTATGGGAAATTGTTTTGGATCATGTGACAAGAAGGTGTTTTGATCACTTTGATATATCTAATGAAACTACTTAGAACATTACATAATGAGGATATTTCCTAGAATATCATAAACCTCCTTCACAATCTTCTAGAGTATGTGTAGTGAGGATAAACAAGTCAATAAAGTAGTTTGGTATGTCAAGACCAAGAATATTTGGGATGTGGATTCATGATTGGACATCAATTTGGATGGATATAAAATCATAAATGTAGTATTTAGCTTTGGTAGTACCGTAAATATGATTAATCATTCAACATGGGAATCCAATAGCCAACCCACTCTGAGTTGCAGTCCAATAACATTAAGCTTAATAGATTATGGTAGAGTTGAACTTATTGGGCAACTAGATTTGAAATTAAAGTGGCTAAACTTAGCTTATGAAAGGACTTCTAGGTCATTTACATGAAGATAATAGAGACTCTTTACCCTAACTTAATTGGTAAAAAATGAGCCTACGATAGCCAAATGACTATTAATACTATGCACAATCAATTAGAATGCACATCCAAAAGATAAAATAATAGTCATAATTTTAAAAAAATTGAACATAAGCCATATATCATTCCTAAGGAGCCAGAATCTCCTTATGCTTATAAGGATAACAATTGGTTTAAGTTAGGGATAGATGAAATAAAAAATGGGGTGAACACTATTGAATGTCAAAAGTGGAAGCTCGGTACTACCCAACAGGAATAACCATTGGTATTCAAAATTGCTATCATAAAGTCATTGGTCAGATAGGTTCAAATTGAATAATGTGTTTCTCCTTCCATACATTCATTAATAAGATCTGAGGTATAATTTTTGTATAATAATAATGTAACTATGATGGATTATATTGAACCTACCCCTAAAGGAATTCTACCCTAGGATTCAACATCATCCATAAGTGGTGACTCAGATGCACACATCCTAAATTGGTCCCATAGATATCATGAGTTGTGATCTTTGTGCATGGTGTTCATTGTATAATGCCAAATACCTTAATATTTTTTGATAAAGGATCTCAATACATTCATATTGAGTCTTCAAAACCATGTAATATAAGTATAATAATGAGTTAGTGCACTTATTTATATGTTAAAAGGAACTATTATGACATGGTGGGTTGTGTACAAAAATACAAAAATGCATTGGGAGGATGCTTTTGAAATCTTCCATGCACAGTTTTACCTACTAGCTAGTATTAAATCATAATGGCCTTTATTTCAATAGGGCCAATGTCTTAAATATCATAAACATCAGTGCATGTATATATGAACTATATAGGGAGTAGAGCCTCGATATTGGGTGCACATATTTAGTCATACCCTTATGCCCCTTCCAATATCTTGGTACATGCATTAAGAGCATAGAAGGGAAACTAAACATTGACCATAAATTCAGTTGGATTTAATCCAAACTTTTGTATTTGAAGATGATAATCCCTTAGTACCTAATGCCTTGAAAAAGATCAAAAATTTTATATGCCATGGACATGCAGATGATTTAACAAATGTTTTTGAATTAGTATTTCATCAGGAAGCTATGTAGGACCTAGATCTCACACTACATAAGTACAAAGCTAATGAAAAAGAATAACTCTAGATTCAGACATGTAATAAAATAAATAACGATTTGACATAGTCTAGTGATAGTAATAGTGATGGGGATCTTGATTTAGAAGGGTTATTTGAACCACGGTGTGAACAAGAGTCTAAACTAGTACAAAGTGTAGATCAGGTAGAAGAAGAGAAACTACATAATATTGACATCCCACAATGGAAAATCAAACACATTTTAAAATATACTATGCCTAGTTGATTATCTAAAATATATCAGGAACCATTATGTAAGACTCAAGTAAATATTGTTACAAAAGTGGCCCTTATGTTTGTAACAGTGGGAGATTACTGGGGACATGAGTAGATATTTGAAGCCCTACAGTTGTTAAGAGACTACCAAGATGTGTTTCCAAGCAAATTTTTAAAGGTCAAAGGTATAGATCCATCCTTTGAACAAATTCATATTGAGCTAAAGGAATATATGTGACCAATTAAAAATTAACCTTATAGGCTCAATCCTAATATGAAAACTAAAGTAAAGGTTGAACTAAATCTAATTCAAGAAGATGGAATTATTTATCTAGTTGAAAAGGTAGAATGGGTGAGCCCCATGGTGGTACAACCTAAGAAGATGATAAAAATATGAGTGTGTGGGGATTACCATGCACTCAATGACACCTACATCAATGATCCATTTCCTATCCCTTTTACATATAAAGTGCTTGAATATGTAGTTAGACATGAGGTATATTCCTTTACATATGGTTTCAATGGGTATCACAAAAATTTGATTGCTAAAGAAGATCAGGCCAAAACTACCTTTATTATTGAATATGGGTTATTTGCATATAGGTTAATGCCATTTGGTTTAAATAATGCACTTGTTGTCTTTTCTATAGCTGTGTTAAATGTATTTAAAGAATTTATTCATGATTTCTTGGAGTTTTATCTAGATAACTGGTCAATCTTCTCTTTATTTAAAGAGCACTTGTCAAAGCTAATATTTATGTTAAAGTGATGTAGGGCTTTGTGCATTACCTTAGAAAAAAATTAAATGTTTATTATTTACACCTTTTGGTGTCTTATTGGGCCACGTGGTGTGTAATGAAGGAATTTTGGTTGATCCAACTAAAATTATTGTTATATTAAGAATGCCACCTTCTTCAAACTCAACTTAAGTGTACACTTTTTTGGGTTATACCAGATATTATATGAAGTTCATAAAATGATATACAACTATATCAACATCCATGGAGAAGCTCCTTTGCAAGGACACCAAATTCAAATGGACACCAGAGTGTTAAATAACATTTATCTAGTTAAATTAGAGGTTAGTAACAATACCCATCTCGGTATTTATTGACTAGAAGAAGCCATTCTATGTACATGTGGATGCTTTAGGCACTGTAGTAGGAGTAGTTTTAGCATAGTTAGGTGAAGGTGGGATAGACCATCTAATACATTTTATAATTGAGAAACTCTCAATTTTGGAAAATAATTACACAACCACCAAGAGAGAATCACTCACCATGGTGTTTACATTGCAAAAGTTTAGGCATTACATGTTGGTTACTCTTTTTGAGTTCTTCACGAACCACCAGGCATTGTGATACCTAGTCAATAAACCAATGATAGTGGGGATGGATCTCAAGGTGGTTGATGATCTTCTAGGAATTCCAATTTTGGATCAATGTGAAGTGAGGATAGGATAATATGGGACCATATCATATTAGTTGACTTCACAATGGGGAAAAACCAAATGAACTTAAAGATGAATCTCATGATGCACATCTATATAGAATTGTTACATTTATTGATAACATGGAGGACATCTCAAAAAATTTACAACAAGGAACTTTTCCCACACATTATATAGAGAGGGAAAAGAATATATGGTTACCATATTTATACCATATAGCCTTATTAATGGATTCTTATATAAGCTAGGTAAGGATAATGTATTATATAGGGTAGCTCTAGAACATGAGCAACCATGTCTACTTCAAGAAACTCATGAAAGCATCATAAAAGGACACCTTTTAGGAGACACCACTACTAATAAAATACTTCAGAGTGGTCTATAGTGGTCTACACTTTTCTAATATGTGCACAAAGTTGCTAAACACTATGACATCTATCAGTGAATGGGTAAGCCTAGTCAATGAGATAAAATGCCTTTAGTTCCTACGCTTGTAGAATAGCCTTTTGGATAATGAGGAATTGATTTTTTCAGACCTATATCTCCCCTAAGTAAGCATAATCATTCCACCTACATTATCACTATGATCGACTATTTCATAAAATGGGTGGAAGTTGTTGCTACTCTAAGCTACAATACAAAGCATACTACCCAAGTTTTTATATGAAAATATTATCATGTAACTCAAATGTCGAGTTATGTTGGTAAGTGATAGAGGCACATGCTTTATCAATAATATTATTAATACTCTCATGAAATATTTCATTGTATCTCACCATAAAAGTATAACTTACCATCTGCAAGATAATGGATAGGTAGAAGCATCAAATAAAGTTTTGGATAAGATGCTGACAAAAATTTGCAATGTACAAAGAGATGATTAGGAGGATCACATTCCTATAATTATATGGACCTATCACACACATTATAAATGAGATACCAGGTTCACTCCCTTCCAATTAGTATATGGCCTCGAGGTAGTAATGCCTATGGAATACATTGTACCTAGTCTGCATATTACAATGATCATGAGGTTAGGGGATCATGACTCATTAAGGGTACAGTTGTTAGATTTCACTAAGATGGAAGAAGATAGGATAAGATCACAGTGGATAAAATAAATCAATAATTAAAGTAAAAAGGCATGGTATGATCATAATATATGGTCTAAGTAATTCTACTCACCAAATTGTATTGCTTTATGAGAGCAAATTTAAAGTGTTCCCAGGAAAGTTGTGCATACAATGGAAATGGCCCTACATGATTCATGAATTATCACTAAAGGATACCATAATGTTGAAATATTTTTATGGGGCTATATTAATAGTGTGAATTAATGGTTTTATGCTTAAACTATATCATCTTTAATCTCTATAATGTTGTTAAGAATTGAGTGGGTGCCGAGTAGCACCATATAATTAGGATTTTATTTGATGTTTATTTTCTATTTTGTTTCATAGGATAGAATGTTTGTTAGTATTTTTATTGTTGTGGAACACATTGCAACCACCACAACTAGTTATCATCATAGGATGTGACCACCTTATTAAGATAACTTATCAAGGATAGTTCGCCACAACTACACTAAGCTTTGTAATTAAGTTTGGGAAGGTGGAAAAAAGATAGGTATGATAGATAGAATGCCAATGGTTAGGTCACACCATTAATAATGAGGAATTTCAAAATATTTTATTAGTTTTAAAGCAAATTTGGTAATAAAATGAAAAATGGATGCATAAATGAATTGATTAACTGAAGGGACAGCTACTTACCAATAATAACTACCCAAAACTAAATCAAATATCCTAGGCACCAAATGTCCCTATCAATATGATTTACATCATCTAATACTAATTAAAACGATAAAATTCATGTGCATGTAGTTAATGCATTTAAAGGAGGGAGTGACACAAATTTGTGTGCCAAATAGCTATACAATAAAATTATATGGACAATGATTAGGCCTTATATCTCCATCTAACAAGAGATTTATAGGATTGGCTTATTGACTATCTCTTTGCAAATATATTTCACACCAAGATAAATTTTCTCATAATAATCATTAGCTTCACTCATTCATC